>JAXQQM020089510.1:0-340866 GCA_034641835.2 Pinus albicaulis | reverse complement strand
ACCTTTGATGCCTCATCAAATACCATGGGTAAATTCCATGTGTGGATGAATACCATGGGTGGATGCCATTTTCCATTCAGATCATTCCTCCCTCCTGAAGAAGCAATGGTCCCCATTGTGTGAAGTTCCCTGCTAAGAAGCATTTGTTAAATATGAAGAGCCACTCAAGAGAAGGATTTTGTGTGGTGAACCCATAACCATGATGAACGAAGATTTGAGGATAGAGATACCCTGTAATATTTGTGACCAATTGTGATATTGACAATGTGCGGCCTAGAAAATGGAATTCGATGAAGTGTGGGTTTTTGGATGACCGAGAACCATGACAAATGAATATCTGAGGATAGAGATACCCTATAATTCTTGTGACCAACTGTGATATTAACACTGTGTGGCCTAGCAAATGGACTTCAATGAGAAGGATTTTGTGCAGTTGACCCATAACCGTGATGATGATTGTTGATGAAGTAGCAAGTGCCTACATAGCTTGGGGTTGAAGGGCACATCTACAAATAACCCAAGTCGAATTATTCTATGCTGAAACTAATGAATATGAAGGAGGTGCCTACTAAAGCAGGGTGGGAAGACACGTCTCTAAAGGGAACCTGCTTTGAATGTTGTTCCAGATTTAAAATGGGCATAACACAGTCAATATAACTTAGAATATTTATTATAACCTGTTTTTGGAAATAGAAGGATCATTTTGCATCTTCTCATGTGTTCGAAATCTCTATCTGGAGACTCTAGACTCTCAGATTCACGCTGGAACTGTCCTGCAGTCACAAAATTTTTGAAAAAAAAAATAGCTGATTTTAATTCAGCGATAAATCTCATGTCTAGACTCTGATTTGACCGTTTTTTTTTTTAATCGGGTGATATTTCAAGGGGAGCTCAGATCTATAACCATTTCTATGAAATTTTGAACTTAAAACTGCAAAAAATGACAGAAGAGCCATCGTCCATGAATTGTCCTGAGAAAAATTTCTACAACATTACTGATTTTGAATCAACAATATCTCCCTCATCCCAAGTCCAATTCTGCCATTTTTTTTTTTTGAATTTGAGTATTTTTTTCATAAAGAATCCAAATCTAGTATTTTTTTTGGTAAAATTTTCACCAAAATTTTCAGATCTGATTTGCAAACTCGCCACCCAAAAAAATTCATGGGGTTTGCTAAAGATTGCTGTAAAACATGGAAACTGAAATATGCTTCCACCCTCATTCCCATGGATTCATAACCTGAATATGATACCACTGATTTGGATCTGGGGGGAGGCCCCCAAGATATAAAAAATGAAAATAGATATGACAAGATTTGCAAAATTAGAATGCGAGAAAAAGAAAGAACAAAGAGTAAATAAAAAAAAAAAAAACTTGTTTTTATTAAAACAGAGAATAACTGTAGAAGTTACATTGTGTTGGAAAATATGTCCTTTTACAAAAATGCGACTTGTTAATTATAGCCTTCTTTTTTACAATACCATAGGTAAATTCCATGTTGGGTAAATACCATGGGCGGATCTCACTTACAATACCATGCGTAAATACCATGGGTGAGTGAATACCATCGGTGGATGCCACTTACAATACCATGGGTGGATGAATACCATGGGTTGATACCATTTACAATACCATGGTTAAATTCCATGGGTGGGTGGATAGCTCATAGAAAGTTATATATTACAGAGCAATGAAACACATAAAATATGTGGAAAACACAAGCACACAAAACACATAAAACCAGAGAGACACAGATATACATGGTTCACCTAGTTTGGGCTACATCCACCCCGAACAGCCAATCCTTCCTTTCTATTATTGAGCAAAATGAAGAGACACAACCTACAGATCCATCAGATTATCCTCTCGTTTTCCTGCCGCTCCATCTGCTTCACCCAAGAATACATACAATGCACAAATACAATATTAATACCATCATACAAAGTTTAGGGTTGCCTTCTAGGGAAAAAACCATAAATTAAACATTACTTCTAATTTGTATCATCCACCTAATGAATCACTTCTGCATTGACTATGAAATTAATATACATTTACAAGTCAATTCATTTGTTTTTAGATTCTGGGGTGCCGCCCCCCCCCACCTGTGGGGTGGCTCCATAAATCTGCGCCGCCCCCTCCCCTCGAATTTCAAGAAACGCGCTAATCATTTAAGTTGCCGCCCCCATTAAGGTACAAGGTTCCAACGCTGTGATACAAAATAAACAAGATAATCAGGTTCCACACCCAACAATAACATGGGTGGATGAATACCATGGGTGGATTCCATTTTCCATTCGGATCATTCCTCCCTCCTGAAGAAGCAATGGTCCCCATTGCATGAAGTTCCCTGCTGAGAAGGATTTGTTAAGTATGAAGAGCCACTGAAGAGAAGGGTTTTCTGTGGTCAACCCATAACTGTGATGAACGAAGATTCGAATATAGAGATACCCTGTAATGCTTTTGAACAACTATGATACTGAAAAAGTGTGGCCTAGAAAATGGACTGCAATGAACTGTGGGTTTGTGGATGACCCAGAACCATGAAAAAAGAAGATCCGAGGATAGATATACCCTGTAATTCTTGTGACCAACTATGATACTAAAAGCGTGTGGCCTAGAAAATGGACTTCGATGAGAAGGATTCTGTGCAGTTGACCCATAACCGTGATGTTAATTGTTGATGAAGTAGCGAGTTCCTACATATCTTGGGGTGGGAGGGCATGTATCCAAATAACTCAAGTCAAACACTGCTATTCTGAAATTGATGAACGTGAAGTAGGTGCCTACTAAAGTGGGGTGGGAGGGCACGTCTCCAAAGGGAACCCGTTTTGAATGCTGGTCCAGATTTAAAATGGGCAGAACTCGGTCAATATAACGCAGAATATTTATTATAACCTATTTTCAGAAATAGAATGATCAGTTTTCATCTTCCCATGTGTTTGAAATCTCTATCTGGAGAGTCTAGGCTCTCAGATTAATGATGGAACTATCCTGCCGTCACAAAATTTCTCAGAAAAATACTCGATTTTAAATCAACGATAACTCCCACATCTAGACTTCGCCATCAATCCATTTTCTCTTAAATCAGGTGATTTTTCAAGGGGAGCTCAGATCTATAACCATTTCTCTGAAATTTCACACTGAAAAATACAAAAAATTATAGGAGAGTCGTTGTCCATGAATTGTCGTCAGAGCAATTTACGCAACATTGCTGATTTTGAATCAACGATATCTCCCTCATCCAAACCCCAATTCGGCCGATTTTTTTTTTTGAATTTGAGTAATTTTTTGCAAAGAATCCAGATCTGGTATTTTTTTTGGTAAAATTTTCACCAAAAGTTTCAGATCTGATCTGCAAACTCGCTTCCCAAAAAAATTCATGGAGTTTGTCGAATATTGTTGGAAAACATGAAAACTGAAATATGATACAACCCTCATTCCCATGGATTCATAACCTATATATGGTACCATTGATCTAGATCTTGGGGGGAAGCCCCCAAGATCTAAAAAATTAAAATGGATCTGATAAGATCTATAAAATTATAATGTGATAAAAAAGAGAGAATAGAGAGCAAATATAACCACAAATAAGATTGTTTTATTAAAACACAAAATAACTCCATAAGCTACATTTTGGTGGATAATCTATCCTTTTACAAATTGCAACTTGTTACTTATAGCCTTTTTTTGTGACAATACCACAGGTAAATTCCATGGGTGGGTAAATACCATGGGTGGGTCTCACTTACAATACCATGGGCGAATCAATACCATGGGTGGATGCCACTTACAATACCATGGGTGGATGAATACCATGGGTCGATTCCATTTACAATACCATGGTTAAATTCCATGGGTGGATGGATAACATGGGTGGACGAATACCATGGGTGGATGCCATTTTCCATTCGGATTGTATGAAAAGCTTCTCAGATAGAAAAAATCATAGGAACCTAGACCTGAGTCCAAATTATGAAAACATAGATGAGATTTGTTGACAACAGGAGGACCACCTAGAAAGTGAAGGAGGTCGAATGGATAATTTTTGAAAAGTGTAACTAGGATCGGTCATCATAATGACTTGTAATTATGAATATATGTAATGAAGATATAAAGATAATAAGATGTATTTTTTAATGCTTTCCTCATGGGTTTCATGAGCAAGGAATTTTTATTATAGGTAAAATGCTTCTTCTTGATGTATTTAGGGGTTTCTCATATTTTCATAAACATAACTAAGAGTCATGTATATGAATTCATGTTACACTTGTGTAAATGACAAATTATTTATTTAAATATATGCTCCAAGACCTTATCACTATGATCCACAAAGTAAAGTGAAATTATTTTGTAGATATCCCTTGAACAGGTCGTCCTATCCTCAAGATGATCATGTCAGCCTATAAATAGTGATAAAATCCCTATATAAAAGTGGATTGCGGCCTCACTTCATAACCATCACATTGGATAAACTTATGATAAATAGTGTGAGTTATGGGGTACAGTTGGTGCAAAATAGAATGAAAAAAATCAAGGAAAAATAGGGATAGTATATCTTTGTTTTGTCTCTAATCAATCTCGGTCAAATCTATATGATAAGAGTGTGATGTTTAGTTCTGAAACATAGTGTGGAAGAAGGGTATCTTGACAACGAAAGAAATAAAATTCCAAGGAGTGCGGAGAAAAGGTAATTCGAGCCTCCATCTTGATCGCTATATATTGGACAAAGAACTGAGGGTATTCATACATAGAGGAATGGTATTACAACAAGTGGAAATATCTCAGTATTTTTTACAATAAGAATGTCAAGGAGGAAAATATTGAAGGTTGAGAAGAAAGAATAGAAGCACATCATTTTGGGCTAATAGACTAGGGACCAAGTCTCCCTAGAGTTAATGCAGTGAAATGAAAAAAACGAAGATAAACATAAGGAGCATAGAAGAGAAAGTGAAAATGGTCTTTGAAGCATACCAATTTCAAGTGTATTTGTCATGGTCTTGGTACTCGTCAATTGGAGATCTATAAGAAGAATTACTATCGGGTTTTCCTCTGTAAGAGGGAGATGTTTTAGCCCTGGCTTGAACGCCTAAACATTGTGTCTCTTATGCATTTGATAATTGAATTCATGAATAACATAATAATCTAAGGAAAATAATATCTAAGAAAATAAGCATAATGAAATCACAAGTAATTATCAAGAAAGAGAAATTGTAATAAAATCCCTAATTTCTCAGCATGGTATCAAGGATAATGTGCTCAAGACAAGAGAGGGAATTTTAGCAAGAATACGCAAGGATCAAGCTACACAAATAAGGTAAAAGGTAAGTTTTTAAGAAAGGAATAAGAGAAGGGATCTACATTGAAAATTCAAAACCATAGATGAAAGGAAGAAATCCTTTAATCAAGGAGCATTTTGCAAGGAGTTGGTGAAACCCTCAAGCTATCTCAAGAATACCAAAGACCTTACTGAAAGGACTCATACATCAAGTTCCTTTCAAAAGGAAAAGAAATATCAAGGAGGTTATATTTATCTTCAAATAATATAAAGCTATCTCATGATTGAAGCAAATTTAACTTTGTTAGAGCCATCATCAAGCCATCCTTGATCATCATCGTCATCAAGGATCCATGGTGATATACCTATTTACACCACTCTTGAAGAAATTTGTATAAGAGGGAGCTCCTACTACTATCTACATCATCATCAACAAGGAATCTAATAGAAGAAGAAAAACATCTACTCAAGTAAGTGTCTTTTTGACTTCATCTAAATCTATCAAAATGCCTTTCTGCAAGGAAAGCAACAAATTGTCTCAGTCTTCAAACTTTCTTTCTTGGAAGAAAAGGACACATCTAAATATTATCAAGAAGGAAGTAATGGAATATATCAAAGGGTAAGCAAATAGAACTTCAAAATAATATACTCAATCACATGAAAAATACATGAAGGGAGACATAAGAGCCCAAAAGATTCTTATAGAATCCATAAAGGACTCACTCATCCGTATGTATCAAAACTATAAACTTAAAAAAAAATATATGAAAAATTGGTGGAGATTTTGTGTGTGACTAATGTAGGAGAAGTAATATCTCTAATATAAGAACCATACAAGTCTAAGTAGTCAAGAGATGAAGGAACAACTACATATTTCATGAAGATTTATGCAATAGAAGATCAACTATAGGAATTGGGAGAAGTAATGTCTGATAGAAAAATTATTACAGTGGTGTTGAATGCTCTACCGGAGGGATGGGGAAAATTTACTTCAAGAATCTATGAGAAGAAAGAAGAAACAAAATTCAAGGATATACAGGCTTTGCAAAGAAGAGGCAAATTAAAGTTTAATGATATTAAAGATCAAATGAATATCAAAACTGCCTATTCTATCATGTCAAGGAGGAAGGAAGATTTGAGAAGTTTATCCAGAAGAAAAGTTGAGAGACATGGACAAGACCAAGATTCAATACAAATAGCATAGCGAGACATCTATCCTATATATTTAGAGATGTTTTACCACATATATTTAGAGATGTTTCAACCTATAAGACGTGATTCACAAGATGATGTCATTTGAATCACTATAACAGCAAATTTGATTAAAGGTTCATAATTATAGCAAATTTAGATATCGAGGAAGGATCAGGTGGGAAGTATGTCTTCCATAGTTTATAACCATACAGGCATGAAAAAATCATCGGAAGAAATATGGTTTGAAGGAAAGAAACATGACATGAAGATAAAGGAGATGAGAGAAGAATGATGGATCACATTTTAGATATAATGAAGACATGACTCAGTGATGAAATTGATGGATGATAGTGCCTATGAATAGATAACAAAGATGAAGACTCTAAAATTACAGATATAAATTCATGACATCAAAGGAAGGAGTTCATGAGCAATGATGGAAGGTGTTCCATCATTGCTTCCTCAAGTCCCCCCGAATAAGAGGAGGCTTGTAATGTTTCTTACTTGGAAAATCTGTAAGCCTAAGAGGCATCTGTGTATTAATAATTTTATAGGAATGAGTACATTAAATTATGAAGTCGATAGACACATCTAAAGGTATAGGAATGAGTACATTCCATTATAGGAATGAGTAAGTTCCATTATGGAGTATATTTCATTCTATGAGAGATAAACATGTCATTTTGGTATTCACTTCAGAAGCCAAAATGGAGGATTGGTTAATCATATGGAATCCAATACTCTATGAGGATGTATTATGGAATCCAAGATAAGAGTAGTCATACAACATCGATATTCTTTGTTTACTGGGAATCCAAGATAAGAATAGTCCTAGTGGACATACCCTAAGTGAATCTAGGTGCGGTATGATCCAAGAGAGACAATGATGAGCGTGTCTATAAATCATTGGTTTCACCAAAATTAGAGCTCATGATATCATGGAGATATGGAGCATTTAGTCAAGGCCTTGCACTATGACAATGCTTGTTGATATGATGTTATACAGATGGGATTACGAACCCGATTCTTCTTATGATATTCTTCATATTGAGAGTGACCATGTACCATTATGAATACATCCCTAGTTAAGAGGGAGTGTTGAAAAGTGTAACTAAGTTCGGTCTTCATAATGAATTTTAATTATGAATTTATGTAATGAAGAGACAAATATAATAAAATGTATTTTGTAATGCTTGCCTTGTGGGTTTCATGAGAAAGGATTTTTTATTATAGGTCAAAGTCTTCTTCCCTATTTCTTTACATGTTTTTCATCTTGTCATAAATACAATTAAGAGTCATGTATATGAATTTGTGTTACACTTATGTAACAGACAAATTATTGATGTAAGGATATGCTTCAAGACCTTGTGACTATGCTCCACGATGTCAACTCAAATTATGTTGGAGATATCCCTTGAACAAGTCGAACTTCACTCAAGGTGATCATGTCGGCCCAGAAATAGTGATATAGTAAGAGTGGACTGTGAAATCATTTCATAACTATTGATTTAGATAAATTTATGAGATAAAAATTGTGAGTTAAGGGGTACAATTGGTGCAAAATAGAAGGACAAACAACGAATGAAAAAGAGTGATAATATATCTGTATATTTGGTCTAATATATCTCGGTCAAATCTCTATGATAAGAATGTAAAGTTGAGTTCTACAACACAATGCAGAAGAAGGGTATCTTGACAGTGAGAGAAAGAACTTTGCAAAGAGTGCAGAGAAAAGGTAATTCGAGCCTCCATCTTGATCAATGTATCTCAGAAAAAGGACTGAGGGTATTTATAGCATAAAGGAAGGGTATTACAAAAGGTGGAAATATATCAATCTTGGTTACAGTAAGAATTCCAAGGAGAATATTTTGGAGGTCAAGAAGAAATAATAGAAGAAAATAATTTCGGGCTACTAGACTAGGGACTGAGTCTCCCTAGTGTTGGTGCGGTGCAGTGTAGAACATGAAGATCAACATAAGGAGCCTAGAATAGAAATTTACAAGGGTATAGGAACCATACCAGTTGTTATAGGTCAATTTGGGCATCATCCCCCATAACCTGGTTAAACTGGACATCATCCACAGGACTAATGAAACAGGATCTATCATCTCCTATCATTTCAGTTGCTATATGCCCTAAGAGAAGAACAAATCATTCATGACTTCTATTGTGAGAGTTCCAAGGTTTGAAGTATATGCTATATAATTTATGAGCTCACCAAAAATGCCTCTCAAGGGACTAACTGTGTTTCATATTCAACTCACTCCATTCAAGGGTGCACTGCAATGCACTTCTCGACATTCAAGGGTGCATTAGTAAAATGGGAGCGAAATTCTAATTTTTATGGAATCTCCACATGGGCAGTGCCTTATATAAGAGTCCATATGTGTCAAAATTTGAATTCATGTGTCTTTCTAACACCTCTTAACTTGGAAACATATCTTTCCTATTATTATGAAGTCATCGATTGAGAAACTACCTTCAGTTGCCCTATAAATTGGGCACGAATCCTGGTGTTAGGGGAGGAAGAATTTTGATCAAGAAATGTTGTTGGATTCTCAACTGAGAGAGTGATAGAAGTGATATGCTGGTGTGATGTTGGATATGATGAGGCTGGGATGAAGTTGGACCAGGTAACATCAAATTGATTATTGGTTGTAACCTCCCCCTTTTACTCTTTATAAAGATTGCAGTTCATTTTCTCATATATGTATCTGTTTATGTTTCTATTTCTCATGCAATGGACTCTTGAATGATATATATGTTTCATGTTTAATCGATTTAACTAAGTAAGATAAATAGGCATCTGTATATTTCAATATATTTGTTGTTCTCTGTTTCTACTTGCAAGAATCAATCTGGCGATCTAAGTTTGATTAGAAGCTAAATAAAAACTGAGAGAAGGAGAATTGAAAGCGCTTGGATCACAAGAAAGTTCTTCTATATTTATGTGTGTCTATTTAATCTTAGAGAAAATGATAGAAAATTCTTTAATCTATTTTTCTAAATGCATAGCACCGCACTTAGGGAGTTTGATTTATCCGTAGATCATAATTTTGCATAACAAATTGGTGACTCCACTGGGGAATTTCCTTTCATTCCTAGTGTTTTTGTCTCTGCTTATCCACCCAATAGCATATAATTTCAGTTATTAAACTTGTGTATCAAATAATTACATTAGAAGTGTGCTATGTAGCTTGAATTTTCAATCTTTGCTGCACCCAATGCACTGTTGGTCAAGACATAGTGCACTGCAGTGCACTATCTCCCATTGAGGGGTGCACTGCAACGCACTCTCTCCCTGTAGAGACCATGTTTCACCCTTAGCCAAACAAATTCCATTTTAATTTGTCATTTCCATAATTCTCAGCCATTTTTTTACTGTGTTTTCAATTGTATGATACCTCCTAGAGACCACTGAATTTTCTAATTCTTCCTCCTTTGAAAAGTAAGTTTATTCAATGTCTCTTTAAGTATTTTTATTTATCATTGACAAAGAAAACTCAAAGTATTTTATTTTTTAATTAGATACATTTGTTTTCGTAAAGGAAATTGTCCTTAAATTCTTCATTTCCTGTAGGAAAAATTGTAGTTCCCTTTTTCGTTTTTCCTAAAAGAGAAATTGTTGTTAAATTCCTCATTTCTCAAAGAAGAAAAAAATTGTTTTTTTTGTTGATTTGATGCATATAGTTTCCTTTTTGCATTCACATTAAGGGGATTGAAAAGAAAAACCTAAATTTTCATACAGTGAATTGTGTGTTTCGCATAGGAGCAAGTTAGGAAAGCTGCATTTTAGTTTGTTCTCTTTGTTGTTTTCTCTCAAAACTGATTTCTCTTTCCCTTAGTAGCTAGGATTTTCATTGAAAAAGCTAAAATTGAAAAATTTTATTATCATTTTAGTTTTAATTTTAGGAATTTCCATCACATCATCAAGGTGAACCTCAAAAGGAAAATTGATAAACAAGATCATCTTAAAATTTACATCAATTTACCCAAAAAAGCACTGGAACCATAACGATAACATTTAGAAGGTCTAGGAGCCTCGAGACGTGTTTCGACGTCGTAAAACATAGTAGTTGTCATTAATTGTCGCCGATAAGTTCTGAGTGTGATACCTCACACCACGTATGTACGTATATCGAAGCTCGTCCATTTACCTTCAGGTATATCAAGTGGTGTTATAGTACGAAAAGTATAAAGGGGTGCTCTCACTGTGCGATTTCGAATTAGACAATGCTAATATGGACTTGGGCCTCCACGCACCTTCGGATATATTTAGGAGGACAAATTTAGGTTGGTATCCATCCATAGTGAACCTAGTCAGCCACCTTGTAAATTGTGATACACCAAACACATCATTTGGGGAGATTTCCTGCCCATACTTCTTTGTTCGCCCAGAGCTATTATGCAGTTCTTAGTTTCTTGGTAAACCTTTTGCCTAGAATTACCCTTTTATTTTTGTTATTTGTTTTGGTCATAAAATAAATCAGTCATCGAGGAATAATAACATCCTTTTCCCTATCATTCACGTAGAATAACACTTAACCTGCCTTTACCACTAGAAGTCACTTATAGTCGGCGAAGGCGACATCGCTCTATCGAAACCAGTACTATTAGTACCTATGGTGTGACATCATCCTCACATATACCAGAGTCGACATAATTTGTTTCTACAAATCTTGGTTCATTTAATATTGTCGAGACGGAGTCCTCACAACTACATGTGGTCACGATCCATCCAATTAGTGAGACCATATCTCTCAAATGCGACGTTGTTCAACTGGAAGTCTCCAGATCCTATCACTTTTCTCCAGAACATCTGCATCCCGAAGTCAAATGAATGGAAGTTGTTCCTGTATCGCTCACCCCACAATCTATTGTAGCCATTGAGTCTCCCATATTGCGCAATCAACCTCCTGAAATATACTTTGGGCCTGACAACAAAATCCTTCCACCTCGTTTAATTTCGATTGAAGAAATACCACAAGACGAAACACCTTTAACTCCAACTCATTTTTGGATGGAGCTTTACCTGTATGAGTCTTTTCCTCAATGACCTTCTTCTGATTTTCTTGATCCTATGTCTATTAGAGTTCTTGTAGATCAAATAGGGTATACATTTGGTTGAATAACCATGCTTGAGACAACATCTTCGACTGGACCATCTGTTCCAATTGTGACAGAACCTGCTCTCGCTACCCCGTCGATGTTCACAACTTCACCAGAGTCACATTTATATGGTGGGCCTTCCGTCCCACGTGGTTACCAATATTTATCTGGAACCTTATTTGGTGCATCGTCAAACCCATGGACTTCACCAATGTCATAATATAGTATTTTAATTGGTAAATATATAGTGAGTACTGAACAACTTGATCCTTTATACACATCATTAGGGCAATATCAAGCTGGTCCATCTCGGTATATTCCATACAATACAATTTCAACTAGAATCCCTGCATCTGGAGAAAAATATTTTCCATATTACTATAATCCTCATGCTGGGGGGAAACCTATGGTCACCCACTTCAGCAGTACTCCATTGTTATTTGGTCATCATAATGTCGGAATGAATGTTTGTCAATAAAATCCCACCTCTTCCTATCCAACCACAAACAATTGTCCACTCGTATCAATCGGTTCACCTTGTTGAACCCACATCAATTCCACTTGTTAATACATCTTTACCCCTGTTACAAACTCAAACTGTTGTACCTAAACCGGCTCAGGTGGGTCTCTCAACCCAATACCCTTAAGTATTGGGCCCTCAGACTCCAACTCCTTCGGCTGGCTTACAACAATCACCTGTATCTGGAATCATTTATTCACAAGTTGGATTACCATATTATGGGATGTCACAGCCACAACCAAGTTATACCTATCCGCAACCGAATCCAAGCTATCCTAGTTTGGGTTATAATATTGGTGGATAAACCCCTTGGCAGCCACAATTGAAAATGCCACAATCTTCATTTCAACAAGTAGCATACCCAGGTTTTGGTCAATAGAATCCTCAAGTGTTTTCTTATCAAAACAACCCCTATCTAGGTTACCAACAACTGATTCCTTATGCTAGTTCTCAAAGGCCCATTTCCCAAGTAATTCCATCATACCTTGGCTATTCTCAACCCGATCTTAATCGACGGTTTCCTTTTGTTTCAACTTTAGAGTTACCAGATTTAAACCGGCTCACCAATTACCCAATCAATTATGCTCCTTTGTGGTCAGTGATACCTCATAAATTACCCTCAAATATTCCAAAGTTCAATGGAAACCCTGGGGAAGACACGTTGACTCATGTTATGACTTATTATTTATGGTGTTCTTCTAACTCCATAAATGATGACTCTATTTGACTACGTCTATTCCAGCATACGCTACTTAGTCTAGCCGCAAAATGGTACATTGAGTTACCAAGAGCTCCTTTTGATAATTTCACTGCCCTAGCTACTGTATTTTCGACCCACTTGCACTTACCCATACGATATGAAAATGGAATGGTACTCATGAGTAATTTTAAACACAATAATGCTACTCACATTTCTGATCATATTCATGAATGGCGTCGTTGTCGTCGAATGGTTAAGACATTTGTTCTTGATCAGCTCCTTGCTGAGTGGTTCATTAAGTCCCTGTTACAATCTATAACTAAGGATGTGGCTAAGGGTGGTGTCATCACTAAAGATAAGGTTATTGCTCATGCCCAATATTTAGACTTTATTTACACTCAGTCTAGCACGTTCTATGAGAAATTTCCTAATGCATCGCGATATAATTTTATTGTTCCTCCTCCATCTGAGGAATCTCATGCTGGAGATGATATGATCGGTAATGCAATCACACATAAATATAATGCATCTAATCCTACATCTTCTTCCAAAACCCATGCCATGTCATTTGATAAGGGAAAAAGTGACAAGCAACCCGAAATTAAGAAAAAAGGGGAATCAAAGAAAAAGAAAATTTCTACCCCATAGGAAAGATCATTTGATCAATCTTCTAGAAATCAGAAACATCGTTACCCTTGCATAATCTGTAATGAGGAACACTTTATTTGTTACTTTCCTCACTACGCTAAAGTCTCAAGATTGGTTAAGACCTCACATGCGTCAACTGTGTTGACAGATCTATTTCTGAATTGGGACACAAATTTGATTTCTATGGATCCAACTTCTACTTCACAATAGCTTATGTTGTATATCACAAAGCCATAAACTGATGTTCTGGTGTCAATGCGTAATAAATATTATGATAGTTAGGCTACTCATAAGCCTATTACCATGACCAAAAATCGGTCTATGGAATCAATACTTCCCACTGTTATTCCTGAATTGACAATAAAGCCACCGAAGGGAGTCATTCATAAATTGACATTTAACTCTCTAGCCAGAGTTGCTCAAAATTACAATATAGTTGAATATTTGGCTCAATCCCCTTCAAATATGTCAGTGCTTGAGTTGCTACAAAATTGTCCCTCCCAGAAGAAGGCTTTGTTGTCGGCAATTGGTGGAATTGAGCCGATATATTCCAATCTCATACTATTTAATCATACAGGCTATGTGCCACAATTACCAACAGAATTGGAATTCTCCATCCAAGTGAATTTTCTCAATCACCTTGTTCATCATACTATTATTGATGAGGGATAATCTACGTGCATTATGTCTCTAAACTATTGGAAGTCACTTGGCTCTCCGCGCCTATCTCAATCGCCAATGACATTGAAATATTTCGACAGATGTACATATAAGCCTTGAGGTATTATCTATAACCTGCATGATGAACTAGGGAGGAAAACAGTGAATGTTGAAGCTGAGGTCGTTGGCAAACCCCTTGACTACAATATTTTACTCGGAAGGCCATGGGTATATGCTATGACTGCGATCGTTTCTACATATTTTAGAATGATGGCCTTTCCACATAAAGGTGTTATCACGATCATCAATCAGCTATCCTTCTTTACCTCCAGTTCCCAGGTAACTTGAATTATTCCATTAGTTCATGCACCCCAACTCACACTTGAGAAAATTGGTGTAGGACTCTTAAAGGATTCCACTCTCATGGGAACCTTTGCATTACTGCCACCTGCGACGTCGGTAGAAATTGCAAGTGTAGAGACCTGCTACATGATGTATTCCACTCCATCTAGCTTAAGGAAGATTATGGGTGATTCTGAAATTGTTACTTTGGATGAGCTTCTACTGCCCAGCCCAATTGAGCTGGCATAGAAATCAATCTACATGGTTTTGGTGGCGAATCTGAAATCATCGTCACCGGTCATTTGGGTTGATCATTCATTAGATTTTGGTACTCCATCTGATCATTTTTCCTCAGCAATCTTGACAGATGATAATATTTTTGAAACCATGATGTCAGAAGGAGAGCCATGGGAAGATCATCATCATCGCTCCCATCTTCAATATTATGAAGAATATAATCTTAGTGAACTATATCACCCATCGATCAAAACATTATTTTCAAATTATTTTCCTATTAATGTAATCGATTCCGAGAGAAATTTATCAAAAACTGAAGAAACCATTTCTATCAATATTTCGACCAAACCCGACGTTATAGAAAACATTCATGTCCACGTGTCTTGTTCTCCATCAAAACTCAAAACATATCACTCTCTCTTTCGTGAATTTCATGATGTATTTTCTTGGTCTTACAAGGAAACGCTAGGCATAAATACTAGTATCACTGAACACACTAATAATATGTACCCTGATGTCAAGTCGGTATGCCAACGCCTTCATCTTGTTCATCCGAGGAAGGCTGCTGCCATTAAAGAATAAGTTGAAATTTTTTTGCGTGTTGGTTTCATTTACCCTATTCCACTAATTGAGTGGATTTCCAACATTGCTCCTGTTATAAAAAAAACAAGGAACCATCAGAGTGTGCACCAATTATCGGGATATCAATCTTGCTTGTCCGAAAGAAAACTATCCTACTCCCTTTATCAACTAGATTATTGAAATTTTTTCTAGATGTGAAATCTTTTCGTTCATGGATGTATTTTCTGGATACAATAAAATCAATATTTGCCCAAAGGATCAATATAAGACAACCGTTCATCTATCCCTTGGGCACATTCGGTTACTGAAAACTCCTATTTCATTTAAATAACGTTGTGGCAACTTTTCAGTGAGAAATGGATTATGCTTTCAATGACATCAAGCACATTGTTCAACACTACCTAGATGATTTAACTGTGCATTAACGAAACCAAACTGATCACTTGATGCATTTGAGAGCTATCTTTTTATGCTGCCGACATTAAAATATATGCCTGAATCCAAATAAATGTGTTTTCTGTTGGTTCTGGTCATTTTCTAGGATTTTTCGTCTCAAAATAAGGAATTTGAATAGACCCACTAAAGGTCCAAACCAATCCTGATTTGATTGCGCCATCAAAGTTACTTCAGTTATTGAAACTTCAGGGAAAGTCTAACTTCCTAAGGAGGTTCATACCCAACTATGACGAAATGGCTAAAGGCTTTACTTGGCTCTTGAAAAGGGGGATTCCCTTCCATTGGGAACAATTTGCGCAAGCTTCTTTTGATGCTATCAAGGATACTCTTTTTCGGATGTCATTAATGTATCCCCCCAATTATCAGAGTGATAATTTCTTATATATCATCGTATTTTATACGACCATTGCTATGCTATTGTTCCAAGTAGAAAATGGGATAGAACATTCGATCTATTATTTGATTCGTAATCTCAATGATACGAATGTGAAGTATTCGCACGTAGAAAAGCTTGCCTTGGCAGCTGTCCAAGCTGTCCAAATATTTTGCCACTATATCCTATTCTGGAAGACCATTTTAATTTCGGATTGCAACCCCATGACTTATATCTTATCACGTCAATTTTTGAGGGGCAAGTATTCAAATTGGATTTTAATTTTGTAGGAATTTGATTTGGAATTCATCAAATCTGAGTCAAAGAAGTCTTTAGTTTTGGCTGAGCTTCTCTATGACCTTCCCTCTGTTAGTACTGCCACTACGTCAGAACCATCTATTCGTGACGAGTCTTTGTTTCTGATCCAATAATCTAATCCTTGGTATGGGGATTTTATCATTTATCTCCAGACCTAGAATTTTTAGCCGGATACCTCTCGCACTGACCAACGACATATTAGATACCAAGACATATATTATCTGATCATTGGTGATACACTTTATCGTCGTGGTGTCAATACAATTTGAAGAAGGTGCCTCACTCATGAGGAGGCTAAAAAATGTTTTAAATGATTTTCAGTGGAAATTTTCCTGGATACGCTACCGCACAGAAGATACATCATGTTGGTTACTTTTGGCCTACCATATTTCACGACTCCATCCTCGCGGTCATAAGTTGTCATGCGTGTGAGACATTTGATCGTAAAATACACAAACTTCCTATGCCAATGCATCCTGTTGTCTCTATGGGACAATTTAAAAAATGGGGCATTGACTTCATGACCCGTAACCCTTGTTCGTCTGGGGTGCATGATTATATTATTGTTGTAGTAGACTACTTTACCAAGTGGTTTGAATCAATTCCTACATTCAACAACACATGAGAAATAACTGCATTGTTTTTCTTTAGTCATGTCATTTCATGGTTTGGGGTCCCACAAGCTATATTCACAGATGATGGTTCGCATTTTCACAGTCATATGATAAATTAGTTGACTGCCAAATTAGGATTTTCACATGATAGTTATACTCCTTACTATCCATAATCAAATGGACAAGTTGAGGCTATTAACAAGTTTCTTAAATGAATGCTTCAATGAATGATAGGATTTCATAAATGACATTAACATTTAATCCTGTAATTTGCCTTCTAGGTGTACCAAACCTCGGTGAGAAACGCAACCAAATTTATCCCCTTTCAATTGGTTTATGGTCTGGAAGATATCTTTCCAATCCAATGTGACATGCCATCATTAAAACTCGCAATCGAGTTGTGACTTGACACCTCTGCTAAAGAAGCAGGTCTTTTTAACCTCATCCATCTTGATGAAATGCTTCAGGAGGACAAGTTGGCCAACAAAGTGCATAACAGATGTATAAAGGCACAATACGACAAGCATGTCTAGCCTCACATTTTCTCAAAGGGTGAACTAGTCCTTCTTTATGATCAAGAAGCTGATGTAATAGGTGCAGGGAACTTTGAGCCATTATGGCATGGCCTCTATATTGTCAAAAGAGTTCTTTCTAAGGGTGCCTACGAGTTGGTATATTACGATGGAATTCCATTGGCGTAGCCCCAAAATGGGTTGTATTTGAAATGTTAATATTCTTAATTATGAGTGTAGTAATTTTTTATATTATATTGTATATATGTCTTGTTGATTTGAATTTACCTTCTTAGTTTGTTTTCTATAGTTTTCTTGAAGTTAGTAATCTGCTTTACATTTCATCACAGATGTCTAAATCTTTGGAGCCATTTTTTGGGTATGCCGATGGTGCTAGTCGTAGTACGCATAATCTATCCTCTGCAGCGTGGGCCATTTTCACTCCGAACAGTGAGCTAGTGAGTTTTCAAGGGATTTGTATCGGTCGATCTACAAACAATATCGTGGATTATAATGCATTGATCAAACTTCTCTCTGATGCCATTTCATTTGGTATTAATCGTATCATCATAAGGTTAGACTCACAACTTGTGGTATTACAACTTACTAGTGTTTATACTGTTAGAATTCCAACACTGCATCGTATGTTCCTAAGAGTTCAACTTTTGGAAAGGCATTTTGATTTTATTCAATATCAACACATTTCCAGAAAATTGAACACATTGACTGATTCTTTAGCGAATTATGTTATAAACAGAAAGTTGCAACACATGTAAATATACATTCACATAATTGAATAGGATTGCACAATAAACATAGGAAAAAATGAAATCAAATAGATAGATAGTTATAGGTTTTTACAAAATTTGTTCCTAAGACACATTGATCATCTGACCTCAAAATGTATGCAACATGTCGAAAATAAACTAGTGATGCTCATTGTTGGGCCACTAATTTGTATTATTATTATCACTTCTTAACATCCATTTCATCCATTTCTAATGTTCTTTTATCACATTATTTATCATAATTTATTATATAATTCCATTTCATAATTATTTATGATGTTTTGGATAAATAATACTTGTTCTCCTTTATTTTAATAAATTAATTATTATTATGCTTGATTTTTCCAATGGTGGCTTATTCATGAATTATTTATAACATAACTCAATATTTTAGCCTCCAAGATCTCTTCCAGATTGAAGATTTGATCTCCAGCTATTAATTAAATATTCCAACTCAGAAATTTGCTGGAATAACAAGAGACATTTTTGTGTTGAACGTTTCGGACAAACGAAGATGAATCTTGAAAATCTGAAACATGGGTTTTGTACAGAATGGACCAATTTATTTTTTGAAAGAGAAATTTCCTAAAATTCAGTTTTGATTTAGAGAAACGTAGGGTTCTTCGAAGGAAAAGTTGGCAGATTTTCTGTTGTGACCATTTCCCAAAATTGCCCCTATTGTAATTTCCAGATACGACTTGTGCCAACTGAATCATGATGGAAAGATATTTTAGATCTCATCTTGTTTATTGAGATTTTGTAATAATTTTATTTTCCCTTTGTTGTTTGTATATTTAAAAGGGCACAAATCAGACAGAAGAGGAGGAGAGAACGCATAGGAGAAGGCATGGAGGGTTAAGAAAGACGAGACATATTTGTAACAGAAACATTTTTGAATAATTGAATGCACAGTGTTTTCTTGTTCCATTTGTAAGTTGTGAGTTTGCTGCAACCATGATCATAGAGTTGGGCCCACTCTCCAATCAGGTGCTACGTATTTCCTGTATGTTGTTATTTCTATTTCATGTTTTGTATAATTGGCAATTGCTCTGACAGTAGATGTATTTTATGATACTTTTATTATTGTGAATGAATTGTAAGCTTTACGATTTATTTCTTCCATTTATTTATTTGTTGTTACAATGACTGTTACTTTGTTTAAATTATCGAATCCAAGATTAATATAGAATTATGTTATTTTCATTTGCACATACTATGCGCGTTAGCCTTGCAATAACCAAATGCACTCGGATTGATAATTAATGTGGTAAAGGGTTTGAATATTCATTCACACATGGACACCAACACTCATGATAACATGCTACTGATATAGCTATCCTACTTAGTAACTGCATCTAGCGGTTAGGAATTCCAATAGTGTGTCACTGCAGTCGCAAGGGTAACTCTTCGATCCGGAAATCCAGAATGCCAAAGGTCAACCCCTGTATGTGCTGCTGAAGTTGAGCAAGAGTCTCAGCCATATCTAAACCTTGAAGGACTTCTCTCCCGACATCCCTCTTTGCTAGATCATCCGCTCCATGCTCAAGCTCTCATATTGGTTGAACTCAACCCATATCTACATTACATTAAAACTTCAGTTTGAACTTGGGAAAACATCAAAATAGAAAAACATGTATAAACCTTAGAAAAATAAAAAAAATGGTCAAAAAATTCTTACTGATTGCACCCCACTGAGCGCATTCTGGTAAAGCTAAATCTGGATCTCCTCGAAATTCGATGCATGCATATGCATAATCATTGATGACGATAATCTATTTCTTGAACTAGGTGAAGAATGTAGTAAAGAACACGATATAAGATTGGGTTGCATGTCTAGCCATCAGTTCTACCCATATCTGCATCCTTGGATCTCTAGGGTTAGATATACCCAACGTCACATGGTGAAGCTGTATCGGTGGAATCCGCTCTAAGGCAAAAGAAATGAGGATTGAACTATAGTTGAAATTTTTCTTCCTTCCTCCCTTTGCCTTGCTCAGTTGTTCATTCATTTGAGAAAGTATGGCTTCACCCCAATTGAAAAATGTTGGTTCCATACACTCTAGTGCATACTTCATATAAGAAAATAAGCATAATGAAATCACAAGTAATTATCAAGAAAGACAAATTGTAATAAAATCTCTAATCTCTCAACAATAATGAGGAAGATTCTGGTAATACTTCTGGTGGAATGGGGCCAAGAGGAAAAAGGTTTAATTGCAGGGTGCGTTAAAAAAAAATTAGCCCCCATTATTTGATGGTGAATCAGAGGAAGTTGATGAACCCTATTTGACCAATATGACTAAGTATTTTCAAATTTATGAATATGAACATAATTTAAAGGCTGTATTGGAAATTTATCAATTGCAGGGTAAAGACACGTTATGGTGGGAAGAAATAAAAATAGTTCGAGTCATTGATGAGAAATGGGTACATTGGGACACTTTTCAAAAACATTTAAGTATGAATATATAACTTATAGGTTTTACTATGACAAGGAAAAGGAATTTGATGACTTGAAATTAGCAAAGAAATCCATGGATGATTTTGTAACCATGTTTACCTCTTTGTTACAATATTTCCCCTACATATGGGAATAAAAGGCGAAGGTGCAACATTTTTTTAGCTGCTAGCCAATTTTCATGAAGGAGAGTTTGGAATTTGATAATCCCAAGATGATGGTAAAATCCATTCAGAAGGCCCATATTTTCTACCAGCATATGAGGCAAAAAGGGGAGAACAATAAAAGCTGGTTAGGTAAAAATGGATATAAAATATTCCAAAGAAATAATAAAAATAGCAGGTCTGTAGATGCTAAATCTACGCCCAAAAAGTTAATGGGAGGAATACCAGATCAAATTAAGCAAAAATCCAAGGAAACAAGTGAATTTAGATAAGCTAAATCATCAAATAAGTTTGATTCAGGTGACTCATAGAAGCCTCCCTTGCAGTGCTGGGGTTTTGGATAGCCCCACTACTACAATAATCATCCCCATGGTACTATAACAACGCCAAATGTGAGCGTTTAGGAAACCTCAACAATTGGAGAGGTGGTTAGAAGCATACTAATAATTAATGTTGCACTAGAATATCACCGAGCAGAATACCAGCTTGTGATGGTAGAATTTGAAGGTAAGATAACTAAACATATCATTTCTATTTTAATTGATCTATGGGAAGTCTTATTTATGTTAGTCCAAAAATAGTTGAATTCTTTCACTTTCAAAGTGTTAAGTTTAAAAATTATAGGCTAGTGCAATTGGCCACTGGGGAAAAGTAGAAGGTAACAACTAAAGTGGATTTTTCTCCTCTTAATATGGGAGGATGACAAATTAAGGTGAATCTAAATATATTACCTTTACGATCTTACGATGTGTTTATTGGAAGGGATTGGTTGGGGGGGCATTGGTCCCTAGTAAATTGTAAACAAAAAATCATTATCATACTCATGGAAGAAGGGGATAAACAAGAAATTTAGGGCATTAAAAGAAACATTAAACGGTGATTTATCACTCCTATTCAGATGAATAAGTGTGTTAGAAAAGGTTGCAAAATTTTTACAGTGCAAGTGGGTTATACTAATACCAAGGGCAAGTTAGCTACCTTGGAAAATATACCCATCATTCAAGAATTTGCGGATGTGCTTCAAAAGGAAATTCTAGGACTACCACCAAAAAGGAGTATTGATTTCACTATATAGCTTGTTCCTGGAGCAACCCCAGTGTCGAAATCCCCATAACGTATTACTATACCTGAATTAACTGAACACAAGATGCAATTACAAGAGCTACTCAATAAAGGATACATTAATTCAAGCATGTCACCCTAGAAGGCATTGATGTTATTTGTAAAGAAAAAATATGGAACTTTGTGATTATGTATTGACTATATGCAACTAAAAAAGCTAAATTTAAAAAATAAGTACCATTTTCCAGGAATTGATGACTTATTTGATCAAGTTAAAGGTGCCTTAATATTTTCTAAGATTGACCTACGATCTGACTATCACTAAATAAGGATTAAGGATGAGGATTTCTGCAAAAAATGTTTATAACATGCTATGACCACTATGAATTTGTAGTGTTTCCCTTCGTGCTTACTAATTCCCCTGCAACGTTTATGAGTGTAATGAATGGGATTTTCCACGCTTATTTAGACAATTTTTTTTGTGATTTTTATCGATTACATTCTGATTTATTCGGATAATTTATAGGATCATAAGGAAAATCTGCAGATATTTTTGCAAACCTTAAGATAAAATATGGTTTATGCCAAATTTAGTAAATGTGATATCTTTAAGGAACATATTTAATACTTGGAAAATGTGATATATTTTGAAGGTATAATTGTTGATCCGAAGTATATTAGAACTATCATGGATTGGTCTGTCCCTAGAAACGTTGCATATATTCGGTATTTCATGGGGTTAGTCGAATATTATTACCATTATTTTAGGTGTTTTCTAAAATTTCCTATCCCAAAACATATCTACAGAAGAAGGGGAGAATTTTCAAATGGACTGCTAAGTTCCTACTCAATTTTGAACAATTAAAACATTTATTGACATAAGCTCTAGTGTTAAAAATTGTTTATCTAGAAAAGGAATTTATTGTGTGAATTGATGCCTATCAATAACGAGTGGGAGGAGTCTTGATGAAATATTGTAAAGTAGTAGCTTTAAAATCATGTAAGTTAAAGGACCATGAGGAAAAGTATTCAACATATGATTTAGAGCTCACTGTAGTGGTACATGCTGTAAAGGTGTGGCACTATTATCTATTGGGAAAAAAAATCTCGTTAATGATAGACCATAGTAGTTTAACCAATTTCTTCATGCAACCTAACTTAAATGCATGGAAAGCTATGTGGACTGCATTCTTGAGTGAATTGAATTTGATATAAGATACCTTAAGGGAAATGAAAACTATGTATCTTAAGGGAAATGAAAACTATGTGGCGAATGCCTTAAATAGGAAGGTTAAATGTGTCTATGAAATTCAGTATCATTGCATTGAATTTTATGTATCCAAACAACTTAGAGAATATTATCTCAAGGATCCAAAATATGAACTCTTATGGAAGATAACTAAGCAAATAAAAAATTCTAGGAAGCAATGTGAGTATGGCATAAGTGATAGAAATTTGTTGACATTGAAAGGAATATTTTATGTTACTAATCAAATGGTTATTAAACAAACACTGATGGATGAATTCCATCGTAGGCCAAATGGTACCCATCGTGGGTACCAAAAATTATTTTCTGCAATTAAGAGGGAGTATTTTTGGCCTGGCATGAGGAAATATATCGCTTAGTATTTAGCAAAAAGTATGCATTCTTAGGAAGTAAAGGCTGAACATAAACACCCCATAAACACCCCACTCACTTACTCCATCTTCTTCGTATTCCGGAATGGAAATGGGAAATGATTACATTGGATTTTATAATAGGGTTACTGAAAACTAGGAAATATCACAATTCCATCATGGTAGTGGTGTATAATTTAAGCACAACCGCTCATTTTATCCCTGTTAAATATACTTATAAGATGGTGAAAATTACATATATATTCATGAAAGAAATATTTCGGTTGCATGGCATGTCAAAAGTAGTAATTTTGGATACAAATGTGAAAATAACCTCTGCATTTTAGAAATCTCTTTTTACAAGACTAGGTTGTCATATCGAGTTTATTACTCCATATTACCCTTACACGGATGTACAAACTGAGGGGGTAAATCAAGTGCTAGAAGACATGTTACAGATGTACATAATGTAGCTTCTAACAAAATGGGAAGAATATATTTACTTGGTTGAATTTTCTTATAATAATAGTTACCATGAATCATTAAAAATGATTCCCTATGAAGTAATATATTGAATAAAATGTATAACACCCACTAATTGGAGTAATACAGAGGATAATAGGATTTTAGGACCTGATATGTTGGCAGAAATGGAGCCGGAGTTAAAAATTGTTCAATAGATCTTAAAAGCTTCCCAAAAACAGGGACAAAATGTATGTAGATAAAAAAATTAACCTATAAATAATTCCAGATAGGATATCATGTTTATATATGGATAAAACCCATGAAAAGCACCTTAAGGTGGGGTAGTTCTGCTAATTTAGCCCCATGATATTGCAGGCCTTTACAAGAATTTTAAAGAGTAGGAATGGTAGCCTACCAGCTTACCCTTCCAAGCCATATAAAGGTTCATAATGTATTTCATGTTTCACTATTAAATAATTATGTATAAGATTCAAGAAAATTATTAACTTAAAGGATATAGAAGTAAGTATAATGTTAAATTTTATAGATGTCTATATAATGGACCGAGAAATAAATAAAAACTAATGAAAAATTAGGATGGTATGATAAGTCGAACCGTATGGAGAGTTCCTCATAGAGCCTCTTTGTATTCTTGACTAGAGAGAAACAATGTTGCGAAGGTGACCTATCACCCAGGTTAAAGTGCAGTGGAGGCACTTTAGCCTGAAGGAGGCCACATGTGAAGAGGAAAGTATTATGCAACAAGCTTAGCCTGACATGTTCCATGGGAAAGAGTAAACACTGAGGACTCTATTTCGTTGAAGGGGGGGGCGGGGATATGTAACACCACAAGATGATATGGAATTACTGTCATTTACATTACTTGTATTACTTAAGACTATAGTGAATGGGTCTTGTGGAAGCCTAGTGGAACTTTTGTTTAATATTTAAATATACATTAATGTTATTTTATTATGAAAACATTGCAATTTAGGAGGGATAAATGGTAAACAGACTCCAAAATCTATACAATTAGAAATAGTTGCTCCTATATTCCCTGGGGATAAAGAAGGATCTCAATGGGAAGAAGGGGTTCTCCTTTTTGGGATCTCTATGGAAAAAGGAGAAGGAAGTCTATGAAATGGGTAGGATGTTTCCAGGGAGGGAATACAAAGCTGGACTTGAGCCATTGGAGAACACTGGTACATATAGATATGAGAAATTATTAGGATGGATTGTGATCCTTGTGCCTATTACCTATCTATATTGGTTACTATTGTCTACCATTCTCGAGCAGAAGCTCGGGGGGAGAATTGGATGTAGTTTCCCTTCTCAAGTTTGGGAGGAATAGTCTAGAATTTTTTTTTAAATTATTGGAAAACCTACTAATAACATAAGTGATTATGCTTGAACATGTATGAATTTATTAGTTTTACTATGTTGAAAGAAAAAGGGTTGTGGTTTCTCTAACTATTTAGCATTAAATTTCATGAAGGAAAACCATTAAGTTTAATTACTGAAACTGTGATAAGGTTGGAATGATTTTATCATATATATATATATATATATATATATATATATATATATATATATATATATATATATATATATAGAAAAGAAGGTACAACAACCATGACCGCATATGAACCTTTGACAACACACACACACACAGATATGTATATATATATATACATATCTGTGTGTGTGTGTGTTGTCAAAGGTTCATATGCGGTCATGGTTGTTGTGCCTTATTTTCTATTACCATTGTAGACAAACTATATTAGAATTATTAATATGACTACACACCATGTGTAATGTTGTGACTGTATAATTATGGAACTATTGTATCATATGGATTGGAGCACATATTTAGATTCCTAGAGGGACTATGTACAATATTACTAGGATAAAGAAATTAAAAATGTCGGTTAATGTCTTGGTACAGGAACTGTTCACCCCACCATGTATTTTAGATGGAATGGGTGTGTGTGATGAAGGGAAATTTTCACTAAATAAAAGCCGCAACAATAAGAAATATCTGACGGTGGTATTGATTGGTTAGTTCCCGAAAGAAAATGTGAACTCTAGTTAGCCATGAAATAAAGCATGGATGGAGTTATTCCAAGTTGTATGTGTAGAAAATTAATGCTAGAATTCAATCCCTCTAGGTCTTAATTCATTACTATAAAGGAATGGTGATGAGGACAACATGGTGGTGGGTATGGAAATCAAGGGGGTTGATATGCTAGTCAGTCCAAAGAACTAGCAATCGAGTCTAGTCTCCCTTAGTAACCTTGTTAAATTTATATTAAATTGGAAACTAACTTAAATAGCATACATGCCTAACTATGAATTAATTATAGATATTAAAATCCGTAAGTGTAACAAAAGGAATAAAAATCCATTATTGTAGAATAAAAGACATGGGAAATCTGAACAGTGAAAACCATGAATTACTCCAAAGGTTACATATGAACGGAAAAATTCTTAACTATAATCGTTTCCTTTTAATAAAAGCATAAAAGACTCAGTTTATATTAGACAATATTTATGTGGCATATGTACTCTTGAGGCCAAAACTTTATTATGAATACAATAAAAATAAAGAGACAAATACTAACTAGATGTGGCATTAAACAATCGAGAGAAAACCCATTAAAATTCATTGGGCTATTGCTCCTTTTGAGTTAGAACTCATAAAAATTATACAACTATATTTACAATTTTATTGTGCAGAAGGACTAATAAACATAGAGTTCCATCACCAAAGCATTTAGAAGGATATAGTCTGAGGTGGTCACTTGGTTATTTTCCCTAGAAACAATTGGCGTTGTCACATTCGTCCATTTAGACATGTTTTTATTATATATATATATATATATTATTTCAAAGCCCAAATTTATTTTATTTATTTGATAGCATGATATCCATTCTTCTCTTTTTGTGGTCTAATCTCTTATAGACATTAACCCAAATGACATATTCATTTATCTAAGCCTTTATAATGATGTTACCTTCTTTGAGGGAAGTCCTTGGGATATACTATGATTAATTTTGATTGTTCCTCACTCTATAAGTATACCCATTAGATGAGATATATTTAATTTCATATTGCACATACCCTCAGTGTTCTTGCTATAACTATGGCATAATTTATTTTTGGTACCTACGAAATCTTTTCATTAAGACCTTTGGACAAAGGAAAATACTCTGATATTTTTAATAATAAATACCTCATCGATAAGGCACATTTACCTATTCTAACATTTCTTAAATTAACCGTAAAATATTAAAATTCATCACCTAGTGATATAAATATTATTCATTCTGTACATATGCACTTATTAATTCTCGGCCAGGGGGATATGTCTCGGTGGTTGTGAAACAAATACATCCCTTCCACATCTCCTCTTCCACATGTCAGTCACATGGAGGGGGTGATGGGCATGCTATCGAGTTTTTTTCAATTTCTAGGATTGATCAAGGCAATCCAACGGATGATATTCCCTCCTTAAACACTAAACCTTAAACTTTCAAATTACTCTGGCGAGTTGCATGAAAATGCTCTCTTTCACTCCTTGGTGTTTATATGAGTGGTTTTGATTTGTGGCTGTTAGAGAGGAAGGTAGGTGGTTATTCCATGAATGGAATCTTCATTCGTGTTGTAGGAATGACGTGTTGTGTGTATTAAGGTTAATTATTTATGTGGTATCAGTGCTATAATAAATGGGTGTCATTTAAGGTTTTCTCTTTGCCTCCGAGAGGCATTTCTCTTTCCCAACACGTAGAGTTCTACTTATAATAGGTAATTTTTCTTCCCCGGCTATTTAGATGATACCAGTTACCACTTATTTATTTATTTTTGTTTTCTTTGCAATATTTTAGTTTCAAATGGTCCTTATTCCCTTTGTTTCAAAGGTTCCCCACAACTTCCAAATCACGGTGGTTTGGTTATCCATGTCATGTTATTTCATTAATTTTAATTCTTTCGTAATGATTAATATATTTATGGTTTCCCTCACCATAACAATTTTTTTTATTACAGGGATAAAGGAATCGGTGTTGTAGAATGCCCTGTATTTCAATTCTCAACACTCAGAGGTACCATTGGGTAAGTTTTTGGTATGTGTTTATTCTTGATTTGATACATCCATTGTCAAATGATACTAGTTTACTGTTAAATTCTAACTTTCCCATTTCCACGACATCAATTTTATAGGACAAGTTTCGAGCTTAGTTTGGCTACTTACCTCTGGGTTCCCTCTATTCGCTTGGCAAGGGTAAGGGTTAGACCTTCCAAGTTTATTCTAATTATTTATTTTCTGTTTCTTAACTGATACAATGAGTAGTTAGTATATTTTTCGTATTGTGACAGTGTACTACACTATTTCACTCGGTTTCTCTGTTTCAAATCTCACATGGAAGCGACATGACATTATTGTTGACATAGTTAACTGATGGTTCTTGTTTATTTGAATAAGGATAAAACTCAATGATCATAATCTACTAACTCTCTTATATTTTCTATGTTTCACCCATGTATGGTGGATATGTTTTGTCTTAGGTTTGCAAAACTCCTTCAGCTCCATGTCGAACACAACTTATAATTATATTTATGATGCTACAGGGCATTTCATATCCCCCCCTTCATGATGGGACATCTGAATTTTATCTTTTTGTTTTTCTCCATTAGTAATTAAGCCTTAGGTGTGATGACCATAATTTTACCTATTATTTTATTTAGAAATCCTCGTCATTTTGTTGCAAGGACCTGTAAACCTTGTCATTTAAGGGTTAAACTCATAATGGAATGTAAGTTAATTAATTAGTAGCCATATATATTGTATATCACTTTACGATGTTGCACACTATTTCTCTTATGTAGATATTCATGTTTAGAACATAGTAATTATGAATAACTATTTCAAAATTTATGGTTGAAATGTTTATTGATATGTTATTATAGTTACAATTGTGTGATGAGGTCGATTGAATTAGTTTGAGTTATGAGATTGATTGTATCAATATCTATGTAAATCATGTATTCCTTATACTTCCTAACGTTTCATATTGTTATGCGTTGAGAGTGTACTCATTTGTTACGAGTATTGTATCAATTATTTGGTTCCCTATTTTTATTAATTATGCTATCAAGTAGGAGCTGCAAAATTGTATTAGCTATAGAATGGAATTATGCACACACCTCTATTACTAATTACCTTATGTTTGTAACTTAACTAAGAATATAACTTTATTTTAAATTTTTTATTTTCTTTGCGACTTCCTGATTGATTAATTCAGTCACATTGTTGTGAAATACATAGCATACTATCATTGGTATACATAGAAGGTATCAATTTAATATTTGTATCCAATCATATCCTAATACTTGACATACAATCCACTTGTAATTTTATTGTACATTAATTTTTGTTTTGATAATTTTATGAAACTGAAATCGGAGAAGATCTCCTCATTTAATATTTCTGGTCATTAAATGATTTTATAACTTCCATCCTTATCGCTTCTGGGTAGAATTAGCAAACGATTGCTCCAATTACAAATTATAGCCAGTAATTGATTGAAACTGGTTCTACTTATTTATTTCTTTATCAATATGATTATATTTGGCTTGTCCTACTATTCACTCCCTTTGGGAAGTAGGAAAATACCATGCTTTGGACTCCCACAGTAAACCAATAAATAACACCCTCCCACTTGATTATTTCTACGATAGTCTAGGCTTGAAAAACATCACTCATAGGTAGTTATTTGGAAACGAATGTGAAGTTGTTAGATATGAGCTAAGAATTTAGCATAATCACAAAACAACAATTTTTTTAGGATATAAACTACTATTGTGGCTCATTATAATTTTTGGTCCATACTTAACAAGAATCTATGAATCTAGGTGCAAAATTTGTAGCCCTACAAATTCCCATCCTACCATTTTATCTGCACAACGAAGTTAATGCATAATTCCTATAATTCGTAATCCCATATTAAATTCCAATAATTCAACATAAGCATAATCCATAAAATCTGTAATTCTAATTATTAGATTTCATTAGATTTTACACAAGCATAATCTCTGTAGTTATAATTATGAGAGATGAAAAAAAATTGGTAAATTGCATTCATAATTATTAACGAGTAATATTTATGAAGATCCATCAATAGCTCACTAATAACAAAATGTATATTTAAAATCAAGCATAGTAATGTTTACATAATATAAAATAAAATAATAAAATTTTAATATAAATGCACAAAAATCATAATTTTGACTGTAAAAAACTGGATCCCCTTGGAAACAACAAATTTCCACCCAACCATGAACTGTCACCTCTGGTTCTCCCCTGAGCCAATATCGTTTCCTTCTTCTAGAATAAACAACCTCTTATGATTCTTGGTCAAGTTATTTTACGCCTTGCTTCCCTAACAAAATTTCCTTAGCGATGTCCCGCTTTCTAGGGTCTCCCAACAACATATCCTCGATTTTTTCGTTGTTTTTCAAAAAAAGTATCTTCCTATTTCATAAAAGCCTGCCTTTTTCTCCCACAATGATTTATTCACCATTATTGAGTGTTCTCTCCTCACTGAGTGATTTAATAGATTATTCTCTTCCAATCATATTAAATCTTAACAAAAAATCCCTAGGGATTTTTTGGAGTAGATTAATGTAAGTATTTTTCAATCCTATCCATCCACATTGGGTTATGTATTGGAATAATGATCTCAGTAACTCGGGTGTTATTTTTCCATGTAAATCTTTCAAATTTTTTTATTATTAAAATATATTTATTACATAATTATACTTACTCCAAATTGAGTTTAGTATGGCTTTCTCTCCATTACTAAAAATATTTCATTCTAATTAAATAATATTTACATGAATATAGAGGGGTATTACATCTTCCCGCTCTAAACAACAACACCATCCTTAGTGTTTATTCTTTTTCCACCTTATCTAGGAATAATTTTCGATATGTTTCTTTCATAACATCATGACGTTCCCAATTAGTATCCTCACTTGTAAAGTGCCTCCACTATACATTAACCCGAGCAACAACTCAATTTTGTAGCACAATCTCTTTCTGATCCAAGATATAGAGCTGCCCTTGTAGAAAGTCTCCTTTAGGTTCCACTTATATCAAATTCCAGTCAAATACATGAGAAGGATCATGGATAATTCTTTTTAATAGTAATAGATGAAGTACATTATGAACTTTAATACGACTCTACAGAGCCAAATGATGTGCTAGTGGACCATCTTGGTCCAAAATATCCAAAGGCTCACAGAATCGTGGTGCCAATTTGGCACAACTTCCAGTTTTAAGAGTGCTCTTTCTGGGTTTTAGTCGCAAGTACACATGATCCACAACATTAAATTCTTTATGAGTCCATTTTCTATTTGCAAAACGTTTTTTCTTGTCTTGTGTTGTTTTCATATTCTATCTAATATGTCACACTATCTATTCCATTTCTTGCAAAGCTTCAGGACCCAATATTAATTTATCTTCTATTTGACCCCAACTAAGTGGCGTATGACATTTTCTGCCATACAAAGCTTCAAAAGGACTCATTTTAATGGAATATTGGTATCTATTGTTATAAGAAATTTCTACCAAATGCAGAAAATCCTCCCTTTTATTGTGTTTTTCGATTACATACTTAAGTATCATATCTTCTATGATTTGGTTTAGCCTTTGTGTTTTTCCATCCATTTAAGGAAGATAGGAAGTACTAAAATTTAATTGGGACCCATGCCCCCAAATAGAGCTCTCCAAAAATTTGAGATAAATTTAGCATCCCTATCTGACACTATTATTTTTGCTATGCCATGTAGTCAGAAAATTTATTTCATGAAAATGTTCGCAATCTATAAAGCTCCAAAGGTATATTACACTGGTATAAAGTGTGTCACTTTATTCAAAGTGTATATCACTACCATGATTGAATCATGTTGATAATTTTCTCTTTCTAACCCTATAATAAAATCCATTAATGTCACCTCCCATTCTCGTTCAGGAAAGGGTAATTGATTTAGCAACCCTACAGGATGTTGGTGCTCCACTATTACTTGTTGAAACTCTAATAATAATGCCAAATATTTTTCTACATCATTCTTCGTACCTGGCCAAAACAAAATTTTCCTTAATTTTGTTATCATTTTTTGGTATCCTCAGTGACTATCACATGGTTCCTTGTGGTATTCATCCAGTATCATATGTTTCAACATTACCACATTAGGAATATACACTCTGTTTTGGTAAGTTAATATTTTTTCAGAGTTCTCTTCATATCTGGTATTATTTTTGCTGTATTTTTTTTGGTATTTCTTGATATTGAGGATCTGGTTGGAATTCATGTTTGATTTTTTCCCCAGAATCTGTTGTAGTGCTACTCACAGAACATCCTACCAAAGAATGAGCATGTCTTTTAAGAGCATCTGCAATTTTATTTTCTTGTCGTTATATGTGTCTTATATCGAATTCAAACTCGCTAAGGAAATACAACCACCTTGCTTTCCTGACATATATGTCAAGATGACGAAAGAAGTATTTCAAACTGATATGATCAGTCACTGATATGATATTCTTTCCTAGTAAATACTGTCTCCACATTTTTAGAGCATGTATCACTAGTGCCAATTATAATTCATATACGATATAATTTTGTTCATGGTTTTTCAATTTCCTAGAGTCATAGGCTATTGTTTCATTATCCTACATCAACACACCCCCAAGTACTTCCAAACAAACATCAGTACAAGTAGTAAATTCCTTATTTGGGCCTAAATTTTTTAATATAGTGGTTGTTGTCAAGAATTATTTCAATTTATAAAAACTTTATTGACATTTGGATATCCATTTAAACTTTATTCCTTTTTTCTCCAAGGAGGTAATGAGGTAAGCTAATTTTGAAAATACTCTACAAATCTTCGATAATACCCGAAATCACCATGAATGATAAAACTGCCGACACATATTTTGGTATAGGCCAATTCATGATAGTCTTAACCTTCTCAGGGTATAGCGCTAATCCTTATTTAGAAATAATGTGGCATAAATACTGAATTATATATTTTTTTAAACTCACATTTGTTGATTTTTTCATAAATATGATGTCCTCTTAAAGTATGAAATACTAATTTGGAATGTTCTTGATGCTCCTCTTCATCTTTAGAGTACACTAATATGGAATCTATAAACACTAACAAAAAATCGTCAAGATATTTGTGAAGAACATTATTTGTTAAACACATGAACGTTACTGGTGCATTGGTGAGACCAAAGGGTAACACTACGAGATCATAATTTCCATATCGAGTCTCGAAGGTTGTTTTGTTGATATCTTCATCTTTTATCTGCAGCTGATGATAACCAGTTCTTAAGTCAATTTTTGAAAATAAAAACACTCCCTATACCTGATCAAACAAGTCATCAATTTGAGGTAATGGATATTTATTTTTAATAGCTAACTTGTTGTGTTGTCTACAGTTGATGAACATTCTAAATGTACCATATTTTTTCTTCTCAAATAGTACATCCCCCCCCCCCCCAAGGTGACACATTAGGTGTGATATAGACCTTATCTAGTAGTTCTTATAGCTGCAATTTCAATTATAGTAGCTCTGGCGTACTCATACTATACTGGGCTCTAGACAAGGGGGTAGCACCTGGTACCAAATCGAAAGATAAATATATATCTCTACGAGGGGGTAACTGAGAAATTTCCTCTAGAAAAATATCTGGAAATTCTCTTATGACCTATATAGTCTCTAATATTTCTTTTTATGTTTGTTGTTCATCATTTTCCACATGGACTATGTACACTTGACATCCTTTTCTTGTAGTCCTTTTCAGTTTTTACTCTGAAATTTTCTTGGAAAATACCAGTTTTATTTTTCCCCTTATTAATTTGGGTTTCCCATTTTGATCTACATAATTTAAAGTTTTCTCCTAACATTTTATGACAACCTTCTATTTTTCTAGCCAATTCATGCCAATTAATATATCATATGATCCTAATGGAAGATTGTTTAAATTTACTTATTTGGAATAACATTAAATTCCAAAGGCCACTGTCTTATTCAATTAGTTACCTTCTGTTTGGTACTAGTTTCTAACTGTACCAACCATGCATTCTGAAATATTTATGATTTTAATTTACATTTTTCCACAATTTGAGAGATAATATAACTTAAACTATCCCCAATGTCTATTAAAATAGACACAAATTTGTTTAGGATAGTACCTTAAATCTCAATCATAGTAGATTAATTTTCAACATGCCTATCCTCTAATGCCGCATCGATCCTAGGAAATGTTTTGGCCACATCGTCTACAATAGTTTCCTCATGTAATGCTTGAATATTTTGAATTGATCTTGAATTATGCGGACAATCCCTTAACATATGTGGTTCATCATAACCACAACACTTCAATGGATCTCGATATTTACCTCCCATATTATTTTTGATGTTAAGATCCATGGGTTTTGACCTAGTATGAGACTGAGCCAACTGGTTTGCACTTCCCTTATTAAACTTCATCCTCTGATGATCCTTCCAAAACGTTTTCAGATAGGAATGTTTACTTTTTTTCATATTCATAACAACTTTGATTTTATCCTTATTCTACCAAGATTTGGAACCTTCATTTCTATTTTTAAACTGTTGGTAACATCGTCTAACTCTCCTTACCACTTCATCCATGGTCTTTGGATTTTCAAAATCAATTCTCTCCTTATATGGTGTTGGTAAACAGTTCAAAAATCTCTACAGTTTCGCCTTCTCCTCTCTAATATAAGGTACATATTGTAGTAACTTTGTAAATTTTGTTACAAACTCATCCATGGTAAGATGTGCTAACCTTAATTTATCGAATTCCTTAGCAAAATCATCATAATAACGTTCATTCAAAAATATAGACTTAAACTGCTTTCGAAATTCCTCCCAAGAGACTGATTTTTTTCCAAAAACATATATACTTTTAGGCTCTTCCCACCATAGAGTGTCTTTTCCGTGTAACTAGTAAATATCTAGTCATACCCTCCAATTAATTTCATAATCATACATCTGAAAGTATTTAGTGATGTTAAGAAGCCATGCTTCCATTTCTTCCTTTCTTTCCCATAAAAAATAGGAGGTTTAATTCTCCGAAATTCTCCTTGCAACTCCATTTTCTTCTTTTTCCTATGTCATTTCGAATAAGTTTTATCTTATTCTTCAATACATCTAGTATTTTCCAACTTTGTCTCTGCTTCTTTCCGCTTCATCCCTTTTGGTTCTAAACTTTTATGGCCAGATTTTTTTCAGTCCTCTTATCATGCGTTTATGTTCCTCACTATCTCTCAACAATTGTTCATTATTGGTTATGAGATGAGCTAATTATTGTTGTATATTCCTGATAAATTTCAAAATTTGAGAATTAGGTGTAGAGGCTCCTTCTCCCAATTCAACATATAATGCTTTCCTGCCTATTATGGGTTGAGGTGATTCATCTGCCATCCCGTAACAACCTATTGAAAATATGTACCCTATGAAACAATACAATTATGATATCAATATTTTTCTAATTATACTTTATTAATAGAAGAAGAAAAAATAAAATCTATGATTGTGATAGCCCATTGGAGGCCTAGTGTTAAAAAGGATTCTATGATATCAGTTCTAACATTCCTCCATTTAGACATGCTACATATACATATACATATACATACACATACACATACACATACACATACACATACACATACACATACACATACACATACACATACACATACACATACACATACACATACACATACACATACACATACACATACACACATACACATACACATACACATACACATACACATACACATACATACACATACACATACACATACACATATACATATACATATACATATACATATATATATATATATATATATATATATATATATATATATATATATATATATATCTTTGTGTGTGTGTGTGTGTGTGTGTTATTCCAAAGTCTGAATTTATTTTATTTATTCGATAACATGGTAGCCATTCTTCTCTTGTTGTCATTTGTGATTGTAGTCTAATATATAATAGACATTAATCCAAATGACATATTCATTTATGTCCTTATTTTTAAAGGTATTACCTTCTTTGAGGGAAGTCCTTGGGATATACTATGATTAATTTGATAAATTTTCCCTTTCTAAGTATACCCCTTAGATGAGATATATTTCATTGAATATTTCACATACCCTCAATGGTGTTGTTGTAACTATGGAATAATGTATTTTTGTTACTTACAACATCAATTGATTAATAGCTTTTGACTAAGGCATCGTGATTTTTCATAAGGCACATGCACCTACCATAACATTGCTTAACTTAACCATAAAATATTGAAATCCATCACCTAGTGATATAAATGTTATTCATTATTTACATATGCACTTGTTAATTCTCAGTGAGGGGGGTACGCATGGGTGGTTGTGAAGCAAATCCATGCCTTCCATGTCTCCTCTTCCACGTGTGAGTCACATGGAGGGGATGACAGGCACATTATTGGGTTTTTTTCAATGCCCAAGATCGCTCAAGACAATATAAAAGCTTATATTCCTTTCTCAAACCCTAAACCTTAAAATTTTGAATTACTCTAGATAGTTGGAAGTCGACACTCTCTCTTCACTGCTTAATGTTTATCTAAGTGGTTTTAATCCATTGATGTTAGAGAGGAAGACTATTAGTTCTGCCAGGAATGGAATCGTCATTCCTGTTGCAGGGATGATGTGTTGTGCTTATTAAGTAATTCTTTTTGTGGTCTCAGTACTACAAGACATGGGTGTCATTTAGGGTTTGTTATCTACTTCCAAGAGGAATTTCTCTTTTATAATACGCAGAGTTATGCTTATAATATGTAAATTTTCTTCCCCAACTATTTATATGTTACCAGGTACCATTTCTTTGTTTATTGTTTCTCTTTGCACTAATTTCGTTGCAATTTGTCTTTAATCCCTTTGTTGCATAGGTTCTCCACAACTCCCAAATATGTTTGTTCACGGTTGCAACCTTCTCCAAAGTTACTCATGGAGGGTTGTTTATCTATGTCGTGTTTATTCATTAATTTTAATGTTTTCATGTTGATTAAGATATTTATGGTTTCCCTAATCGTAACCATTTTGATGGTTACGGGGATAAAGGACTTGATGGTGTTTAATTCCCAAAATTTTGAGGCTCAACACTCTGAGGTACCATTGGATAAGTTTTGGGTATGTGCTTATTCAATATCTATTTGATAACTCCATTATTGAATGATATGAGGTTACTGTTAATTATAACTTTCCTCTTTCGAGGCCATCGCTTTTATAGGAAAAGTTTCAACCTTAGTCTGGTCTCTTGCACCTGGTTTACCTCTATTTGCTCGATGAGGGTAAGGGTTGTACCTTTTAGATTTATTCTAGTTATTCCTTTTCTGTTTATTACCTGATATGGGTAGCAATTAGTCTAGTTTCCATACTATGAGAATGTCCTGCTTCACTATTTCACTGTGTCTCTTTGTTCCATATCTCACATGGAAATGACGATACACTATTGTTGACACAGGTAACTAAGGGTTCTCATTGATTTGAATAAGGATAAAACTCAATTATTATAATCTACTAACTCTCTTATCTTTTCTATTTTGTGCCCAGGTGTCGTGGATATTTTCTGGCTTAGGTTTTCCAAACTCCTTCAGCTCCATGCGAGACAAAAATAATTATATTTATGCTAAGATAGGTTGGTTCATTCCCCCTCCTTCATGTTGGGACATTTTAATTTTATCTTCTTCATTTTATCCATTAGTAACTAAGCCATACGTGTGATGGCCATACTTTTTGGAGTATTAATTTATTTATAAAGCCTCGTTGTTCTGTTGCAACGACATGTAAAAATTTTCATTTAAGGGTTATACATGTAATGGAATGTATGCTAATTAAGCATTAGCCATATATTGTATATCATTTTACAGTTTTGTGCATTTCTTCTCTTATGTAGCTATTCATGTTTAACAAAAATTAATTATGAATTCTCATTTCAGAATTTATGGTTAAAATACTTTTTGATATGTTATTTTGGTTACGATTTTTTTACTAGCTCAATTGAATTAGTTTGAGTTATGAGATTGATTCTATCAATATTTGTGTTGTTCATTTATTCCTTTTACTTCTTGTTATTCATAGCTCTATATTCATTCTAATTTTATCTAATGACTTTTCATCCTGTTATGCATCCAGAGTGTACTCATTTGTTACGAGTATCGTGTCAAGTATTTGGTTCCCTATTTGTATTGATAATACTATGAACTACGAGTTTTAAAATTGTATTAGCTATAGAATGGAATTATGCACTAATTACCTTATGTCTATAACTTAACTAAGCATATATCTTCCAGTATCATTTTTAAGTTTTTATTTTCATTGTCACTTCCTCATGGATTACTTTAATCGCATATTTTTAAATACGCACCATACTAGTGTTTTTATATAGAGAAGGTATCGGTTCGATATTTGTATCCATTAATATCCTAATCCCTTACATAAAATCTAGCTTTAAATTTATTTTACATTAATTTTTGTTTTGATCATTTTGTGAAACTGAAATCAGACAAGGTTCCTTGATTTAATATTTATGGTCATTAAATGATTTTATAACTTCCATCCTTACTGGTTCAGGTAGCAATAGTGAAATATTCCTCGTGTTAAAAATTTTAGCCAGTAATGGATTGAAACTGGTTCTACTTATTTATTTTTTTATCAATATGATCATATTTGTGTTGTTGTACCATTCAATCCCTTTTGGAAGTAGGGGAATACCCTGATTTATCCCCCCATAGTAAAGAAATAAATAACACCCTCCCACTTGATCATTTACATGATTTTCTAGGCATGCAAATCATCACTGTTAGTACTTGGAAACAAATGTCAAATTCTTATATATGCGCTAATAATTTAACATACTCGTACAACAGGATGTTTTTTAGGATAGGAACCAATATTGTGGCTAATTACTACTTTTGTTCCACAGTTAATAAGACTTTATCGAATCTGGGTGTACAATTCTTTGCCCTAAGAATTCCTATCCTACCACTATATCTCCACAACCCAGTTAATGCAAATTTACTCTAATCTGTAATCCCATATTCAATGCCAATAATTATACACAAACATAATCCATATAATCTGTAATTATAATGATTAAATTTCAATGAATTTGACACAAACATAATATTTGTTGTTATAATTATTAGATACAAACCAGAATTTGGTAACTTTCATTCATAATTCTTAGCAAGTAATGTTTATGCAATATCCAACCATAACTCACTAATAAAATATCTTATAGTTAAAATCAAACATAGTAATTTTTACATCAGACTAAATACAGTAATCATATTTAAATATAAATGCACAACAAATAGAATTTTGATCGTAAGCAACTTGATTCCTTTGGAAATAATAGCTTGCCACCTAACCATGAATCCTCACCATTGGTTCTGTTATCACTCTAATAATTCTTAAGTTGTGAGATTTGATTTATATTTTAAAGAATATCAAAGGTAACCACAAACCTATTTTCAAGCTTTAGGATCTAGCCTTCCTAAGGCTCAGAGAGGGCTCTCTCTATAATTTTTAACTTTGTTTTTATATATGATCTTAGAATAGTTATATGGGGCAATTTAATTTTGATATTTGGTTTGGTTTGGTTGGTGGGAAAAATCACTTATTGAAATGGATAGTGATAGATCTATTTTTCCATTGGGAAAATGGAGTTAATGTGTCAATCAGATAGATCAGGATCAAGGTCTAAAGTCAAGTATTTTCAAGGCAAGATAGGAGAGTTACTAAATATCTTTGAGGCTTATTGCTAAAATCGTTTAATCAGGATAAAAAGAAATCAAGGATTCTTTGATCTAGATAAGGGGTGAAGAATAAAGGGGTCATTTGAAAGAGGGAGAAGCTAAGGGTTCGCTACTCTGGAAATCAATAGAAAACATCAAAAAAAAACCTAGTAAATAACATAGTGCTATTAACAAATTCTGATATATCACTTCCTAATTTCACATTAAAATTTAGAACACATGTATGTATGAATGGAAAACATAAGAAGATTTAACAAATAACAGTAGAGATAACTTCACTTAAGTTGGCCCAACACATGAATCATGAAACATGATGGTTTATTGATTTGATCAAGCCTTGCTGACTTGAAACTTGGTACAAAAGCCCTTGAGGTACATAAATATTGACTATAGAAATCTTCAACAATTTATTCCACAATAATACTTCAAAGAGTGAAGTATTTATACAAATTATCCTAAAAAAGTCATATGAATTTTCTAAGGAAAATAAAATATCTATTACAAAAATATAGTGATAGCTGCTTAACAACTTGCAAGCTATCCTACTTATTCAAGTAAAATAGAAATGTTGTTTGGATTTAGGTGCAGCTGGTTTTTGTGTTGTCTTCAATGCTGGAAAAAAGATCTTCAATCTATTTTGAAGCTTTATCTCTCATCTGATACTCTTTTACTGATACACTTTAATCATTTATACTCTTTCATTTGGTCTTTTGAATAGTTTACTACTGTAAAAATTTGTTTTTACCGTGTCAAAACATCAAACTGTTTTTCATCCTCTTTCACTGGAAATTGTCTTTTACAGCAAATTAGTAAGTTTTTGCCAAAATTCTTCATCAAGTAACTTGATCTTGGTAAGTTTTCTGTAATTCTCATCAGCCTCGGTGAATCTAACAAAGGTTGGTTTGACCACAAAGAGATGTTTTATTTCATGCTGCAAATAAAACAAACCTTTAATTCTTTTGTGAAACACTTTTCTTGTAGGTACTCCTTACCAATCTACCTTATTTACTTTTTCTTTGGCAAAATCTCTGATCTTCTTGTTGTAATCCTCTTGCTTCATTAGTTTATCATTTATAACAGGAATGTTTGGCAAGCCTTTTTGCCTTAATGTGTCAAAATTAACCATGAATCTAGATATGCTTATGTCCATATTTTGACACTTCTCTTCAAGCTAATTCATCAAGTTTTTCTTAAAAATTACCTTTCTCACCTCAAGAATTGTTTCAGTTCTATCAGTTACCCAATCTCATCCAATTCTTATTTTTTTTTGTGTTAAGAAATTTTATTATTTCTTGGGCCTCTTCAGGTCTAGCATCAAGCTCTTCCTTTGTCTTCACAATTTCTTCTTTTGCTACTTTGACCAAGTCCTTTTTTTCATAAATGACTTGAATTGATGGCCAAGTGTCATTAATTGCCTCGATAATATTGGAACACAACTGATTTTTTATGTAAGCCATTGGTTCTTTCAAGGCTAATTCTACTTCAACCTTTTTCAACTTCTCACTTAACCTTTTGGATTTCTATTTCTTTGTTTTAGCATTGATTTGAGCTAATTTCTTGGCATCTTCCAAGTTCTTGATTTTTTCTTTCAACCTTTTCATCTCATTATTCTGAATGGACATATCTTCCATGGATTTTATGAGCTTGCTAGCTTCATTTATTTTTTTCACTGTTGAAGTAGATGATTCTGTAGCAGAATTAGTGGAAGAAGTAATTGGCATAGATGTGGCCCATGGGAATTTTGGTGCTAACTCCTCTGCTAAAGTTGAAGGAACTGCTGTAGTTACCATGGGGATGACTGTGGGAGGGGCTCTTTGAGTTTTTGTAGCTTCTTTCTCTTGGAAATTTTTTTCCATTTCTACCTCAATTTCCTTAATTTGTGTTGTCATTTGGAGCATGAGACTCATTATCTCATCTTTCTGATTTACCTCCTGCACAATTTCTTTTGAGTGAGGATGTTCAGTTGGAGGAAATTTTAGTTTCTTTCTAAGTGGTGTAGTGTCAGCATTTTTCTTTTTTACCAATTCTTCTGTAGCCTTTAGATTTGTAGGGTCATACCCTACTTCCATCACTAGTTCTTCTAAAGACTTAATTCTAGTGTCTTTAGTATAAGAGGAATATTTTTCAATCCTAATTTGATCTCTCAAATTGGTTATAGTTTTTTGAAGTTTCTGGGCACTCATTGCCTTAGTACTCATAGTAGAATAAATAATTTCATAGCTTTGCGTATGAAACTCAATTTGATCTAAGGGATGAATGCTTTCTACTGGTACTTCAAAGTCAACTTTCTTGTAATTTGCTACTGTTGTAGGTTTAGGCACTGTTGGCTATAGCACTGTCATAAGCAATTTATTGTTGCTGTAGTCAAATGCTGAGAGTATTTTTTTTGTATTTCCTCGAGTCTCATTTAAATGCTGTGAAGCAATCTCATTTTTTAACTCTTCATTCTTGCCCTTGATTTCTTTATATTTCTTTTTGATATCACTATCTGTATTCTCTGCTTGCTATGATGAGAATGCCTCCATGTTTTTTTGTTTTCAATCACCTGAGTGTTTGAATTATCATTTTCCTTCTCATTCACAATAACTGTAGCAACATATGTGTTCTTTTATGGATTTTCTTCCTCTAAAATTTCAATTATTTCCTTCTTGTTCACTAGATTGAGCTTAGTTTTCTTATTATATCTGACCTTGAATCTGGTCTTTGTTGTTGTTTCATCTGTATAGATACCTTATTCTCTGAGTCTCTTTGTGGATTTATCCTCTCGATTTACAGTTTTCAAGGTGTGACTGGTATCACCCTGTTTGACTGTTTCCATCAAGGTATTGTCCACCCATTCTGTTTGATTGGAAAAATGTTCAATCTGAGGCCTTTTATCATGGATATAAGTGGTTAGTTTTCATTTTACCCTCATCTTACTAGTTATTCCATGAGTATCATAATTCCATAAGAAACTTTCTTCAAATTTGTATTCCAGCAATTGTTTTGCTGGCTCTGTACCTGCTTCCCTGTGATTGCAAATGAAAGGACCCACCTGGTTCTTTAACTTGAATTGAGTCTTCTTTTTGGCAGCCAATAAGTTTATAGAATATGAATTTAGGATTTGTCTTGTGTACTCTAAGGCAAAAAATCTCATTGGAAAGTATTTTGGCAATTTATAGGGAAAAAGGTTTGACCCATTGACTCTAATCTATGTCTGATTTTGGTAAAGGTACCAATCTCTAGTTCTGATTTGTTCTTATAGGTGTAACACTTTCTTTATCTCATTGCTTATCCTTGGATGCACACTATTTTTAAGCATGTTTATCAATGGATGAAAAAAATAATCTATTAAATCCACATAAGTGAATTCTGTTGATTCTTTTCTGATTACAGAGGTCCAGAAAATGACTGACAGTGGATTACCTTCTACATCCAATTTTCTGAAGGGTTATTGGGAATTTTTCTGCTTGGAAGTAAAGGAACATGTGAAAGAGGAAGGATGAATATCTGGAAACTCCTTCAATAGGAAATTTCACACGCTGATCATGGATATTATCAGCTATGTATTCAACATAGTTATAAATGACAGAAGGAGGTTGGACAAGGTCAAAAGTGGATAGAAAACCAAGAATAGAATCATCAGTGTGCTCATTAGTAAAATAACCAAGGATAAAGGATAACATAGAAATAACATGTCTTGATCCTTCAATAAATTTAGAGGATGAGTAAGGAGGTTTTATCTTTGGGACTTCAACATATGAAGGCATAAAAGTTTGGAAGATCTGAAATCTCTTAGGAAAGTCCAACTCTATATAAAGCTTTGTAAGAGCTTCTATGGATAATGGGACTGCATTGGGATCTGGTTTCAGCTGAAGCATTAGGTTTATAGACTCTGCAGTAATAGTGAATAATACTTATTTATTAGCATCAACCATAGCTCTTTGGTCAGGGGAATAGTAGGTATGACATAGCCTAATGAATTTTGGACATTGATGAGTATGTGGAACTACATATTAGGGTAACTTGGACTTCCAAATCTGAACTTCATCTCCTTGATCTAAGGATTTTTCTAGACTTCAGCACTGGAGATCTAGAAGATTGAATTCCATCACTGGATCAGTTATTTTGTAATCAACATCAGCTAAGGGTGTATGTTCAACATCTACAATAGGAGGTTGTAGTGGATTTATAAAAATGGTGCTTTTAGAAGCCATTATTGGGTTTGATTTTGAAAATTTTAGCCTTCTGAATGTTAAGAAACTCTATTTTTAGGCTTTTTGTACTCTTCTGTAAGCTTAAACTCTTTACAGAAGGAATTTTTGGTTTAGCAGAGGTCTTTTGAACAAAAACAGGTACAATTAGACTTTCTTCTGGTTTTATCCTTCATTTCAGTTCCAAAATTGATCTTCAAACTCTTTACAGATTTAGGAAAAGGTATAACAAGGGTTTTTCGGCTCTTCTTGGATAGACTAGACTAAAAAAAGTTAAATTCAAGCATAAAAAGGTTTTTCAGTATTTGGAAAGGGTTTGAATTAGGCAGGGGTTCTCTAAGATTTGAAAAAGGCTTGAAATATCTCCAATTTTGATTTAAAAACAGGTTACATTATTTGGACTGTGGTTTTATTAGGGTTTCTACAGAAAATACTTTCTTTGAATGAATTTAAGGTCTTTCTACAGAGAGACAGGCTTCACAGGGCTCAAAATCACAGAAACTTCTTCTTCAAATGACAGGAAGGTTACTTTTTTTGAATAATACCTATTTTTGCAGGTATTTAGTATTGAAATAGGGTTTCTGAGGCGCGAGGAAGATTTCTGAAGTTGTTGAAGTTTTTTGGAAGTAGACTGGAGGCTTCAAGCGATCACAACAACGATTTGGGATGATTTCAGTTTCTTTGGGAATGAAAATGGGGTACATAGCTTCTTTTTTTCATTCGGAAAGGGTTTAAACAAGAGGAATACGAAGAAGAGCTTTAAACTATGCATATATGCATTTTTATAGGAAATATGGGTTTAAACCGAAAACACATTCAATGCGGGTCAAGTCAGAAGGAAGGCGGTTTGGCGCCAGGGAGTATAATACCACTAGGCAGTTATCGCACGATGAGAAGGCGGTAAGTGGTTTCATTCCAAAGGATGTGATCGAATAATTTAGCGTTGCGTGGAGGGGAGAGAGAAAGACGAAACCACCCATTTTGCAAATCCGAAATGCATTAGAAATTGCGCTTGTGAAAATGCGATATGGCATGTGGCTCGTCAGATCTAAGGAAGGGCTTGCGAACAACTGAGATCTAGAGGTGGAGTTGCTTGGCATATGGGGCGTGGGGCTTGGGAGATTTATGAGCGATGGGGTTAAGCTATGTTACATTTAAACATAGTTTAACGTAAAGTCTAATGTTTTAATGTAATGCGTAGAATATATGATTTACACAGTAAATAATTTTTTTACATGTGTATTGTACCATGTGGATAGTTTTTTTTTTATAAATATATTTGTTTAAAACTATGGGGAGTGGGATATGTCACATGGGGTTAATATAACCATAGTTTAAATATAATTAAGTGGGTTTTTGGGTATTTAAATAAATGAATTAATATAACTATGAGGGGGTATTTAAAAGGGAATTAATAAAATAAGCTAGTTGTTAATATGAAATGAACTTTGAGCAGAAATATACGTAAATATACTAATTAAAAGTGTATTTTAAGCATTTTGGTACAATGATGACCCCTTTTTAAACATTTACACTTAATACTTAAGATAAATAATATTTTTGGAGTTTTTTTAATGTTTTTGTATGAAATGAGATTAGTTAAGGAGGGTTTTTATTTTCCCTAAGAAAAAAAGGTGTTTAAACTTCGGAAAAGGGTTTTTGTTTTAGGAAAAGGGTGATAATGTTGAGGAAATGGGGTTTTATGAAGGGAATCCAATACTTATTATCAATCAGTTATTAAGCCTTGGGTTCGGTCCCAACAAAAGTCATAGAAAAGATTTGAGCCTTTTTAACTGAAGGTTTTAAATACTGAATACTTTGAGGGGAGAGGAAATTAGTAATTTTCCAGATGATGTTTAGACATGCTTTGTGAAACTTCTTTCTACCTACCCATCATTTATTCTACCATTTTTTCATTATTTTCATGGGTGCATTTGAGCTTTCAACCCTACATCCATTTTTCTTTTTAAAGTAGGAAACTATCTAATTCTAACCTTATTTCATCTGAGGGTTCAGATTAAATGGTTGAGTTCCTCATTTATTCTCTAATTATCTACTGATTTGTCAAGTTTAAACTATTTGATAGATCTTTATTCTCTATTTATAAACATGAAATTGAAAGCATGAAAAAGGTAAGATTAAACAATTTAACTCATCATGGATTATGGCATTTTGGACAAGCTGCACATAATCTTGTTCTTGCAGTAAAAGTAAAAGTAGTGGCATTTTGACTTGCATCACTTTCATGTCTTATTCTTATCTCTTTTTTCTTTTGGGGTCCATTTTTATTCTTTTTTATCTTTCCTTTTCAAGACCTTTGATTCTTCTTTTAGGACTTTTACCCTCTTTTCATTTTTTATTATTTTCAAATATGGGAAAACAACTTGTAGAAAGCAAGGTATGTACATATTAACAAGACTAATCATAGTCAATTTAGAAATTATGAATCCTATTATTATAGGACCCTAATAGTGGCTCCACATGGGGATGCCATTTCCCAGTGAAATTTAAAGAACTTTAAGACTAGTAGCCTTTGAATTTTGACTGTGCTGAACTTGTAAATGTTGTTGATCTTTGCAATTATTCATACTTTTGATATTTTAACTTTCAAATCTTAGGGTCTTCTCTCCGGGCTTCAAATTTGTTAGGAAAACATCCAATCCAACCTAAAATCTGCAATGTTATGTACATTAGATAAAGTAAAAAATTTAACTACTGGTTATTTCTGAAGAGTAGTAATGCTTCAACATTCCACCATTGACAGGTCCACCTAGCAGATCTGATCCATCCATTCCTTTCAAAATGAAAGCATTGTTACCTTTGTAACCATAAATAACATAAGGTCCTTTCCATAGGAAATCAAAGTTCTCATGTTTACCTTTCTCTTCTCTCCTTGAATCCCATTTTATAACTTTGTCACCAATGTAGAAATCATCTTCTTTACTCTTTTTGTCAAAAAATTTCTTAATCTTATCTTGGATAACTTGAAACTTAAGATAAACCTCTTCTCTTGTTTGTTGCGAGTGGATGGTTTGATTAATCCTTCTTTGAATGTCATTGGTCTCAACTTGTAATTCTTGAATTATCTTCATCACTGGTACTCCTAAGGAAGATGGAAAAACAACATCCATTCCATAAACAAGCTGGTAGGGGGATGTACCAATAGATTTTTTGGTAGTAAGTCTATCTACCCATAAGGCATTAACTAACCTCTTGTTCCAAGTTTTCTTGTTATCTTCTAGTAATTTATTGATGATGTTCACAAGGCTTTTATTGGAAGATTCAACAAGGCCATTACCTTGAGGGTAATATGCAGTAGAATGGACTAGGGTAATGTGGTATTTATGGCAGAAATCAATCATATTTTTGGATTTGAATGCAGCTGTATTGTCAGTGATAATAATTTGGGGGCATCCAAATCTTGAAAGTATGTTGTTTTCTAAAAAGGAGATAATGACAGTGTCAGTGGCTTGCTTGGAGGGTATGGCTTCTATCCACTTAGTAAAATAGTCAATGGCTGTCAGAATCCACTTATGTTGAGCTGAGGATGGAGGATGAATTTCACCAATGAAGTCAAGACCCCATTGTTGAAAAGGAATTTCTGTTGAGATGGGTTTTAAGGGCAGGGGTGAGAGATTTTTCTTTCCTTCAAATATTTGACAATTGTGACAGGAGGTCACATACTTTTTTACATCTATAAACAAAGTAGGCCAATAAAAACCAGCTCTCAGGATTTTGTTTGTAGTAGTCTTCCAGTAGAGATGCCCTCCACAGTCACCTGCATGAAATTCTTCTAAAACTTTTTCAGCTTCTTCTTTAAGCAAACAATTTAATAAAATTCCACCATGATCTTTACAAAATAGTACATTGTCTATAATACAAAATCTTAATGCCTTCAATTTTAAGAATCTAGCTTTTTTTCTTGATAATTCTGGAGGAGCTTGTAAATTTAGTAATACAAATATGATATCTGCATACCATGGTGAGTTTGAAAAGGCTTCACTGATCTCTGGAGTCACCATCTCTTCCTGATCATCTACTTGAGCAATAAAATTAATATCTAAAGCATGACAATTTGATTCAACCATGGGTTTGGCTAAACCTTGACCTTTTATGAGTTTAGTGGGTTTGATATCTATGTCATATTCCAAAATTGTGGCAATCCACTTGCCTCTTTTACCATCAGGACCATTCTGTGTTAGAACGGCCTTTACAACTGCATTTGGAACATAAACAACGATGTGTGAATAAATAATGTACACTCTAACGTCTTTAATGGAATTTACCAAAGCTAGGGCCTATTTCTCCATGATATTGTACTTTAAAGTGGCATCTCTGAGTGATTTTATAAAGAAAGAAATGGGCTGCTCATAGCCCTGGTCATTTTTCTACAGTAAAACTGTAGCACTAGTGTGTTCTGAAGCAAACGAGAAAATAATGAAATATTTCTTAAAGTCAGGACTTATAAGGATTGGTGTTTTAGTTAAAGCTTGTTTAATTGATTCAAAATATTGCTTGGCTTCAATAGCCCATTTAAGTACTGAGTCTTTTTAAGCATATTGTTAAGTTCTCTGATTATTTCAGCTAGATTTGAGATAAATCTTCTAAGGAAATTATTTTTACCTAGAAAAGCTTGTAACTCTTTAATGTTCCTAGGAGGAGTAATGTTAAGAATTGCCTCTATTCTGGCAGGGTCTATTCTAAGTCCCTCTTTAGATATTATGTGTCTAAGTAACTTACCTTTTTCTAATCCAAATAAAGTTTTCTTAGGGTTTAGAGAGATGCCAAACTTTCTGCATTTAAGAAATACTTGCCTGAGATGATCCAAGTGTTCATAATCAGTATTTGAAAATACAGTAATGTCATCTAAATAAATCACTAAGAATTCATGAATTTCTTTTGCAAAGGCTATATCCATAGCTCTTTGAAAAGTGGCTCCTACTTTAATTAACCCAAAAGGCATTTTTACACACATAAAAGTGCCCCATGGAGTAGTAAAAACAATTTTGGCTTGGTCCTCTGGTTGGACTAAAATTTGGTTATACCCTGAAAATCCATCTAAAAGTGAAATCCATGAAGAACCAACTATCCTCTATAAAATGTGATCCATCTTTGGTAAAGGGTAATTATCTTTTAAGGATACTTTACTTAAATTTATAAAATCAACACATAATCTAATTTCCCCTGTCTTTTTCACAGTGGGTACTAGATTAGAAACCCAATCATAATATCTGATTGGTGCAATTATTTGGGCCTCAAAACATGATTGATCCTTCTTAAATTTTGTTTAAAAGGTTTTTGTTCCTCTTTTATAGGAATTTTATGCTGTATTATGCTAGTGTCGTAGGATTTTAGGTCTTCATAACTCCAAGCAAAAACATCTTGAAATTCCTTAAAAAAAGAAATGTGTTTTTCTTTTTCTTCCTCAGGTAAAGCTTTGGAACGTTTAATCATCTTAGGTTTTAATTCTGTACCTATGTTACATTCCACAATATTAGATCTAAGTGGCTCCATTTTAGGTTTTCTTGCAACATCATTTGAGTCAAATAAATCTTCTAAATGGGTTAAGCCTTTTGGTAAAAATTTATCTTTAAGATTTAAAATATCAGATTCATCATCAACTAGCTCATCAATCTACTTTTTATAAATTATTTATATCAACTTGGCTAAATTTGGTAAGTTTAGTAAAACTTAAATTATTTACATCTATGTTATTCAAATTAATTTCACTATCTAAATTATGATCTACTGTACAATCAGTGTCTATTTTACAATTCTGAAATTCACCTTCATTGTTCATAAAATGGTAAATCTATTGATCTTGTGAGAAAATTTTCCAATATTTAAGGTTATCTGGAATTATTGGTCTGTGTTTGACTTCTGCAGTATATCTATGATTTGGCTGAAATGGCAGATTACAGGTACTAGCAAAAGTTGCTAGGGAGTGAGCCTGTATGTTATGTTTTCTTGGTATTGCAGAAAAATTACATTCTAACAGTTCTTTGATCAAATCTAACACAATTTCTCTATATTGGCTTAATCTTGGATTATAAACAAAATATTCTCCAATTATCTATTTTACAATCAAATCTGAGTCTCCCATAATTGATACTCTTTTACCACCTAAGTTCCTGATAATATGTAGTCCTAAAATGAGAGCTTCATATTCAGCCATGTTATTAGTACATTTGAAATTTAGTTTGAAAGCATGGCCTTCTGCATGATTATTTTCCATATTAGTTATCCAAACTCCCGCTCCTGCTCCTAGTTTATTGACTGAACCATCAAAATCTAGGTGCCATAATGATTCATGAAAGATATTTTCACTGTCTGGTGTTTTGTTTTTATCCTTTAGTTCAGTTTTGATTTAACTATCAGTTTCAAAGTCGCATAAGATTAATGAATCCAAGTTAGTAGGTGTAGTGTAAATTGGGTAATTTCTTGGTCTTGTTACACTACTCACCATATATTTCATCAATGTTTCCCTATAGAGTTTCTTTGGTTGGCCAAAAACGGAAATGGTTGCATATGACATATCCAATTGTAGAGATCCCTGCAATTTAGCTCCCCATGAGCGAGATAAGAGCATTCCATACTTGGGTGGAATATCAGCTACTACAATGTCCATGAGTATGCTTTTACCAGGATATTGAACTAATGTGACACACAAATCTTTAATCAAACCTAAACATTTCACTTTACTTGAATAAAATGAAAAGATATCTTTGTAAGGCCTAGTGATATCTAAATTCAGGGTTTCCATTATTGATTTTGGCATTAAATTGTGTGAAGCCCCTGAATCTGACATTGCATTATGTAATATTTGATCATGAACAATTAAGCTAATGTAAAACAGTGGAACTGCTCCATCTTGGTGTTTTCCATTAACATCAAGACCAAAAATTAACTCTGGTTGATCATCATTTAGATTTACTGAATCTTCTCTATCATTCATGTTTAAGGTTTCAGTGATAGTTGTTTTGTACAAATCATGTTTTACTAATTATGTCAAAGGAATTGGTATTTTTAATTTTGCAATTTAGGCTTGTATATTAAATGAAGGTTGTGATTTACTAAGCTGAATTATCTCTTCTTTAGTAACTGTAGTTTGAGTAGGTTTATCTTCTTTTCCTACAACTGTTTTCTCATTTTCAGTTTGAATTTATATTGTCTTAACATTTTTAGTTTTCTTTTCTGGGAAAATTTGAGAAGCAGTAGATGTTTTTTCAGATTTTGAATTATCAGAAGTTGTTTTAGCAGTGGTAGCTTTTGGATCAGCTGATTTTGGATCAGCAGTGGGTGTTTTGGAATCTAAAATTGTTGTTTTAGCAGAATTAGTTGTTTTGAAAACAACAGATTTTTTTGAATCTGTTGATGTTTGGATACCCTCATCTGTTATATCAACAATCTTGGGACTGGGTGAAATTTTCTGGGATGAGTTGGAGTTTTGCATATTTTCCCTAGGGAGAATTTGCAGAACTTTGGTAGTGGGAACTTCTACTGTTTTGTTAGTTTGTGTTTATGCAGATTTCTTAGTAGAATGCTCTATGTTTTTCTTACTTCTAAGGTTATATTGTTTATGTACTTCATTGATAGCAAAATCATAACCTTGTTTGTAATCAAATGATTCACCTGAATCTAATTGAAGTTGTTGCATTTCAAATAACTCTTGATCTTCCTGTGTGAGAAAGATAGTGTTATTATCATTTATACCCATTATATTTATGGTGTCTCATCATTTTCAACTTGATGATAACTTTCAACATAGTTCTCTTGAAAAGGAGGTCTTATTGTCTGGTCAGGTGTTGATTCTTTAGATTTTCCTGTGTTTGTATTTTTCCTAAAGTTGGGATTTCTGATTTGCTGTTGGTTATCCCATTGTGGCCTCCTTTCTATATTGTCTAATCTATCCATCACTCTCTCTAAAGTTTTGGCTAATTGATCTATTTTTCCATCTAAACTAGATGCCCCCATTTATTATTACTCTCCTCTCATTCCTTAATCTAGCTTTTCTAGCCAATATATTTATCTCTACACTAACAACGTCAGTTTTCATTCGCTCTAACATTTCAGCATTTCTGTCACTCATTTGATAGGCCATGCTTGTATCAAATACATCAGGGAATTTGAGTAGGACAAAGTCTAGAGTGGGTTTGAGATTAACATGGATTGAATTGTAAACGTTGTTGTATCTAGTACAATAATCTTGAACTGTTTCATTAGGAGCTCTTTTCATAGCATCAAATTCAGATAATATTTGAAGTGGATTTTTCTTCTTTTCCCATTTATTCAAAATTAATCTATGAAAACTGCTAAATCAGCAATACTACCAGGATTAAGACCTTTAAACCATTTTTTTACTTCCCCAGTTAATGTTTGAGTGAAGAGTCTCATTTGTACATTAGAATCATCTATTTCATGAAGCTCAAAATAATCTGTCGTTTATTTAATATGATGTTGGGCAGTGTAATGAGTGGTTACATAAAATTGAGGTATTTTACTCTGGTAATCTTGACGCATGTCATGTAACTGTCCTGGAAGGACCAAGGGAGCATACTTAGTAGCCATGGCTTGAATTCTAGCTTGGCTAGGAGGTAAGTTGGAAGTATTTGGGGCAGAAATAGAAGTACTAGCTGATGCAGTTAAAGAAGTGGCTGATGAGATTGGAATGTAAGATGATGTACTGGAAAATGTGGTTTAATAACTAAAAGGTGAAGTTGGGATGCCTGAAGATGAAACTGAGATATATGAAGAAATTATTGGGAATGAGAATGATGGATTGGAAAATGCAGAAAGAAAACTAGTGGATGGAGATGAGGTGGTGGAGGAAGGGAATAATAATCTAGGTTGGAATGGTTGTTTAGGAATGAATGGATCTGTGGAATGGAGTGTAGTGGATATTATGGATGATGTGGTAGTAAAAATAGATGAACCTCCAGATTCTAAAAGGTTTGTATCTAACTGAGAAGTAGAGGGCTTAGGTGTATATGCTGATAAAGCAGCTAATTCAACTGAATGCTGAAGAAGAGCTTCATCTATTTCCTTAAGTATAGTAGCATTTATTTCATCAAGTTTATCGTAAGCTTCAAATATCTTTGATTCATAATCTATTGAAACAGTTTCCTGCTTTGTTTCAAGAAATGAAATAAAATCGAGATCTATAACAACATTATTTAAGTCACTTTCTCATTTATTTCTGAATAAAGAATGTTCAAACTTTAAGTCAAACTCTATGTCTTGTATACTAATCAACTTTTTTGGAAGGGAATTTTCTCTAACTAAAGAAAATTTATTACCCAAATCTTCTACTTGTTTATTCTTTTTTCTAATTCTGTCGGGATTGTCTACTATAGCAGCAGGTTGTGGATCTGGATTTTACCTGGTATAGTAGATTCTTCTGGAAGCCAGAATTACAAATTTTTATGAAATTATACTCACAACTTATAAAACAGTCTTAAGGTGAAAGAATAATGAAAAATATTTCCTTTAAGACCTATTTAAAAACTGAGGATTGGTTAGTTCCCCAACGGAGTCACCAGTATGTTATCACTCTAATAATTCCCAAAGTTGTGAGATTTTGATTTTATAGTTTTAAGAATTTTAGAGGTAACCACAGACCTACTTTTAAGCTCTAGGATCTAGCCTTCCTAAGGCTCAGAGAGGGCTCTCTCTATAAGATTTAACTTTGTTTTTTATGTTTGATTTTAGGCTAGTTATATGGGACAAATTGGTTTTGATATTTGGTTTGGTTTGGTGAGAAAAAATCACTTAATGAGATGGATAGTGATAGATTTGTTTTACCATTGGGAAAATGGAGTCAATGTGTCAAGCATATAGGTCAGGATCAAGGTCTAAAGTCAAATATTTCAGGGCAAGATAGCAGAGTCACTTAAGATCTTTGAGGCTGATTGGTGAAATGGTTTAATCGAGATAAAGAGAAATCAAGGATTCTTTGATCCAGATAAGGAGTGAAGAGGAGAGAGTTCATTCGAAAGAGGGAGAAATTAAGGGTTTCCTACCCTGGAAATCAGCAGAAAACGTCAAAATGAAAACCAGTAAATAACAGAGTGCTATTAATTAATTATGATATATCACTTCCTGATTTCACATTTAAATTTGGAACACATTTATGTATGAATGGAAAAAATTAGAATATTTAACAAATAGCATTAGAAAGTACTTCACTTAAGTTGGCCCAACACATGAATATCGAAACATGATTATTTATTGATTTGATCCATCCTGCTGACTTGAAACATGGTACAAAAGCCCTTCAGATACAAAAATATTGACTATAGAAGTCTTCAACAATTTATTCCACAATAATACTTCAAAGAGTGAAGTATTTATACAAAAAGTTATACATAATATCCTAGAATACTCATAGGATTTTTCTAAGGAAAATAAAATATCTCTTACAAAATTATAGTGACAATTGCTTAACAACTTGCAAGTTGTCCTACTTATTCAAATGAAATAGAAATGTTGTTTGGATTTGGGTGCAGCTGGCTGTTGTGTTGTCTTCAACACTGGCAAAAAGATCATCAATCTATTTTTAAACTCTATCTTCTCATCTGATACTCTTTTAATGATACACTTTAACCATTGATACTCTTTCAACTGCTGTTTTGACTACTTTATTGATGTAAAATTACGTTTTTACCGTGTAAAAACAACAACTCTGGTTTCATCCTCTTTCACTGTAAAAATGTCTTTTACAGCAAACTAATAAGCTTTTTCCAAAATTCTTCATCAGGTAACTTTATCTTGGTAAGTTTTCTGTCATTTTCATTAGCCTCTGTGTATCTAACAAAGGTTGGTTTGACCACAAAGAGATGTTTTATCTCATGCTGTAAATAAAACAAATCTTCAATTCTTTTGTGCAACACTTTGCCTATAGGTATTCCTTGCCAATCTACCTTGTTTACTTGTTCTTTGGAAAAATATTTGATCTTGTTGTTGTAATCCTCTTGCTTCATTAGTTTATCATTTAAAACAAGAATGTTTAGCAAACTTTTTTGCCTTAATATCTCAAAATTTACCATAAATCTAGTTATGGCCAAATCCATGTTTTGACATTTCTCTTCTAGCTGCTTCATCAAGTTTTTCTTTGTAGTTACCTTTCTCACTTCAAGGATTGTTTCATTTCTACCAGTTATCCAAATATCATCCAATTATTGTTTGTTTTTGGTGTTTAAAAACTTTATTTTTTTCTTGGGCCTCTTCAGGTTTGGCACCAAGCTCTTCCTTTGTCTTTACAATTTCTTCTTTTGGAAATTTATGCAAATCCTTTTGTTCATAGATTACTTGAATGGAAGGCCAAGTTTCATTGATTGACTCAATTAATTTGGACCACAACTAAATTTTTATGTAAGCCATTGGTTCTTTCAAAGTTAATTCTGCTTCAATATTCTTCAACTGCTCATTTAACCTTTTGGCTTTTTGTTCCTCTGTTTTAGCATTGATTTGAGCTAATTTCTTGGCATCTTCCAAGTTATTAATTTTTTATTTTAACCTGTTGATCTCATTATTCTGAATGGACATATCTTCCATAGCTTTTATGAGCTTTCTTGCCTCATCAGTTTGTTGCACTGCTGAAGTAGATGATTCTGTAGCAGAAGTAGTAGAAGAAGTCATTGGCATAGTTGTGGCCAATGGGAATTTTGGTGCTAACTCCTCTGCTAAGGTTGAGGGAACTTCTGTAGTTACCATGTGGATGACTGTGGGAGGAGCACTTTGAGTTTTTGTAGCTTCTTTCTCTTGGACAAGTTTGTCCATTTCTATCTCCATTTCATTAAACTGTGTTGTCATTTGGAGTATGAGACTCATCATCTCATATTTTTGATTTGCCTCCTGCACAATTTATTTTGCCTATGGATGTTCTGTTGGAGGCAGTTTTAATTTCTTTCTAAGTGCTGCAATGTCAACATTTTTCTTTTTCACAAATTCTTTTGCAGCCTTTACATTTGCAGGGTCATACCCTACCTCAATCACCAGTTCTTCTAAGGACTTGATTCTAGTGTCCTTAGCATAAGAGGAAGCTTTTTCAATCCTAACTTGATCTCTTAAATTGGTTATAGTGTTTTGAAGTTTCTCGGCACTCATTGCCTTGGTAGTCATAGTAGAATAAAGCATTTCAGAGCTTTGCTTATGAAACTCAATTTGATCTAAAGGATGAATGCTTTCTACTGGTACTTCAAAGTCAACTTTCTTGTAGTCTGCTACTATTTTAGGTTTAGGCACTATTGGCTGTAGCACTATCATAAGAAATTTCTTGTTGGTGTAATCAAAAGATGAGAGTAATCTGTTTTGATTTCCTGGAGTCTACTTTAGATATTGTGAATAAATCTTATTTTTTAACTCTTCATTCTTAGCCTTGATTTCTTTATATTTCTCTTTGATGTCACTGTTTGTATTTTCTGCTTGATGTGATGAGGATGCCTCCATGTTTTGCTGTTTTTCAATCATCTGAGTGTCTGGAGTATCATTTTCTTGCTCATTTACAATATCTGTAGCAGCATCTGTGTTTTTCTCTGTGTTTTCTTCATCTAGCACCTCAATTGTTTCTTTTTCCTTGTTCACTAGATTTATCTTAGTTTTATTATTATATCTAATCTTGAATCTGGTTGCTGTTGTTGTTTCAGCTATATAGGTGCCTTCTTCTTTGATTCTCTTTGTGGCTTTATCCTCTTGATTTACAATTTTCAAGGTGTGACTAGTATCACCCTGTTTGGCTGTTTCCATCAAGGTATTGTCCAGCCATTCTGTTTGATTGGAAAACTGTTCAATCTCAGGCCTTTTATCATGGATAGAAGGGGTTAACTTGAATTTTACTCTCATCTTACTAAGTATTCTATGAGGAACATAATTCCACAAGAAACTTTCTTCAAATTTATATTCCAGTAACTATTTTTATGCTTCTACACCTGCTTCCCTGTTATTACAAATGAAAGGACCCACCTGGTTCTTTAATTTGAATTGAGTCTTCTTTTTGGCAGCCAAGAAGTTGATAGAATCCGAAGTGAGAATTCGTCTTATGTATTCTAAGGAAAAAACTATCATTGGCAAGTATTTTGGCAATTAATAGGGAAAAAGGTTTGACCCATAGATTCTAATATATGTATGATTTTGGTAAATGTACCAATCTCCAGTTCTTCTTTGCTCTGAAAACTGTAACACTTTCTTTATCTCATTACTTATCCTTGACTGTACACTTTTTGTTAGCATGTTTATCAATGGATGAACAAAACAATCTATGAAATCCACATAAGTGAATTATGTTGATTCTTTTCTGATTAGAGAGGTTAAAAAAATGACCGACAATGGATTACCTTCTACATCCAATTTTTGAAGGTTTATTGGGAATTTATCTTCTTGGAAGTAAAGGAACATTTTGAAAGAAGAAGGATGAATATCTGAAAACTCCTTCAGTGGGCAGTTTCACAAGATGATCATAGATACTATCAGATATGTATTCATCATAATTATAAATAACAGAAGGAGGTTGACCAGGCACAAAGGTGGATAGAAAACAAAGAATAGTCTCATCAGTGTGCTCATCAGTAAAATATCCAAGAATAAAGGAAAACATTGAAATGACATGCCTTGATCCTTCAGGAAATTTAGAGGATGAGTAAGGAGGGTTTATCTTTTGGATTTAAACATATGAAGGCATGAAAGTTTGAAAGATATGAAATCTCTTAGGGAAGTCTAACTCAATATAAAGCTTTGTAAGAGCTTCTATGGATAATGGGACTGCATTGGGATCTAGTTTTAGCTGAAGCATTAGGTTTATAGACTCTGCAGTGATAGTGAACAATACTTCTTTGTTAGCATCAACTGTAGCTCTTTGGTCAGGGGAATAGTAGGTTTGACATAGCCTAATGACTTCTGGACACTGATGAGTATGTGGAACTACATATTTGGGTAAATTGGACTCCCAAATCTAAACTTCATCTCGTTGCTCTAAGAATTTTTCTAGACTCCAGCAGTGGAGATCTAGTAGATTAAATTCAATTATTGGATCAATTATTTTTTAATCCACATCAACTAGAGGTGTATGCTCAACATCTACAACAAGAGGTTGTAGTGGATTTATAACAATGGTGCTTTTGGAAGCCATTTCTGGGTTTAATTTTGACAATTTTAGCCTTCTGAATGTTAAAATCTCTATTTTTTGGCTTTTTATACTCTTCTGTAAGCTAAACTGTTTACAGAAGGTATTTATGGTATGACAGAGGTATTTTGAACAAAAATAGGTACAATTAGGCTTTCTTCTGGTTTTAATCCTCAATTTAGTTCCAAAACTAGTCTTCAAAATTCTTTACGGACTCAGAAAAGGCTCAATAAGGGTTTTCAACTCTCATTTCTTGGATAAAATAGACTAAAAAAAATTTCATTCATGCATGAAAAGGTTTCTGAATATTTACAAAGGTTTTGAATTAGTCAGGGGTTCTCTAAGGTCTCCAAAAAATACTTAAAATATCTTCAATTTTGATTAAAATAGGTTATAGTATTTAAAACTGTGGTTTTATCTGGTTTTCTAAAGAAAATACTTTCTTTGAAGGAAATTGAGGTCTTTTTGTAGACAAACAGGGTTTATAGCGATCAAATTCACAGATTTATCTCATTCAGATGACGGGAAGGTTACTTTCTTCGAAGAATACTTGTTTTTGCAGGTATTTGGTCTTGAAACAGGGTTTCTGAGGCGTTAGAGAGCTCTTGGAAGCTGTTGAAGGCTTTGGAGGACGATTGGAAGATTTAGGTTGTCTCAGCAACCGTTTTAATGGTTTTTCTGGTTCTTTGGGCATGAAAATGGGATACAACGCTCTTTTCTTCAGTCGAAAGGGTTTAAACAAGCAGAAAATGCAGAAAAGGTTTAAACTGAGCGTATATGTAGTATTATAGATCAGTCGGGTTTTAAACAATAAACACATTCAATGTGGTTCAAGTCAAAAGGAAGGTGGTTTGGCACCTAGGAGTAGAATACCACCAGTGGTTATTGCATGGTTGGAGAGTGGGAAGTTGTTTTTGGCAAATGAATGCGATCGAATAATTTATCGCCGAGTGGAGGGGAGAGAGTATGGCAATACTGCCCATTTCGCAAATCTCAAATTGATTAACGATCACACTTTTGAAAATGCGATATCACATATGGTTTGTCGGATTGAGTTAAGGAGATGCGAACGGTGGATATTGAACGATGGATTAGCTCAGCATATGGGGCATGGGGCCCGGGAGATTTATATGTGGCATGGTTAAGTTATATGTTAAAAACATAGTTTTAAATGTATAAACTAATGTATTAACGACATATATGTGGTTTATATTGCAAATGAGTGATTTACAAATGTAATGAGACCATAGGGTGGTTTAATATTATATAATATGTTTTAATCTATGGGGAGCGGGATATGTCACGTGGGGTAATATAACCATAGTTTAAATATTAATAAAGTGGGTTTTGGGGTATATTAAAATAAATGAGTTAATATAGCTACGGGGGGGAATTTATAAGGGAATTAATAAAATAAGTTGGTTGTTAATATGAAATGAAATGTGAGCGGAAATACATATAAACACTAAGTAAAGTGTGATTTAGGTGCTATTGGCACATTTTCATAATGGTGGCCCCCTTTTCACACTTGCATTTGGGATGAATAGCATTTTATGGGTTTTTGAAGGTTTTTGCATGAAATGGGATTAGTCAAGTGGAGTTTTACTTTTCCTAAGCAAAAAGTGTTTTAACTTAGGAAAAGGGATTATATTTTTGGAAAAGGGTGATTATGTTGATGAAATGGGTTTTTATGAAGGGAATTCAATACTTATTATCAATTAGTTATTAATCCTTGGGTCTAGTCCCAACAAAAGTCAGAGAAATTATCTGAGCCTTTTTAACTGAATGTTTTGAATACTAAATACTTTGAGGGGAGGGAAATTAGTAATTTTGCTAGATGATATTATATTACATTCTTTGTGCAACTTCTTTCTACCTACCCATAATTTATTCTACCATTTTTTCATTATTTTCATGGGTGCATTTGAGCTTTCAACCCTACATCCATTTTTCTTTTTAAAGTAGGAAAATATCTAATTCTAACCTTATTTCATCCAAGGGTTTAGATTAAATGGTTGAGTTCCTCATTTATTCTCTAATTATCTACCGATTTTTCAAGTTTAAACTATTTGATAGATCTTTATTCTCTATCTATAAACATGGAATTGAAATCATGAAAAAGTTAAGATTAAATTATTTAACTCATCATGGATTGTGGGATTTTGAACAAGTTGCACATAATCATTATTCTTGCAGTACAAGTAAAAGTAGTGGAATTTTGATTTGCATCACTTTCATGTCTTATTCTTATCTCTTTTTGCTTTTGGGGTCCATTTTTTTATTCTTTTTGATCTTTTCTTTTCAAGTCCTTTGATCTTTCTTTTAGGACTTTTACCCTCTTTTCATTTTTTTATTTTTTCAAATATGGGAAAACAACTTGCAGAAAGCAAGGTATGTACATATTTACAAGATTAATCAGAGTCAATTCAAAAATTATGAACCCTATTATTATAGGACCCTAACAGAATGTATTAGAAAGATATTTCTTGGTTCATGACTTTTCCAATCGAGAAAAGATTACTTTCGCACTCCTCAAAGTTGTCCCCCATGTCAAAGACCAGTGGGAAACCTATTGTGAGCAAAAGGACGAGAGGGAAACCTCGCTGTTCTCGACTGCACCCACGTGGAATTATTTCCGAGATGCTATCAATGAACAATATTATCCTGTGGGGCGTTATGAAAACAAGTACATAGAATGGACTGCGCTACAATGACAAAGGGATCAAGATGTGCATGAGTTGAGGAATTTTTTCCATACCCTACACACAAAGTTCGATATCAAAGATTCAAAGAAAATTTTGGTGCTAAAGTAAGGCAATTATCTATAAAGATACATTCAGGAAGAAATAGAGTTCCTCAACATCTCGTCGCTTGGTGCAGCATACCGGTACACTGCCAAGATTGAGAAAAAATTCAAACAGAAGAAGAGAGACTTTGGATCTACGAATCAGAAGCAATGGATAGGCCAACAATGTCACGTTCCCTACAACATAAAGCCCTTCATAGATGAGGTGTTTTGTGATATTGCTCGTCTTGATGTTTGTGATGTATTATTAGGCCAATCATACTTGTGGAAGTGAGTTTAGGCCTCACACTATTATTTTACTTTTGGAAATAAGTTGTACAGGATACCAGAGGTAGCATCACCTACCACCATCTCTTTGATCGCTGCAAAACAATGCAATAAGCTCATTTCCAAAACCAGGAAATTTGTTTTCCTGATGGCATGCCCTTAGGGAAAGAAGAATATTGTAGCCACGACCTCTAGACAGGGCTCCTTTGAATGACAACAACATATGGACAAGGTCGTGGAGGAGTACATGGACATCTTCACCTCACATGCAGGGGTACCTCTACATTTCAGTTCAAGCACTCCATCGATTTGACCCCAGGTGCGCCACTACCCAATGGACCAATCTATCGACGACCTATTCTGGAGAATGATGAAATCAAAAGGCGGATTTAGGAGCTGCTGTAGAAAGGTCACATCCAACCAAGTTCATCGCCTTGTGGGAGCCGAGTCATGTTGGTGCAAAAGAAGGATGGGACTTGGTGACTCTGTATTGATTATTGGGCATTGAACAAAATCACTGTCTGGAATAGGTATTTGATCCCATGGATTAATGACCTTCTCGACCAACTCAAGGGGGCCAAATATTTCAGCAAGATCGACTTAAATTCCAAGGATCACGAGGTACCAATCGAACCCTCCAATGTGTGGAAGACTACCTTCAAAGAAAAGGAGGGCGCTTTTGAATGGTTGGTCATGCCTTTTGGGTTGATGAATTTTCCTGCAACCTTCATGAGGTTGATGGATGACATATTGCAACCATTCACGAAATCATTCATGGTGGTGTATTTGGGTGACATCCTAATCTTAAACCAGAGTTGGGAAGAGAACCTCCAACAAATTTGAGAGGTCCTCCAAACACTGCGATAATACAAGTTGTGTGCCAATTTGGAGAAATGCACTCTTGTCATGATCGAGGTTCAATATTTGGGATACATTATTGATGAGTGGGGGGTGCATGTGGACCTAGCCAAGATCCAAGTCATTCGGGATTGGCCAGCCCCAACCACTCTAATAGAGCTCGATACCTTTCTCGGTCTTGCCAATTTCTACTGCAGGTTCGTCTTGGGGTTCTCTCATATCACTTGGCATTTGAGTCAAGTCACCAAGGGAGGAGGTAAAAAAAAATTGTTTTGGTCCGAATATCAACATAAGACATTCACAGAGTTGAAGCATCACCTCTGCTTTTCACCAGTGCTCACATTACCAGACTTGCAACAACCATTTGAGATCAAGACAGATGCTTCTGACTATGCTATTGGGGCATTACTTATTGAGCAGGGGAATATTGTGGCATCTCATAGTGAACACTTTCAGATAGTCTGAAATTATCCCACATATGACAAATAAATGTATTCCATTGTGCAGGAATGTCGACAATGGAGGCATTACATTTTGTGGAAGGAAACAATCATCCACACACATCACCGACCCTTGTAGTTTATACGGACACAAGGGAAGTTGCAGAAAGATCGCCATAAAAAATGGTCCACATACCTACAACTGTTCAATTTAAACATCAAGTACATGAAGGGCAACAATAATAACATTGTAGATTGCCTTAATCAATTGTCGATCATGATACCTACCACTGTGCTTGACTCTTGTGGGCACGAGACTTCGGGTTGGCCGCATCTCTACAAAAGTGATCCAAAATTTGGCAACACATACCAAACTGTCCTGGAGGGTAAGCAAGTTCAAAATTTTCACCTCCATGATGCACCATTATGCCACCTAGGACACCTTTGTGTTCCTTCAAGTGAGCGTGCCAAGATAATTTTGGAAGCACACTACAGTCGGGTCGCTAGACATTTCGGGGTTAAAAAAATAGTGGCATTACTACAAAAGTATTTTTATCAGCCAAACCTTCGACATGATGTTGGGAAGTACATCAGATCCTACATTTCCTGCGCTATTTCCAAATTGACCATCAAGAAGCAAGGCTTATATACTTCGCTGCCTACCCCTATTTGACCATGGGAATTCGTCTCCGTGGATTACATGTCGGGCCTTCTTCTACCAAGCATGGAAACAACTGCATTTTTTTGTTCATCGATAGATTATCTAAAATGACCATTATGGCGGCTTGCAAGAAGAATATCACAGTAGAAGCCACCACTAATTTTTTTTTTGAAAGAGTGTGGGTACACTTGGGGATCCCACAATCCATTATCTCAGATTTGGCTAGCAATTTCCTCAATACATTTTGGTCAAGTCTCTAGTTGATGCTGGACACCAAGCTCACCAATTCCACAACTTTCCATCCCCAAATTGATGGCCAAACAGAGGTCGTCAACAGGATGATCGTATACATTCTGCGCATGTATAGCTAGAAGCATCCACAAATATGGGATGAAAGCATCCCGTATGTCCAACACAACTATAACCAGGTTCTCCATAACAAAAATAGCCACATCCCATTTCATTTGGGCTTGCGATTCCAACCACTATATTCCATTGATGTGTCCATACCATTTGCAGCTACTCAGGCAGATTCAACTCATGTCCAGTCCGAAGCCGACAAGGTGAATAGCCTCATTGAGCAAATTGAGCAAATCCACCAAAAGGCCCATGACATATTGGAAAGAGCCAATGCTAAGTACAAGGAGTGGCATGATCAACACTAGATGCCACACAAGATCCAAGTGGGCGACAAAGTTTGGTAACATTTGCAGAAGGAGCACATCACTGGGCCCCATCGCAAGCTTCACCTGCTTTGATATGGGCCATAAACCATCACCAAGGTGGTAGGGGACAATCTCTTCGAGCTTAGTATTCCACCATTCCTTGGTCTGCACCTATTTTTCAATGTGGACTGCCTTTGACCCTACTTTCCACCATTGTTGGACACATCCGACATTCCAGAACACATCACACCAATAGAGTTAAACCGAGACTGCATGAAACAAGATACAACGGATCAGATCATGGACACATAGATTAAGAACACCCTCCAAAAAAGGATCCAACTATATTGAGTTGTCAAAGCAGGCCAACTCCTTCACCAGGGCAAGTGGTTCACCAGGGACCAGATTCAACAAAAATTTCCTCACCTCATGGAGGCTCTGCATACAATGGGGACCATTTATTCCTAAGGGGGGAGGATTGATCCATGTAGATATTGGTGTCCACCCACCTATTCCACCTAGACCTTCAGTCGGTTTCATTAGTTTCCTTATTTATAGTAGCATTTACTATTTTTAGCAATTTTTTGGGTCCTGAATTTCTGGAACAGTTTTGACCACCTAAACAACGTTTTTTTGAGGTCCGTAGCAGGCCTATATCCAGGCCAAATATTGTGGTGAAACCTATAGCACTTGGAGAGATATTTATGACAATATATCGTACGCAACTAATAGAGATAATATGACCAAGTTACGACCCCGGGAAGTTGGCTGCCTAACTAACACCAATGGTGCCCACAAACTCTTGGCGTCCCATCTCTTGGGGTAAAGGTTTTCCCATGTTGTTAAATAATAAAAAGGCCCTTGAGCCTAATTGTAACACAATTCAGAGGTATGTATCCACCACATATCTTCTTAGAGATAAGCTATTATCGCCTAGGCTAATTTATTTTCCATTATGTCTGTAAGTATTTTTTTTCTTCAGTATTTGATATTAATGAAATGAAGTGTTATTCTTGCTTCATCTCTACATTTATGTTTATTTATTTTATTTAATTGTGTTCTTGCATAAGTCTAGATCATATTATGTGTGATAATTGGTGTTTCTTGTGTGTGGTGGTAATGTACGATAAGTTTTTTCCCATGGAAGTTAGCCTGTAACATTTAATAGAATTGATTTTGGTGGAGAGAGCTTTGCAGGGTTGGAGGAGCGTAAAAAGCACATTGGCTAATGCATATTCGAGATGATGGTGGGATACCCAACCTAATGAGATCAGGATTTTCAAAACTCAAAATTTTTATGCAAGGTTGGAATTCCCTCTTATAGAGGAAGTTGTTGTAACAACCACGGGTTAAAGTTTCATGTAATAAAGGATAATAAAGTTAAAATAATACCAAGGTCATCGGACACATATTCCAAGATGAATGTTGTGAAACAATTTCGTGGGCATCACTTGCGGCTTATTAATGAATATGGACATTGGCAAAGACACTGTAAATGGAAAAGAGGCAATACTTAGCATTTAATTATGAAAATAAAGGAAAAAAGGAGAAAAGGAAGGTGAAGAGGCACAATTTGGCATGCAATGGAAATTAGAGGGAAAATGAAGGAAAGTGAGAGAAAAAGGAAAAAGGAAAGGAAGAGACTAGACATCAAGGATACAAAGGTACCTGAGAAACAATTGATAGCTTTTGCTTATCTTTTTATCAGGGTAGCATAGGATAGAGAACAAGCACTTGGACAAGCAATTAAGGAAAGAAAGGGCAAGCAAGAGAAAGTTTGGACAATGACAAGTTAGGACAAAAAATAGCTGTGGATTGTAGGTAAAAATGTGCATGTGTGATTTATCATGATAGGGTTTGAGTGTGATTTATCATGAAATGATTTGAATGCATAGTACATGAATTTTTTTATTTGGTTCATTTGCTGTCACTGGCATGGGTTTTTCCATGTTTGATAGTGGTTCAACCTTGCCTTGCCATTTCCTGGATAACTATGGTGTGATGTGATTCATTCTTGGTTGAGCTTTGGATTTCCGAAAGGTTTTGTATTTTGGTGAGGTAGGAAAATACCAAGGGTGTGGGTGGAGATGGTTTTCTCTAAGAATCCCTCGACAAGTGGGCAGAGATAGGAAAATTCCTCAATGTATGGTGAAGAAATTTTGAGGCATTCAAGCTTGGTTTGGTTGTGTGATCTTGGGACTGGTTTAGGTGATATCATGGTAGCTTAAGGGTGGAGATGGTTTAAACTTTGGAGTGCCTAGTTGATTATGTATTGGTTTATCCCATGAGATCCCACATTCATGTTTGGAATATGGCACATGGGTTATTGGTTGAAAGAAAGATTTGGTTCATCCCAATCAATAGTCGGGTGGTATGTGGAATTTCTTAAATTGGTTGGATTTTGCATAAGTTAATATGAGTTATTACTATAATGTAGTTAATGAGCACATGAACTGGTTATTATGTGGATTTTATGGTTGATTTGGCATGGTTTCTATTCTGGTTAGTTGTTGTCATAAGCATGGTTCCATGATGTGCTCTAGTTATGGCTCTTGTTCATGATTTGATTGTTTATTGAACGATTGATGAATGCATGGGATAACAAGTGTTGTTGCAACTAGCTTGAGAGGGAATTAAGCCTTCTTGGTGATTCTCTGATGAAGTTCAAAAGTTTATGATCATATATGCATTCATGACCTGTAGCTTTCATGTTTACCATATGTTTAAAAAAATGTATATCATGTAATAGGCATGTCTAGGTCACGATATTGTTCAAGTTTTGAATGGTTGGCATTATTGCCATCTTAATAATGATTCTAGAAAGTTATAGGAAATTTTGGGTAGTGCTATAGAGGCTAGCATAAAAAGTGGTATATATCTTGAAACCACTATCACAAAACTGAGGAATTTGGATCATATGCGCTGGAAGCCAGGCTTATGGGTGTAGTTATAGCCTCATAACTGCATGCATGAGGTGTTATGGATGCGATTATGGAGTTAAGTCAGTGAAAAATAGTTCTAGCTCAATGATTGATCACTTGGAGTGGTTGTCAGTCCCTTGAGTGGTCTGTAGTCCCCAAGGGATGGCAGTAAGGTTCCAGTTTATAGGCCCCACTTCCATGACTGGAACTTGGAGGTCAGGTCATGTCATAGTAGCACTCAACTCATGTTTACCCTGTAGAGATTGTAAAAGTGGGTAAAAGTGGGAGGGGTGGTTATAGTTGCTTCCATCCTTGCGTTGTTGCATCGACTCGAAATTGGTATTGATCTATTGCTCTCCATAATTTGTTTCTGTTTGTGTTTAAATCTCTTGTGTAGGTTGGTCAATGCAAGGATAACTCTAAGGATCAATCTTTCAGTCTTCCTCCATTATTTTTATATGTTTAGACCTTCTCCCCTAGTCCCTCTCCCCTCTACCCTTATTGGTTATGTATTTCTTTCCTGACCTCCAACTGTGACGCCTAGATTTGGGCGTCCCATATTCACATTTGTGACATATTTTTTTCCTCTATATGGCTTATTTTGCTTCAAATTCAATTTTCCACATTTTCTTGCATTGAATTTCATTTTTGGTGTCTTTTGGTGGTTGTTATCTTGGGGTGTGTTTGTTTTACTCCTCTTTCTCCTATGCAAAATTCCCATCATTACCTATTAGTAGGTACTTGTGGTTGTGGCTTTACTGGGTCTAGCCCTCAATTGATGTGGCTCTTACCTTCTCCTCGTTTATTACTTAGTCTTCTCTGAATTTTTCCTAAGATTTCCTATTCCCTTTACCTATCCCCCATGCCTTGTTAGAGGGCGTGAGTCCATAGGGGTGTTGCATATTACGAGGAGTGGAATCATAAAGGGTAATGCCCACATGCATCATTGGTTGGAGGAATTTGCATCATGCTACCATGAACTCATGTCAAGTGATATTTAAGATGAACTTACATGTGCCAAAGGAGAAGCTTCTACACATAAACATCCCCTCTCTTACACAAAGATTCTGATTGAATGGGAAAATTGTATTATAGACACAGGTCACATGAGAGGCCGCTTCAATCAATATATGTAAACAATGGATATTTATTAGTAGATGGAATTTCTTACAAGCTACACACTCTTGGACAGAAACGAGCACCCAACAAATATTCTCCACTACCTTGAGCACCTACACTAGCATTTGAGGGACCTAGATCAAAGGATGGAGTGAATCAAACAACATCTTGGTATTCCCCATCAACAAAAAAAACATCTAAGGTATTTAAGGAGCCCATCCAGGTTGCAATTTATGACTCATATCACTCTGCCTAGTTACCTATATTATCTATGTTTTTTGTTCCCTTTGTTGTAGACTATTGCTGCAAAGTTGTTTTGGCTAGTATATCTATTTTGTTCTATTTACTTTTGGCTCACCCTGTACTTAGTTGGCCCTCTCCTCCATAAGGAGAGTCAATTTTTGAATATGGTCAAGTCTTCATAGTGAGAGACTGATTTGTGATGTTTCCGTTTTTCTTGTACTCTCATATTTTCAAGGCAGTGAAATTTTCACCTCACAAAAAAAAGTGTGTAAGCATTATATTAATTACTATTAAGGTTAAATTAGGTTAAGATTGGTGAAAGAGTAATAAATATAGGTTGTGAGTAAATTTTAATTGAAAAATGAAAATATGCAAGTGGAAACTCTTAGCTAATTCTCTCAAATCATGTAAACAACTTCAACTCCAAGAAAACCATCATAATTTCTTGATATACCATACTTTAATGTTGATTTTTGAAGGAACTCCAAGCTTGAGTTTAGAAATATTGTATTAGATGTTAAATTTCTTATAGGTTTGCAATAGGAACTATATATTGTCATTCTTCTCTTTCATGGTTGTCAAAATGAAGAGGTGGTATCTCATATGGCTAATTAAGATCTCTTCTTCCCTATAGAACCATGTAATAACGTCAATAATGATATTATGTACTTCGTTACACTAGTGGTAATGGTGAGATCATAGATCATGTATGAAATATTATTGGGTCGTGTCTAAAACTTGAATTAAGACTAACAAGAGGGCCAAATATGGTTGTTTCACCACACAAGAAACTAAAACAAAGAGAAATGATCTTATAAAATATAGTCAAAAGAATTAGAAGGACCATATGGATTTTGAGAGAGGTTGGAAAGGGATACAAGGAAAAATATGGCAAACATTGAATATCGACAAGGGGATGTTCCAATGAATCCCTCGAAGGTATCCTAGTGATTAATTCTTTCTTTAAAACCAAAATAAAATAAAGTTCAAGCTAGGAATCAAAACAAGTAGCAAAAACAAGTTGGATTTTTAGCAATCAACACATTGCTTGACTTGGCATAATAAAATAAATTTTATGCTATGAATCAAAATAAGTAGAAACAACAAGTTGGATTTTTAGCAGTGAGCACATTACTTTAATTGGCCTAAGATATTGGAATTAGAGACTTGGATATATGTGGAGATTCAAAATTCACTATAGGTTGGCTTCAAGGATTAATAAACTCAACAAACATAATGCATCAAGCAAGCATATAGGAAAACACATTTCACGCATATCTACAAGGAGCTAAACCCTATAGTATATCATCTAGCAAAAGTGACAATGCACATAGCCCCAAAGATACCATAGATAGACAAGATAATGGAGGAACTCCCACAATACATTTGAGACAAGTATTTTAATACATATCAAGTGTGGAGATGAAATTGTTCCACATGAACAACCCTAAAAAGATATGAAAGTTTTGTTTGTGGTTTTGCTTATTTCTCAAGTGAGGAGAATTTTTCTCATTAATAATCCTCACTAGACACCTATTTGGTCTTGAACTTATATTTATGATTGGAAGCTCATATCCTTACTTAAAACTTACTGTGGAATGTTACAATTGAACATGTATTGATGTTTTCTCAAGCTACTAATTGTTTGTAATTGTTATTTTTGTAAATAAATTGAGTAAATATTTTCAGCAAAGAAAAAATAAAACTCTCCTTGTTTTATCTATAAAAAGCACTTATATATGACGTAGTAGCTTGAAAGCACATGTTTGGATACATATTTGTTGTAACATTTCATAGTGTAGATGTAGAATACACATAAATCAGATACACACCCAAAAAGAATAATAATAATTGCATAATGATCTATATTGGATTACTATATAAATTTTCACCCATATTGATGCTTTCATAGTGGGAAATTTGAGGGAATAAACTTGCAAAAATACTTTTATTGATGGGTACCACTTTAGAGAATTAGGGTATGAAAATTTCTAGGGCAATTATGAGGCCTTGAATGAAATTTTATAAGGGTAAAAAATGCATGCTTAAGTGTTGGATATGTTCTAAACTCAAAGGCCTTTCCAATAGTGGAAGAATCACTAAAATCAGAGTTCGAATGCAAATGTTACACCTATTAGAAGTTTATTTATTGCAATTGACCACCATAATTCAAGAGGATTCCATGCCAAACCTCGAAACTCAAGGGAAAGGAGCTAGACATGTAGGGGCTATGAAGAAGAATCTATAAGGGTCGTTTTAATTCATATTGATTATTGAGTGGTTCAAACCTAAACCCTAGTTGGTTATCGAGCTATGTTATAACCATGCCACCAGAAATAAAATGGATTCCAATCTATTTTCCTGCATTTTGTTCCATAATGGAGAAAATTAGTCGAGTGTTGATAGATAAAGAGAGAATAATAGATGGGGTTTGTGTTATGTAGCATCCCATGGGCCACAAGTCACAAAAAAATCCATAGAGAGTACCTTCTCCTTTATACTTGCATCATTTCCATTCGAAACAAAAGAGGGCAAAGCAACCTCACCTTCCAACTTTGTTTTCTCCGATAAGGGTTTCCTAGAGCATATCATGGCGTTCATTGTGGATTGGTGTGTGTTCTTATCTACACGTTGTTTATATTTTGCATATTATCTATTGCATGCGTAAATAACTAAACAATAATAACAAATCAGGAGCCTAAAGGAATTAACCCTTCTTATTTTAGATTTGCATTTTATTTTAATATATATGTTGTGATGAATTGTCTAGTGAAATAATCACGATAGTTTGCAGATCATATAACAAATTTCAAATCTTATTGTTACATTTCCCCTCTCAGCACAAGTAGTTCATATGGATGTGAGATAATCTTGTGAAGTTCAAGAAAAAATGTAAGTATTAGAATTGTAAAAGAAAATAAATAAGGAATTAAGATACCATATTTGAACTTAATTTTTAAGGGGCATCTCCATTTCCATTGATCATAGGTATCCAATTATGCAAAGAAGGATTTAAAATTAATTGGAAATGAATGTGGCTTGGGTGAATGTAGGAGGCTTAGATGTCATCTCTTCCATAAATTACGATATACAGGTATGAAATTTGGCTAGACTTAGATTAACGCACATAACAATAAGGTAACTTTGATTAGTCGATCTATATCAATCCCACATTATAAGAGTAAATCATCGCCATCAAATAGGGTAAGGAGTGTGTGTGCCAAATTTTTCACTGATGCATTTGAATGATAAACATATTTATTATGGGTATGTGTGGATGCAAATAAAATGTGAACTTATACTTCCTAAGAAGTTGATAAACCTGTACTTATTAAGAAATCGAGGTGGATGATATCAATGTCCACCATTATATAGGGTAAGGAAATTTTCATATAGAGGGGTCATTTCATGCTTTATAAACATGATAATGGTGAATTTGACCAATATATAAGGGAAAAATAAGATTTTGAATGATTATATGGTGTGAAATTCAATATGTTAATTTTACAACAGGCCACTCTATAAGTAAAGAAATAATAATCACGAGCCTAGAAATTTGCCACAAACCTTGGACCATGTCACTAAGAAATATTATTGATTGAGGTTGATACATTAATTAACAATAAACATAAATTAACATAACCCGAAGCCCTAATGACATATAATTATTGATGACATAAAAAAGGCTTCATGTGATAGTAATGGTAAAGGCATGATTGCGTTAGGTTCGAGGTGATGAAAATATCAGGTAAGCAAATAATGTAGGAGAAAAATGAACCATGAACACCCTATAAATGACTTACATGTCCATTAAAAATCATTGGAATCAAAGAAAAAAATATGCACTAATGTTAAAATTTGATATATACTCATCATAATATAATTCACAATATTGAAATCCAAATGCACATAGTCATAATTCAATGTGAACAATTTTTGGATCAAAATTTAGAATTTTGGAACCGAAGTTAACACTTTTGGAATCAAGGTTAACATTTCATAATCTAAATTCCCACTTTCAAACACTTGGGGATTTTGGTTTTCATGCTTACAAATCTATTAATCACAAATTTCATATCCTAACTTTATATTTTTAACGAAAACCTCATAGGGAAACCTAAGGGATGCCAAGACATGTAATGCAACTCTACATGGGTAATGGTTGGTTGGATATGCAAACTTCTTAAACAACATTTTTACTTTACCCCAAAAACTACACAATACAATTAGGTGTGGTGCACATATAGGTAATAAAAGGTTTGGGAATTAAAGATATAATTTGATAAAATTAATGGATATAATGAGTCCTATTATCGCTTAATCTAGTAGGGGTTTCAAAGGGGTAACTACTAGACCAAGTGGAAACGATGGGACAAGGACCCACTATCCCCTTAGTCAATGTCCCCTGCTCTTTATAGACTTTCACCGATGGGAGGAGTCTTGGTGTGGAGGAAGTCACTGGAATGATGGGATCAATAGCAAGGTATAACATGATTTCCAAGGCCCATTCAAAGGAGAGGCTCAATTAATGGTTCAAATTCTTAAATAAAAGCTAAAAGGCTCCCCAAGAATTACCTATGACGGATAACCTTAGGCTTAGGTATATTCAATAATGATGAATACCTAAGATCAAAACTTCCAAAATCCCTCACTTGCGATTGATTTGTTCATATTAGGGTTCAAACTAAGGAAATTATGGCTCATTCAATGGAAAGATTCCATTAAAGTGTGAGCGTTGGGAGAAGCTAGGGAGACTTTCCATGAAAAACCCCTTGAGAGAAAAACTATAAGAGACCAAGGGTTGAGAGATATACCACGATAGAGTATCATCCAATGATCACCTATAGTTAAGAGAAAAGGTTTTGAATGATGAATTACAAAGTGCAAACATTCAAGAAATCCCAAAGTGAAAGAAACTTCAAGGGTTCCCTCTTTGTGTGATATCTAGGGCATCAATTTATTTGAAATTCCATCTTTAAAATTCGTTCAAAACTGGAGAATGCCTAGAGGAGACATAAATGAAGAAAATTGCTTGGATGGAATCCTAAAATTCCTCCTCCCTAAAATTTCTCACCAAGCCATAAAATATCTCCTTATCCTTAGAGGATGAAGAAAAGAGGTGAAATAATGATATTTTTTCGTTAAGTTAATGTGATAACCAAAGATCTAGGACCAATTCTTGGCTATTGGGAAGATTGGAGTCAAAACTATCAAGATTTGGGAAGTTTGATCTTCAAGGATATCTAAAGAAGCAACTTCATTGACGATGGATGCAACTACAAAACAAATCTATACTTTTATACTTCGATATGCAAGATTTGATGGAGTTTCAAGGTAAAAGGTGTACAACCAAACCCTAGAAAATTCGTTCTTCCTGCTAAGATGAATAACATATGCAACGAGCCAATATTACAAGTGTTTCATAAATTCACATTAATTTTTAGGGCACAAGCAAAATCAAAGCGTAGTGTTCCATAAATTATACATAACTTATCAAGAAATAATCATGAAAAGAGAACTTACATGGCAAGAGAGTATATCCATCCATCACATTTGCAAAATAGAAGCTCCACTGGAGATAACAAAAATTTTCCACGCAACAAAATACATTTAATCATCCAAATCATTCCACAAATTGCAGGTCCGAACTCTTTAGAAAGATATATCCCAAATCCAAGTGACAACGAGGAATGAAATGAACTTATCATCAATATATATGATTCTCTAAGGAATTTGAATTACCTAATTAGGCCTAATGACACCCCTAATAATAAAATAATTTATAATTAACAACCTTTTGGTGACAAGCCCACCAAATAGCTCCATAATATGAAAAATAAGCCTCTCAAGAGTGTCTAGGAGGGTCGTTGAGAGGAAAAGCCGATTCCAACATGTTCAAAAATGAATAAAAGGGCTTCAATAATAGTTATGAAGGGGATGGCCCTTTGATCTCCAATCAAATGACCTATGGTGCCCCTAAGTGGTTTTGGGGGGAAAAAAATCATCTTCATGGGTCTCCAACTGAATCGAACAAACATGTATCCCATCTACAAGGGTTGGAGTAGTGATGCAAGCCATTCCTTTGTCTCTCATGGTGAGAGACAAACCCATATGGGCCCTGGATCAACTGCCAAGTGTGTGGTGCAACTATGTAGCTGGTTGGGCAAGGTGTTCCAGGCGCATCATCATCATCATCAAATAAGTGGAACACGATAAAGCAATGAGTGGGGTTGAAGGATCCCACATTATGGATATATGCTCTCTACTATAGTGGAGGCTCATGGCTCTCAACGCACACCCTATAAATGCCAATACGACCCGCTAGAGTGCTTGGACCCCATATAGGGAGATAAAACCCTGAAATGAAGACCCACATGCAATACTGCATAAGATCCAATGCGTCTCATTTCCTTTCAGTACAACAAATAATTAGTGTAATTGAGAAAATGAGCTTACAAGTCATGGAACCAAGTGGGCACTTAATAGTGGCATGCCCTTCCATAATGATATTTAAAGTGTACAGGTGTCTCCAAGTTCAAGAAAGGGGTTAATAAAGGACCCTATTAAGTGCTTTCAACCTTTGAGGTAGTGACAGGTCCATGGTACATCCTTCATATGGCTACTGTCATATGATATAATGATGGAACTGAGCAGGGCATCAAGGGAAGGCTCCAAGTCACATACCATGGTACAAGGGTAGCTATGATGAGGGAGGGACACACTTGGGTGTATATATATAGGAGGGAGTAGTCATGGCACATGAGTTACCCCGACCTTTGTTTTTCCACCCTTCTTCATATGCCTTTTGTATTTTGTTGATTTTTCTTTTCTAACTGCCTTGGGGCTACAGGGAATGTGAGCATGATGTGTAAGATATAACAATGATTACCCCTTTTAAGGTTGGGCAGTTCATTTCCCACCAGGGGTTGGGACAATCATGGGTTAACGATGCAAGGGGCCAATATGAGAGACCCTACGAACCAGGGTGATGGCCATGATGATAGGGGTAGAGCTCATGTTGTCTTTTTCCCACATGCTAAATTTGTATGTCCCAGACATATTTTCCATTTTATGGTACATTTTCTTTTGAAAGTGGCCAAATTATTCTTTTTACTTTATTTTTAGCTGCATCAACCTTCAGGGAAAATTTCCAGGCCCGAACCAAGGTGTGGACAAGGGGAGGGGAGGGGGAGGGCTATCTACTTATGGACCCAATGGAAAAATGTGGACCTGTATGGGAAATATGTGAAGAGGGGTCATAATGAGCAGAGGGGAGTGATGTATGTGATGTTAGGAAGTGGGACCATGCAACCAAAATCAAGGTTTCCATGTAATGTCATTCCTAAAGCTAGTAGTCAATAGACTAAGAGATCCCACGGGACTAGGATGCAAGGTTAACCACCAAATTGGATAAGGGTAAAAGAGTACAAACCAAGCCCATTCTTTACTCTCAGTCCCCCCACTAATCCATGGCCAAAAGTATCCATAATAAGTAATAAAAAAATACCCAACTACATAATTAAAGGCATACGTTCGGCGTTGGAAGGCCAACATTCAAACATAAGATAATGACATATAGGAGAGGGTGCATAATGGATGGCTTATGTGGTAGAGATGGTGGAAAATTGAGCTATTTTGGGGCTACAAGGGGTTTCTGGCTATCAACTAAAGATAATATAGGAGAAAAAATTATCCTATGGGTGTCACCCATAGGTGGTGGGTAACATTGCTATGAAACCAACTCCAAAAATAGAAGAAAAGAGAGATGAACGCCTTAGAAATAAACCACTTCGAGGGGGCAACCTCATTTACATTACATAAATGAACAATTCTTGGATGATACAAATGACAAAACCTCATTTCTATATAGGAGTCCATGGGGTCACAATATAATCCTAGCCGGCCTAACAATAATAATGTAAGGGCACAATAATAACAATATGGGGGTTACATGGGTACAACAATAACAATAAGGGGGCTACACTAACAATAATAAGGGACTACACTAGTAATATAGGGACCTAACATGCCTTTCCCCTTCAAAAAAATGTTGTCCTCAACGCTTGAGTATCTCTAGATTCTTCTATATAAAATTCTCATCGTCCCATGTTGAATCTTCAGTGGGTAAGTTCTTCCACTTGATGAGATACTATGAAATTGATCGATTTCGTAGCTGTTGAGTTCTTGTTTTTTTCACTGCTTCAGGTTCCAATATGATTTTTCCTTCCTCATCAATTTATAGCAATATTGTTTGAACTGGAAGTTTGTCACCTATAACCTTCTTTAAGCATGAAACATGGAAAAATGGATGCACTTGAGAAGAAGCAGGAAGCTACAATTTGTATGCCATAGTACCAATCTTTTGCAACACTTTTTAAGGACTGTTAACACTGGAAAATCGTACAGTAGAAGACGACATTAATTAATGTCAGGCAAAAGGATTTACAGGGCTAGAAGAAATTACATAATTAGGAGAGTATTTAAAAATCTCTAAGGTATGAGGAAAATCAAATTTGAACAAGTCCTAAATTCTCTTTGTGCTCATAACCCTTCGTGAAGAGTGCCTTTTGCGCGCTTTTTGACCAATATGCGTGCAATCTTGGGAGCGACGAAATGTCACTATCCGGGACCACACAAAGCAAAGGACAAGCGATCCCTTGCTTGGAGCTGCCTAAGGATAGCCACCAACGCCTCCTTAGACACTAAGTGAGCACACAATGGAATATTTGGAGCACACAAAGGAATCATACCCTCTCTTGGGTCACCATCCACAATGTACCAAGAGTGGGAAGGAAGGATTTGAAATCTCCTATAGAAGGCCACCATGAGATGAAGAATGAACACATTGTTATGGTGACCAAAATTTCCCAAGAAATACCAGAAGTGTGTGAGCCAGAGCTGAAGATAGAGGGGACTCAATTGTTGGCCATCCAACAAGTTTAGTCCAACACAGTAGAGAGAGAGGGAGATTGCACCGAGGCAATCTTGGGATAAAAACATCCTTGCATCTGGACCTAGAACCCATGGTCTAGGGGTCTTTTGGCAAGAGGGTAAATTTTCACTCTTATTACTACCAGCGCTCAATAAGAGGGGCCTAGAGCCACCATTCGTATTATTGTTGTCTTTTGACTCTTTTCAGAGCTCATGTTCATTTGTTTTAGTTTTTAGTTTATATATGCATGCTATTTCTCTATCTAGTATGCTTATGATTCTAGCTTGTTGCACTAACTTGCTTGACTCCACTTATTTTTCTGCCTGTTACCAATAAATTAAGTGGGTAGACCACACCCCTTACGTTGGTGTGATTTCATACATACTGCAACAGGATTGGCGACTCCACTAACGTTTATTACCAAGTTTATGTGGTTGTGCCTTTTTTTGTAGAGACCTTTGTTTGTGCTGTGGAGTGGAGCTAAATTTCCCCTGCTTTCTCTTGCAGTCCCTAGTTCATCCCAAGTGACAGACTGAAGAAGAAAAACTCCAAAATTTTCTTGCAGGAATTTGTGCACGCTTTCTCCCCACAGACGTGCAGGGCACGCGTTCAGAGCTGACTCGTGCGTAGACAACGTGCTTGTTTCAACATTTTGCACGCAAAATACAGAATGAGAAATTTCTCCCTTATTTCTGTCTTTTCGTGCTTGTAAAGTGCTTGGAAACCCCTAATACACTTGCCAACACTGGTTGTGGTACCTTGCAGCTTGTTAAAGCTCACTCTTAGCTACTTTTTGTAGGCTTAATGTCAGTTTACTTCAAGTTGATTTTTGCAAAGTTCACACATAGTTTAAGTAGGGGGCAAAACAACTTGCATTCCAAAAAATTTTTATGTTTTGAAAATTTTGGTAGTTACACACCTAGATAACTAGCCAAAGTAAGTGGCCCAAGACCACACATGCATAGCTAGTTTTCTTTTTTCTAGTGTAAAAGTTTTAGTTTTGTTCAATTTTTACACTAGGAATTTCGGGACTAGGATTGAATTGTTTATAGAAGAGGAAGTAATCTCTGCTACCTTTGCACCCTCCGGTGATCATAGGTAAGCATATGAATGCTCCCTATTCAAAATTCGCCATCTCCCTATAGTTGGTCACATATATTAACTAGGAAAAATAGAAAGTGGCCCATTATCCACACATGTTTTTCTTTTGAGCCAGGAACAATACAACATAGTTTAAATAAGGGATTTTGTAAAGGATCATCGAATATCCACACGTTCAAACTATGTGCTTGTCCACTTTGTGCTCACACACACTCACCCTCTAAGAAAAGCAAAGACACCTAAAACTAACTTAACCAAACTCACTAAATTCTCCCCACAGGGGCCACAAAAGAATTTATAGCTTAAGTTAGGATCAAGGGGGTAGGCATCCAATAAGATGCCTTGATCATACTTCATATTTAAACATAGAAGTTGTATGTTTAGGGAGCTTCAAAGCCACCTATCAGCCCATGACAAAGAAAAACCGAGCGCGACAGAGACTCGTTTCAGAGGGGGTTAGGCTTAGGTGCAGTGCGGGCAGGTATCAGTCAGGGCTACCTGAATTGGATGATACTCGTTACTGTTAGTTGACTACGAAGCAGCCCAAGACTCAAACGCTCACATGGGACGGTGGTTCTTAGTGGCAAAAAACTAGGGCATCATTTTCCCTATAGGTGACGTTGCAGGCAAGCGCCATACCCTCTACCCTTACCTTGGTGGATTTTATTCGGCTGATTGGGGGCGTCGCCAGCTCTTACAGGATGTTGTACCAGCACTTGCAAGAAATATTCTCAAGGCCCAGTTACATTTGAGTGTGTGGAGATGAATAAGTCTTCTAGGATTTTGAGTATCATACGCAAGCAAACAAAAACCACTTTTTTGATTGCTTTATCACATAGATTAATTTAAAAGGAAAATTTATTTTATTTTTCGCTTTGTTTTATGTATGTGAGAAGAAGTTTGCTTTGATCATAGACTCTATCCTCTCAATTTTTTCCAAAAACCAGACCTAGTCTACACCAGGATGAACCCAATGGGACCTCGTCGATCTAGGAATCTTTTGGACCTCCCTCCATTGACGGGAGGGGTTCCAGGTCTTTCGCCATTTAGGCATCAAAGACAGAACGCTGCCACCATTATTGGTTCGTCCTTTATTGGGGCAGCTGTAGTTGGGAACCTCGGTCGCTATCCCAACTCCACACCACACACCACTCCTCCCATGAACCTTAAGGTGCAGAGGAGTGCATCCCATTCAGGAATCCAACCGACTACACAGCAGGGTACGTCACAGATTAAACCTCTTCCTAATAAGAACTTTGTGTTTTCACACAGTGCAATGGCGTCAACCTCCCAGTCACGTTTCTTAGCTTCGTTAAATCTACCCGATTTAACCAAGATGATGAATGAACCCATCACACACAATCCTAAATGGCCTCCCATGCCCACGAATCTCCCTTCAGATATTCCAAAATTTGAAAGTAAGTAAGCAGAAGACCCAAGTAATCATGTCATGACCGTTCACCTGTGGTGCTCATAGAACAAAATCATTGATGGCACTATTCGATTGAGATTATTTCAACGCACTCTTACAAGAGTAGCTGTGAAGTGGTACGTGGAGCAACCCTCTGCTTCACATGCAACCTTTAGCGCCCTCGCTAACGCGTTCCTAACATATTTTGAGCTACCCATTCATCATGATTCCGAAATGGAATCACTGGCGCATTTTAGACAAACCCTCGCCGTCCATATATCCGACCATCTCCATGAATGGAGGCAGCGTCAAATTTTATGTAAAGCTAAACTCGATGATCGTGTTCTCTTAGATTTGTTTCTGAAAACTCTTACGGAAAAGTTTTCAAAATATGTGGCGCAACAGAAGCCCACATCCGAAGAGGAGGCAATCAACAAATCCCAACAGCTTGAGCTGATTTATACGTATTCAGGATACATTTATAACATCTTGCCTAACGCCCCGCGCCTGAAAAATTATCAAGAATTTCTAGGCACGTCGAACTCTGCAGACAGAATAATTGGGTCATTGACCCAAGGTTACCTAGGCAGCAACAGTCAAAACCCCAGTTACACATACAGTTCTACCCAGAATGTACCTCAACCCGATTTTCAAATTCATCATATGCCTCAGCAAAATTTGACCAATAGAGCGCAAGCGTATCACAAGGGAGTACCCTATCCTCTAGCTCAGGGGAATCAATACGCAGAGAGAAACACTGAAGAAAGAGCTCCCCTCCAATAGCCAGGTGAAAACCAGGGACCGCATTATGCTCGGTCCCCAGCACACAACCCACCTATGTAGACCAATACACAGGTGAACTTTGTGGAACCATCCCAAAACCAACCACACCAACATATCCAGGAGAAGTATTCTCCTAATGTGGTGAAGAAAAAATAAAAAAATAAGGCAAAAGGGAACCCCAAATAGGGGGGCAACAACCAGCAGCGCCCATCGTGATCCCAGGCTGGAAGCAACTCCAACCGGAATCAGAACCAAGAGCTAAGCAATGCCCAACGACAGAGCTAAATGCCAACTCTTCAAATAAACCATTATTGTTCAATATGTGGTGAGTATGGTCACTATACTCACCACTGTCTCGATCTCCCTAAGATGAAGAAGCTACAGAGTAACTAAGGATAAGGAGGATATTCCCAACAACCAGCTATAATGCAAGAACCTCTCCCCCATCAGGCGACGGTAAGCGCTCAACATCCAAATACAGATGACTCTGGGAAAAGCAGCCATGAAATCTACATTACTGGAAAACAGGTGTTTTTCCAAACACCAAATCGAAATTACAACACACCACTAGACACCAATACATCAGGGGAAAGTACTAGTGCACTGACTGCACCTTTGACCATTTCAAATATTCCTATAGAACCATTTCCGAAAATGGTGAAGGGACCTAATAGGCGAGCAGGAATCTACTCCAAAGCGACCCATAATTATAGTATCATGGATGATTTAGCACAATCTCCCGCCGCTATGTCAGCTTTGGAAGTATTACAGTCATGCCCAAAACAACGGAAAGCCCTACTTTCCGCGTTAGGCGTTATCGACCCTGCCGATACATGCCTAATGTATTTTGACTTAGAAAAATCCACCCCTAGCCTTCCTTCCATGGTCGCCTTCCAAATACCAATGTCGGTGCAAAATATCACAATTCATCGATGTGTCATAGAAGAGGGTGCATCCACGTACATCATGTCCAAAAATGTTTGTCAGAAATTAGGTTCTCCCAAACTAAAACCATTTAGTCATCACGCTTCGCGCATACGACCGTCTTCCATCGACCCTCGTCGGCCTGTACCAAAACGTCCTAGTCTGCTTAGCCGGAAAGGCGGTCCACATATACATTGAAGTCTTGGATGCTCACCTAGACTATAATATTCTCCTTGGGCGGAGTTATATGTACGCCATGTCTGCCATAGCCTCCTCCGTCTTTCGCATCATGATGTTCCCTGATGAGGACTGCGTCATCACTGTAGACCAACTGACGCACAGTGAGAAGTGACCACTAATAAACACTGATGTAATTCTAACCTATGTAGATACATCCTTGGATGCTCTCTCACGGTACCAAGAATATGGCCCCAACCAATTCAAACTGTCGTTCATTCTAGGGTCATTCCTAGGAGATCCTCCCATAATCCTTGAATCATCGCCCGATGTCACAGGGACTCCGGTGTGCATGATTTCCACATCAAGCATCGAATCTAGTCAAGACATGGACACAAGCAGTAATGGCACTTATTCATCGGCCATGACAACCTTTCTAGCATACGCCACCTCCCAAACCCCTTTCCTCTACCCCCAGTTGGTTTCGTCTCCCAGCAGGTTTTGGCAACACTGTTATTACCCAACATATCAATGGAAATCCCAGTTTGGTACCTCATTCCCCTTGCAAGAACAAAATCCCACCACTTTACTGCCACAGGATTGAAGCCCTTTAGCCCTAAGGAGGCCCCACCTATCCAAGAAATGGTCGAAACCACCCCTGCGAAGGAAATTCCCATTGCAAAACTGGTGATTACGACTAAGAAACCAAGAAAAGAGGAATAAGATGGCGACCCCTGCCCTTCAACGGGAATCACCAGTCTATGCCATATGCGACGTAATAGGTCACCCTACGCATATATGTCAAGAGATAGATGAATTAAAACCACTCCTTGGATCTAAGACAAACATCGCAATGCCACATTCTCGTAAAGAGGAACCTACCACCAAAGGTAAAGGAAAAGTGTTGCGTACCAATCACGCATGTGCCCTCTCCAGCAACTATGAGAATTATACCCATCATTGCCCAGAGATCCCTCAATATGGGGACGCCTTACACGCCATTGAGTAATCCTATCAAGAGGATCCCACCACCAAGGCATCAGGAAATGAACCTCGTACCATCCTGTACCTACAGGAGGAACAAAAAAGGGCACAAGACAGACCCCCAGTCATGCCCGTTATACGTTTCATGCTATGTGATGAATGTGGTCACCTCCTCGAAGAGTGCGTAGCACTAGAACTCATCCAAAGATGGTATCCTATAGAAAGGGTTTACTACGTTGGATTGCGGGCAATGAAATTCACCTGTCCGTTATGCGCCGACAATCACCTTTTGGAGAATTGTCATTATATCCTCCGATTCCATCTAGCCCTCGCTAGCTTATGCTCCACCATAGTCTGCCTCTCCACATGGATGCGGAGTCCACAGATAGCTCCACAACCCAAGAAGATGTGATTAGCAGATCCATCATGTTCTTGTCAGTCGAAAAGCGACTGATCAGGGAACCCCTAGTTACCTCTAACCTCTCTCTACAAAGAATATCCGCATGCACGTTATGAAAAACACCCAATCATGCAATCATCCATTGTCCTGATTTAGCAGCATTACAGTGTTGGTTCCCCGCTAGACCTCAAAGTGAGCACGACGGAACCCTCATATCAAGGATATTTTGCCTTATATGTAAAGGAAATCATTATGAGCGACACTGTACTTATGCCTCACAACTTCGTCCCACCATCGACATGATTCATACCATAGAGAAGAGACAAGACGACCTCCGGGAATGGCATAAAAAGTACATCGCTGGGTCAACATCCCCACCCTCGTAGTGGCGTAACAGGAAATCTAAGACAACATACCAACCAGGCATGACCCCGGCCAAGCCGAGGATAACATGTGAACTATGTGACCTAAATGACCATCAGGTCAACCAGTGTAGAGAACTGAAGCACCTCGCAAAAAATTTTCGTACAATCTCTTCTCTCCCTCAGAAATTTCTCTCTAACCAAGAGAAAATCATGCGTACCTATTGTTGGATTTGTTCACACTTTAACCATATGATTAAATGTGTACACCTCCCCAAGCTAAAAGCGGCAAGAGCAGCATTGATTCTACACTCCCCCAAAGAGGTAGACGCACCCAATCCAACGATACGGAAATGGAAACAAAAGACAACTTCTTCTAGGACAGACCCTTTCCAAGCATCCACATCAGGAACAATGAGTAGTGTAGAATCTCTCACAATCTACTTTGTTGGCACAGTGATACCATGCACTATCTGCACTGGCCAAAATAACACACCAGAGGTATGCCTGCTAATGGAAACATTCAGGAACCTCTACGGTAGGCACAATTTCCACCTACAGGAAATTGAACATCCTAGCGGAGAACCCAATCTTGCGCTCATGCAAAATCCCATTACGGATATTCTTCCCCCATCAAACGTCGATGACACGATCCACCATATATGACAATATCATCACATATCAGAAATAGGATTCCAACTGCCCCCATGTCCCAGGATTTCCACCCCTTTCATGTCGCAAAAGGTCAAGGTACCTTGCGCTTTTTCATTGATTTCTGTAAGATCCCAAATTTACATGCCACCATCGAACTCCTTGATGATACCCAACCTCTAGAACAACGCCTAGTACAACTAGAGCTTGTCGAAGAAAGTCGATGACAGTTGCTACAACACAACGAGGCCCACAAGAAAAGGGTAAAAGCATCATTCGACCGCCACATCACCCCTCGCTCATTCATCGAGGGAGAATTATTCCTCCGTTATGATGTCGCAAAAGAAGCCCTAGGGCTAGGAAAGTTTGAAAATTTGTGGAAAGGACCCTAAATTATCAAACATTTCCTCTGACAGGGGGCATACATCTTAACGAGACTGGACGAGACATTCCTTAGCAACCCCGTCAACGGCCTTTACCTCAAGAAGTTCTACCCATAAGGGCTAGAATGACCCTTCCCTAGAGTGAACGTAGACAACCCCAACCACTGAAATTTTTTGACCAAAATACTTATTTAAAAACACTCAAAGTGCCATCATGGATCTCACCAACCTGAACCATATTTCAGATTTGCTGATGGAGCATCAAGATGGTCTCAAAATTTAGCTGCAGCTGCCTGGGTCATCTACCACCCTGACCGATTGCCACTCTTCTCAAACGGTGTGTGCATCGGTTAAAAAAAAAACAATGAGGCATAATATGATGCCGTCATCGGACTTATGTGTGATGCCCTCCATCAAGGTATATGCCATATGCATATCTACCTCGATTCCCAGTTAGTAGTGTCACAGTTAAACCAAACATTTGAGACAAGAGATACACATCTGTTTAGAAAATATTTGCATGCCAAAAGATTAAGCAGACAATTTGACTATATCACATTTACACAGGTACCAAGAAGTCAAAACCAAACAACATATCACATAGCTAACAATATCATAAACTAGAATTCATATCAAATAAACCATCATACATAAAAAACCAAAAATATAGATATCCGTCAGCATAACATCATACATAAACCAAAACAGGTGACACATCACGTAGAGCCGCAAAAAATATATCTCATATATATATATATATCACAATGTATATGTCTGAGTACAAAAAATCGTGTCGCTGGCCCAACGGCCAACCCAAAGATACAAAAGTCGTCAAAAATAAGGGAAGCATCCTCATAACGGGTTCTTTCCTTATGTACAAAAAATACTCTAGGGTGGTGCCCCCTTAGAAGACCTGGACCCACAACCGCTCCCGATGCCACCACTGGAGCTGCCGTTGCAACCGAGATCGCCACCCGACGTAGAACGGGCCGATACTCCCTCTCACGGGCCATCACGGCCTCCAACCAGACCTCCTCAAAGTCATCCATAAATCCTCGAGCAGGCACCCCCTCGGTTAAGCGGTCCACTTAACCCCAGGCATCCTCAAAAGCTGACACTCGAGCAGTCAGCTCCTCAATACGAGCCTCCGCCGTATCCGCACGTGCTACCGTTGCATCAGCACAAGCCCCCTTAGCCACAACCTCCATAGTGGCCGAACTGCTACCCTATCCTAAAGGGCCAACAACACCACCTGGTTTACCACAAGGTTCCCCAGCAACACCTCCTCCCTGATCACCCCTAGGTCACCGTAGAGGATCGTGTCCAACCAACCGAGCCACGGGGCGACCCACCTCACCAACATCTACAAGAGTAACCAAAATGATGTCAGTGTCACTAGAAAAACACATAAGTACATGTATACTCAAATAAATGTAGAAAACATACACAACATACCTATAGGCCCCCAAGCATAACCGAAAGGGAGACCCATGTCTGGATCCCCTCGGAAGTCTATCCCCACATATGGGTATGGTAGGAACATCTGCAGGTTGGCCTCGAACCAGGCCTCTATCGTGGCATTGAAATAATGCTCCACCATGCCCTCACTGCCTCGCAGCATCACTGGAGCCGACCTCCTCATACGAGGCTTCCATGGCCCCCCAAGAGGCACCACCACTACTGGTCTCAACAACACTACCCTCTCATACATAATGTTGAACAAGATACTGGCATACGCAAATGAATTAGATCCACGATGGACCTTGTTGAGTTGCGACACCATCCTGTCAAAGAAGAAGCGGGAAAAGCCATAAAAATGCCTGGACCTCAACCGGTGCAGTACCCTAACCTGCGGGCCTGATGCCCGATGCAGAGCAACCGACCCTGCGAGTTGCACAGTCATCACCAGAGCACATCGCTCTGCCAAATATGTCACTGATGCAATGCTGATGCACCCCTCAGTAAGAGGCGCCCACCATAGTGGTGTCTCTGAAATCTCTCCAAGTCCACTCTCCCGGAAGGGAGTGGATATCTCAGAGCCTCACCCTAAGGTAGTAACTCGATCACAAAGTACACATCCGTCTCAAGACGGATGGCCAGGTTTTTCCTCCGCAACACGAACATGTTGCACCACCTGTGCCAATGTCGGTTCAAGTAGCATAGCAATTGGTCCAGTGACCGAAGAAGCTTATTCTCTGCGAACTTCAGGAGCCCCCATAGTGCCAGCTGACAGCGTGCCCCAGCATCAGCAGCCAATGCAGTTCGGAGCTCGGGCCAATCCCACTCCCTCCACAATAACCTGTCATCAAAACAGGGACCCATAAGTACAATTGAACCCAAAAATAGGCAAAAAACCAAAATATGTTTTGCCTCGATTTTGCGCGCCTGTCCCTCAGTTAGGCGCGCTTAGTGCATGCCTGTATTTTGCACAGGTGAGCTTGAGGCGCACTAAAAAAGGGGAATTGAGTGCATTAGCGCAGTTATCCCCCGAAAAAGCGCACAGGGGGCACGCCTTTGCCCCAATCACCCGCAAAATCTAGGGAAAAAAACACCTAGAATCCATACAAACCAATTCTATACGGACCCTGACACCATCAAACTGAAAAAATTAAGTGCAGGACGTCATGGAGGTTACCTGGGCATGATCTCATGAATCCCTGGTGCTCAGGCTGACCGCAATGGCAAGAAATGCTACACAGAATCCTCTGAACACTCAAAAACTCAGCAAGTACAAATGAACTGAATCAGGGCCATATTAACCTATATATCACCCTTTTCAAAACTTCGGAGGACCATAACGAGAGATCAGAAGGTCCATTTTCTGAACAGTGAGTTGCACCACAATCAACACTCCATGATAAACAGAGGCGATGCCACACATTCGCACTCCCGAAAAAATAATTTTTCAGCGCCGACAGGTATGCCCTCTCTCATCTTCTTTTTTAAAACTCATGATTTTCAATAAATTTTGATAAAGAAGATGCTTTCAATGGAGGTACTTGTTTTTGCAGGAAAAGCTCACAAACCATCCACAATGTTATCTCCTGAAAGTTCCATAGCAGGTATCATTCTATGCCCAGCATGATAGAGTCCTAGAAAACTCTGCATATCCTGACATCATTTCTTCATCAGAAATAAACCATAGGATCCTCATACTTGATCGTGTTTATCTTCACCTCACCCTGCACATGATAAACATCCTCATTGGTCAGTAGAGCCTCCAATCCATGGCGCTTTTCACCCACCGTAGACCATATATCACAACAAAAGTGATGCCATGGCCATACCACTTCAGTTTGAGAAGCACCTCATGCCCATCCATTCACCATGCATAAGGTCAATTTTACCATACAAGCTAAAACCCCCTTCCTGGACGACCAGGTTGTACAAGCAGATCAAGAGCGCACCACCGCGCCTTGCATTTGGCCCACCATACCTCCACCAACATAATCCCATCTGTGAGACATTCTCATCCGCTTCATCAACCCTGCACATGAGACCAACCAATGGGACCCCCACCCTTAGAAAAACGCCTTCCTCATAGCATTAGTGAGTGAACACTTTCATGTTTTTGGGTACCCATCTCTATGTTTTGTACAAACCAAACCCCATTATTTTATTCTTTTCGTAAGTGTAAAAAGACCCCAAACAGTGCACTACGTCCTTCACCCTCTCATCTCACCTTTTTCTCCCACGAAAACAACCCTTGAACACCCTTGGTCAGAGTATTATACCCCCACTCACAAGCCACCTTCACATTCATAGCCAGTTTATACTCACCCTGGAAGTCCTACCGACTCCAAGGATTTCCCCATCAGAAATAAATATGACTGCCGCCAAGCTGCTTAGTATACTCCGACCTTAGGCCACTGAATCCCCATCATCAGTTTTCAGTCACCCCTTGCCAACATGCCTATGTTAAACCCATCACATCCAGGTCCCTGATCCCTCATATCGGTGCCCCCTCCTTCCGTTGAGGCTTCCTTTTTGTCGACTTGGACACCTATTTTCCGAAAAGGAAGCGGTACCTTGGATCACCCCTCTTCATACAAGGGGCATCCTCGGGTGGCACTCTGGGAGACATCATTGTCCACAGATGTCATCGATCCTCCTAAAATTCGACTACGACAAAATATTTCATGCCAAGATGGTATCATACCTTACAACCATTGCACTGTGATCAAATTTTTCGAAGACCCATGCCTCCATAAGCGTCTCTGTCAACAATGCTTACATGGGAAGGTCCCAACCATCACCTATGCATAAAATGCGCATCTATATGCCATACCAAGTTTACACATATGAGTACCATATTCCACCTATTTTCAAAGAAAAAGTGCCTCTGAGGGTGTCAGCAGTCATCGTTAGCAACCACCACATCAGTGATACCGACAGAACATCTATCTGTCAGCTAAATATTCATTTAACTAGCCACAACGTTACAAGCATGGGACATGCCTGCCTCGTAGAAAATTTGTATATGTATTGTATTATATTTGCTTACAGGGGTCCTATAGGACATGGTCATTCTTGGAACCAGTGTAGGGTGTTTTCAATTCCAAAGCTTCACGTAGGTCTCTCTCTCTCTCTCTACGCACCATACAGAAAATAAACTATAATGTATTTCGGCTACACATTGCTTCCTAGACCTTACACATTAGGGGGAAACTATTAACACTGGAAAATCGTATAGCAGAAGACGACATTAAGTAATGTCAGGAAAAAGGATTTACAGGGCTGGAAGACATTACAGAATCTGGAAAGTATTTAAAAATCTCTAAGGTTTGAGGAAAATCAAATTTGAACAAGTCCTAAATGCTCTTTGCACGCATAATCCTTCGTGAAGAGCCCCTTTTGTGCACTTTTTTCCCAATATGCGTGCAATCCTGGGAGTGGAGAAATGTCACTGTCCGGGACCACACAAAGTAAAGGAAAAGTGATCCCTTACTTGGAGCCGCCTAAGGACAACCACCAACACCTCCTGTTACACCATTTTTTGGTCATCTAACCTATTATCATTAGATGGACCCAAGTACACCATGTAAGACCAATTTTACCCTAAGTAAAATTTCTTTCACTATGTAAAATAACTTAATAAACCACATTTATTAGGTTGTTTATGGTCTAAACGGGAAACCCCAAAAGGAAATATTAAACAAACCTATTTTGTTTAATTTTCCTCATGGAATAATTAATTAAACCATAATTTAATTATTATTCCTAGTCATGTTTAACCCAAAACAAAGAAATTAATTAGATAAACTTTTATTTATCTTATTATTTTCTAGGAATAATTATTTAAATCTTATTTAGATAATATTCCTTGTTAAATATGACCAAATCACCCACAAATAATTAAATAAATCATTATTTTTTTAATTATCCTTCAACCACTTCCTTAAAAAGATAAATAAATCATTTATTTATTTATTATTAACAAATAAAGGGATTTGACCCAAGTCAAATACTTTTTCCCTCCAACAAATATAATAAGATATTCCATAAAAGGTGGATCTAGATTTGGTTAACATTATTTTAATCATGCACCAAGATCTAGAATGACCCAATATTTTGTTATAAATAGGAGGGTTTTTCCTACCATTCTTCACCTTTTGTTGCCTATTAGATCACTCTGGATCTATACACTTGGTCACATTTTTTTACATTATTTGCTGTGTGAGCTCCCTTTGAGTTCTATCTTTGTCTGGGTTTTCTACACCAACAAGAGAGAGAGATTCTAGATCTGAAGTGCTGAGGACTTCCAAGAACCCATCCCATTGAGGAGAATTGGATACGCCTTCTTGTTTTCCTCCCAGGTGCTCTTAATACAAAAATTCTTTCAAAAATTGTTCTTGTATTGTCTATTGGATATATGGACCAAACCCTTCTTTTTACTGCTTAATATCTTTCTATGCATAGATTTGGTTTTTTGCAGCTCTTGTGTTGATCAACTAACTACAGATCTGAAGATATTGGCAGCCACTTTTGATGTTAGGGCTATTAGTTATGCATAGCTAAAGTGGTCTTTTTTCATACACTTCGACAAAGGATTCATACTAACAAATGGCGACTCCACATGGGTTTTAAATTACGACCGTTGTCGTTTTTCATATTCCTGCATATCCAGCTACTTCAGACCCTAGGGTTTTCTTTTCAGCTTTTTGTTTTTCCTATTTTTATGTTGTTTTTCTCACATAAAACCCTAAAACATTAAAATTTCTAACTTCCGCGTGTATACAGTGTATGGTTTAATTGTTGAAACATCGGCCTTATTTGAGATAGAGCTTTTAAGAAAATACGTCAGCAGAGACACCCGGAGCTTCAGGTCGCACTTTTCAGCCCATAACCTGCGACCTGGACCTCCAGGTCGCACTTTCGACCAAGAAACTCTGCACGAAAACGAGTGAAACATTAAAGCACCAGAATTTGTTGTGCACCACAATTTTCAGGATTTCTTTGAAGCTTAAATGGGGTTTTCCGGCCTGCGCACTCACAGACTGGCTTGTTTTGATCCTTTTGCTCTGTCTCTAAAACAGGAAACCTAGCCCCCTAGGGCTTCAGTACCCTCCACTTTTGTGGAAGAGTTTTTATTTGTTTCAGCCGTCTGTTTTTCAGAGTTTCAGCCTTCCCTTTTTCAGAACTGATACCGCCTCCTCAGATCCCTTTAAATCAGCTCTTCTTCCTTTCAAATCACCTCTTGTAGTTTTTTTTGGACCTCCCTTTAGGACCTCCTCCCTGTCCTTTCCACTTTTTTCTGATTTCCTCCTTTTTTCCAGCCACCTTGCCTCTGCCTCTTGGCTGTGATCTGCACCTCTTTTCAGCAGCTTTCTCCTTTAGATCCCTGTCCCTTTCGACCCTAGATCTATTGGCCTCTTTTTAGTGCGTTTTGACTAGATTTTTTCCCTCTTTTAGATTAGTTTTGAGAGACCCGCCTTTTTGGGTTGAATCGATGCAATAGTAGCTGTTAATTTTCTGTTATTTCAACATTATATACTGTTCTCTGCAGATTTATTTTCAGTTACGCAGCACACTTTTTCTCTTGCTCTCAAAACGAAAAGGGTTTAAAAATTAAAATTAACGCACGCCACACACTCACCCTAAGCGAAGAAGAGCCTGGTTTACACCGCTAGGCAAAGACTTTAAAATCAATTGACACTGCACCTATCTGCCCTTGTTTCGACATTGTAATCACTTGATTCTGCACCTCCTTGCCCTTGTGGTCATTATTCTTCCCCTTGTGCCGTGTTTGTGTTGTCATCATTGTGCCCCCAAGGCGCACTTCACAGAACTATGGCACTTCCACCCTCCGGTTTCCGGTCGATCGACACCTCGATCCATTGTTCGTGAACGGTCCTCTCGGTACTTTCAAGGCTCTCCTTCGATTCTTTGGTTCTCCTTTTCCTTCGGTTCCTCCCCACCATCCTGCTATGTACGGTCTGGAAGCTGCGCTAGCGGTGCTCGGCCGATATTCCGAAGCCTACTACTAGCGGAACCGCCACAGGAACTACCTCGGCCACACCCTTGCTGCCGTACATCGCAGGCCTCAGCCTCCCCGATTTCAATCAGTTGATCAATGACCATATCCGCCACGATGTTGGTTGGCCTGCTATGCCAACCAAGCTCCCGTCCGACATCCCTAAGTTCGAAGGCCTTGCTGGAGAAGATCCAACCAACCATGTCGGATCTTTCCACATGTGGTGTTCCTCCAACTCCATTACCGATGATTCCATTCGTCTTCGGTTGTTCCAACGCACGCTTACCAGCGAAGCTTCTAAATGGTATGTTGACCAAGCCCCCTCTTCCCATACCACCTTTGCGACCATTGACCAAGCCTTTTTATCTTACTTCCAGCTCCCTCTTCGATACGATACTGGTACGGAGCTTTTGACCTCTTTCAAGCAAACCTCTTCGACCCGCCTTTCCGCTCATGTCCAGGAATGGCGACGAAGACGAAGCTTATGTCGCGCTCCCCCCTTCGAAGATCGGATCTATATGGACTGGTTCCTTCGCTCTCTCTTAGCTCCCATTGGAAAAGACGTCGCCTCCCATTTCCCTCAAACCGAAAAAGCCGCCCTCCAAATAGCCTTGAAATATGACCTTATTTCGGTGTCCTCGCTCCTTCATTTCTTCCTCCGTATCCCCAGCCTCCCAGACGGAGTGGCGCCTCGCGCCCGGGGCATCTCGATACATAGCCGGTATCGTTGGAGCCCTTTCTCATCCCGTGTGCTCGGCCTCCCTGTGGGCTATGGTCTCCCTCAGGGAGGGGCCAGCACCTCTAGCACTCTTCCCCCTCTCGGTAGCATGTATCCAGGATACGGCATGCCTCCTCCTTTTTCCCAACCTCCTGCTTACCTCAATGTTTCCCAACCTAAACATTACCTTTATACGTAGCCTGGTGCGCCAGCTCCTCCAGCATATGCGCTTCCATCTCCCTTGCCTCCTCAAAACTCGCAACAGCACCTACAGCCCCCTCCAGGGCAAGTATTTGCACAGCAGGGCGTGACTAATCCCCCTTCTTCTCAAAGAAGGCGGAGAGGCAATCCAAACCAATCTGCCCCTGGTACTCGGGGACCGTATCCTCAAGGTGTTGACCCTAACACTGCTAACCAACAACAAGGCACTCAGCCCAAGCCGGACAGGCCACTTCGCACAAATAAGCCTTGTTCGTGTTGTGGTGTTTACAGTCATTACACCCACGATTGTCCCCTCTTACCACAGATGTGGCAGATGTGGGAGTCTCAAGCCACATTGCGCGGACAACATGCCTCCCCTCATGCTCCTCCTAATGTGGCCACTACCCAACCAGCTGTGTTTACTGATCCTTTCCCTCAGCAAGGATTCGTGGATACCCAACCACCTGACGGACAGGTTTCCGCTCCACCTTCCATTTCTGGTTCCTCCTATTACCGGATCCTCATGATGAACTCTGATCCTTCCCCTCCCGTCGACCTTCACCTTCAAACTCGGTCTCGCCAGTACCCCAATACTCCGCTCGATCACCGCGAGCCTCCTTCAGCACAGGTTCTCTGAGAGCCTCTTTCGACATCCGGTGGCCCACATCCCTCAACCCAAAGTTGAGGTTCATATAAGATTCCTAAGGGACCATTACGTCGAAATGCTGCTTCTAGTCGAGCTGCTCATTCGTATAGCATAGTAGATGATTTGGCGCAATCTCCTGCTGCCATTTCCACATTGGAACTCCTCCAATCGTGCCCTTCCCAAAAGAAGGCTCTACTATCTTCCGTGGGCATTGTAGTTCCTGCTGATGACCAGATGATTGTTTTCGACGCCCATCAAGCTGAACATCCTCCTCTCCCTGCTTCCGTCGCCTTCCAAATCCTAGTCAAAATCCGGAATGCCAACGTTTCTTGGTGTATAATTGATGAGGGGGCATTCACCTGTGTGATGTCCGCTTCGGTTTGGAAGCAACTCGGATCTCCTGACTTGGCCCTGTTTGGTCAATTTAGTGTGTCCTAAATTGCTGCATTTAATTTGTCAATCCGGGATTTGTAAGCTGATGAAGTGCGGCGCACTATATGTGCAAGATAACCTATTTCTTAACTTTTTGTCGTTTTTTTTTTCTAAGATGAAATGGAAATTCTAAAATGAAAACAAGTATGGTTATGTTTTTTCAAGGAAATGATATCCTCTATAATGATTTACCAACTTGAAACTTGAAAAGGAATTTGAAAATTACAATGAAAAAACTTGAAAGGAAATGAAAATGCGCTGCTGAAATGAAAAGGTGCTGCTAATCTAATGAATCAAAACAATGAACTAGTGAGCATGAAACCAAACTATTCTTGCTGCTGTCTAAACACAAAATAAATTATGCTGAAAGAAATCCAAAATTGCATCAAAGTAAATCTAAATCAGATTACATCAACTTGTCTTCTGATCCCTCATCATTAGTCCAGCTATGATTTTCGGAAGTAACCATAAACAACTTTGAGTAACTGACATCTAACTTGTAGAAAATAAACTATTATCAAACCATACATCCATAATTCAATCCCTCACCATCAGTCCAGCTGTGGCTTTCGGAGGTAACTGAAGATGTCATGCACAATTTAATATATCTAAATTTGCAGAAATGAAACTAATACCAAACTACACATTTCATAATACAATCCCTCACCATCAGTCCAGCTGTGGCTTTCGGAGGCAACTGAAGATGTTATGAGCAGTTCAATATATCTAAATTTGCAGAAAGAAAACTAATACCAAACTACACATTTCATAATACAATCCCTCACCATCAGTCCAGCTGTGGCTTTCGGAGGCAACTGAATATGTTATGAGCAGTTCAATATATCTAAATTTGTAGAAAGAAAACTAATACCAAACTACACATTTCATAATACAATCCCTCACCATCAGTTCAGCTGTGGCTTTCGGAGGCAACTGAAGATGTTATGAGCAGTTCAATATATCTAAATTTGCAGAAAGAAGACTAATACTAAACTACACATTTCACAATACAATCCCTCACCATCAGTCCAACTGTGGCTTTCGGAGGCAACTGAAGATGTTATGAGCAGTTTAATATATCTAAATTTAACTACTGAAGCAAATAAGCAAAACTGAATTAAACAAAGCAATACTGAAATTAAACAGAAACTACGAAAAACACATTAGCAGCAGAACAATGTTAATTCCATGTCATTAGTCAAAAAGCTATGAAAATTCCCGGGCTGCCTATCTATAACCTGAAACAAGAGCACTGATCACTGATTAACAACATAAAACATGAAAGACAGAAGTGAAATGGAAAGCATGAAAGTTTATAAACAGAAATGAAGCATATGTATCATGAAAAATGCAGTGTATAAACATGTGAATGGATTATGGCACAATGAGCTTTAAAGAAATGAAATAAGAACTATACACTAATGCACAAAACCTTAGCTGAGCAGGGGCCCTCTACATCAGCCTTGGCAACGATCTTCAAGTACGAATTAAGTTGGAAAACAGAGTCTTCTTATATTAAAATGCTGTCATAACAGTATGGTAGTATTATGGCACTAAGGCAGCGTAATTACATTACAGAGCAGACTTAATAAAATTAACAGAGACTAATCGAGACTAACTCTATATGTGTATGCAAACGCGTTATATATAACAAAAGAAATATAACTGTCTCCTAAATTTTATGCTGGTGGAGAACACGTAGACCATTACGTCCACGGATCTAGGATCATGGCCGTGTTGGAAAATAAATCTATGAGAAGTGGATGCTTGAATTCGACTATGGAGCCATGTACAGATGTCGACTTGTCCTCCGCAACTCAGAAACGGCCATATGAACCTTTACGTGACACGGAACAGAGTCCTGTCGCTGTAAGACTCTATGGTTGACTTCCATGTGGACGCCTTTGACCGCGGCTTCTTTAGATGAGTTTGCTCGAACCAATAGGACACGAACCATGTCCACATCATTTCTGACTTGCCCATGTGGCTCGTTTTTCTTGTAGACACCTGTAACATAGAGTTTCACAAAATAGCTGCGGAAAGTTGCAGCAGCTGCGGAAAGTGGCAGGATTCCGCAGCTAGATGAACAAAATCTAAATCAAATAGCAAACACAAAAATATAATTAAAAACCATGTTAGATGCTCGTTTGCAATTGATATACAATGATATTTGACAACTTGGGAGGTTCAGGTGAGTGAAAAAGGTATAGAAAAGTGTATGGAAAAGATGCAAAATTGAGACTCAACAGGCCCCTTCCACGATCACCCTTCGAGCATGGGACGACCACGCCTCCCAGCCCATTGGCCTCTTCCATAATTGTCCTATCACCCTCGCTGGTAAGACTGTTTGCGTTGACGTCGAAGTCATCGACGCCCCTCTAGACTACAACATTCTATTGGGGCGAAGCTACACCTATGCCATGTCTGTTGTCCCATCTGCGGTTTTTCGCAAGATGTCTTTTCCTCACAATGGAAAGATAGTCACCATCGACCAGTTGACTTATCATGAGCCAAAGTCTCAGACCTCCCCTAAGACGACCATCTCTTCTGTAGCCAATAAGCAAACCGTCGATTCCTTGACCAGTGTCTCCCCCGGCGTCTACAAAGATTCCTCCCTGCTTGGAACTTTTCCTGCTCTTCCCCCTCCTCACATCTCTGATCCCAGCTTATCTAATGTTTGCATGATGCAATCGTCTCGGGTTGCCCTTAAGCGACCCGCTTCGGCCAGTCAGCAACCTCAGACTCAACCTCTCCCACTGCAACCCGCTCCTAGCCCTTCATCTCCGCCAGCCGGACCTCCTCCTTCTGGCCCTTCTCCTACAGCTGGTATCCCTGAACCCCTTTATCCCCCTGGATTAGTTCCCCCAAGCCTTAACCATCTCGGAGCCGTCCCTCCTGGTCATTATCCCGCTGGTCAGATACCGTTCCTAGCTCCCCCTCCCGGAGTCTATTCGGTCCCCGTCATGGCCACCCTCTCTCTCCCTAACCTAACCCTGGGTATACCCGTCTGGTACCTTGACCCTCCAGCCGCTACCCCTCCTGGTCACCCCAAACCCTATCTTGCTTTGACACCGGTTCAACCGGTCCCCCTTGCTTCCTCCATTGCTACCATGCCCCCTGCACCTCCCCAGGACCCTACCCCTGTGGTGACAGCTCTAGGAAAGAAAGGCAAAGCTCGCAAGGGGGCATCCAAAGACAAGGCCACCCCGACTGACCCTGCTCCTCCCCCGCCCGCAAAGCCTTGTGCCTTGTGTGATGTCATCGGTCACGCCACCCATACTTGTCCCGAGTTGCCTCGCATTCAACCCATGGTTAAAGTCGCGTTCCCTGAGTCTACGGTCTCCGACCCTTCTCTTCCGTCCTCGTCCGTAACCAAGAACCCAAAAACTATTCGCACTACCAAACCCTGCGCTTTGTGCGGTATCCATGGCCATTACTCCCACCATTGTCCTCACCTGACGCATTACCGCGCCTCTTTAGAAGTAGTCCGAGAGTATGAGGTTGAACAAAATCAATCCGCCTCTCCCATACTCGCGCAGTATGCTTCGAGTCAGCTTGAGGATCCCCCCGCTCCCATCGACATTCCCCCCCCTGATGTTCAGATGACGGAGTCTACTACGACCATTCTTTACCTATCCTCCTCTGTGCGACCTTTAGAGCCCTGTCCCCTTGCATCCTCCCCTGTTGCCTCGCTTGACCCCCCTTCAGCGACCACCCTGGACCCCCTCGTTTCTACCCATACACGAGATCACTCCACCCGTATCTCTGTTGACCTCCGTAGCCCGAGTCCCCGCCATACCTCCTATAGCCCTCATATACCACCCTCTAGTTTATATATGAGTCATAGCCATCCTGCTCATTGCACTCCCTCCCGCAGTTGCCACTCGATGTCTTCTGTACACTCACGCTGCCGTCATTGTATCTCCTCCCCCCATTTGTTGTCTTGTAACACCATTCCGCAGGACCTCTCGTCCCCCGCCTTTATCGGTTATGCTGATGGTGCAAATCGTTACTCCCGAAATCTAGCTTCGGTAGGTTGGGCCATTTTCACCCCCTTGCATGCCCTTTTTCTCTCAAACGGGGTCTGCATTGGTACTGCCACCAACAATCAGGCCGAATATGATGCAGTGCGTGGTCTCTTAGCCGATGCCCTCTTTCATCGCATCCTCCATCTGCATGTTCGTTTGGATTCTCTACTTCTTGTCATGCAACTAAATGGTGTTTATTGTGTGCATAACCCTGTGTTGTTTAGACGATATTTATGAGTGAAACTCTTGATACGTGAATTTGAAACCATAACTTTCAACCATGTACCTCGAGAACAAAATCACTATGTAGATAGCATTGCAAACCATGTTCTAGATTGGCATTTATCACATGCATTTTATACAAGACAATAACATACATAATCATTGAAAAAGATGCATAACCATAATATATGTCGCAAAACATGTGTTTAGAGTCCATCTACTCTGATACATATGACATGCCCATAGCATGTTACAAAAAACTCAAAACTGGGGGCACCACCTGCCCCTACATACACACTAAGGGGCACCACATGCCCCACACCTACTCACTATCTGGCGGATCCCGAGCCAATGGCTCTGCCCCTGCAGCCCGTAGATCACGTATGCCTTGACCGGCCATCGCCATGCGCCGCATGACACCTCGCCATTCTGAGGGAAGACCAATGCATGCCTCCACGTACTGGTCATCTAAGTCTTGCCACCTGCACTCTTAAACTCCGGTCAGCAACCTCTCGCATCTACGGTGGATGTCCTCCAGAAGGGCGGCCGCATCCTCATTGCGCGCTGCTCTTGACCCACTCGTCCCTGCAGCCCCAGAGGCTGCCGGACGTCCCATATATCCGGCCGGTTTTACCGGAGCTATATATGCACACCAAAAGTACATGAATCAGTACCATATCTACTATTCAATAACTTTAACATGCCCATACAAGAATAGTAATCTGTCACTTACCATCGAGCCCCCATACTCGACCAGGCGGAAGTGGCAGGTCTGGATCTCCACAATAACTCATCCCACTATAGGGATAGTCGTCAATGTATAACGGTATCTGATCCCAATGGGCAAAGAACTCAGGTCGAAACACTCGTCCGACCGCCCCTCCTCCTCCTCTGCACAGTATCCGCCCCCACCGTCGCATCCTGGGCTCTCTCAGGCCCCCATCTAAGAGCTATATACGAGGTCGTAAGGTCGAGATCTTCTCAAAGAAGAAGGCGCACAATAAAGTCCCATACGAGCAATCGTGGTTCACTTGCTGCTTGTGGAGCGACAACTGTCATTTTAGCGACACCAGCATCATTTGGGCCCACCCATAGTAGGTCCCACTCAACACACTCTCCATAATCATCATATGCCCCCCAGTGATGTGATGGAGCGCCTGGTTGCCCAGGATACGCAGCACCACTGCAGCCACTGCACGGGTCTCTAATCTCTCTAGATCCCCGATCGGTATCCGAGTCCCCTTGACTTGGAGACCCGGTCGACAATGTCGCTCCACAAACTCCATGATATGCCACCCTCGCGGTAATACTGGCTGCGTGTTTCCCACCATCCCCAGTGGCGGGAGACCTGTCAGGAAATACACATCCTGGACTGTCAGTTCGATCCTGTGCCCCTGCACTATAAAGACCTCATGCTCTGGATCCCAGTAACTAATAATCCGGGCCAACAAAGGCTCTCCCGCTCTCATCAAAGGGTTCTCCAAAAACTTTAGAACCCCAAACCTGGCCAACACACGACGGACACCCTGATCTGCCTGGATCTCTGCCTGTAATGTACCCAGGTCTCTCTCTCTCCAGTTAACTCGTATATCTGCCATATCTGCACAAAAACATCATCTCTGTCAGCATACAGATAGGGAATACCATAACCAAACACAAAAACCCAACTCTTAGCCATAAAACAACACTAAAACCCCCTCATCTTCCAGGTCGCACTTTTCTGCCCAATTCTGGGATAGGTCGCAGTTTTTGCCCTGAAACCTGCTTCCCAGGTCGCACTTTTTGGCCCAAAAAGTGCGACCCGGCTGTAGAGATGAAGGAGGGTCTGTTACTGAGATTTTGGGCCCTAAACTGAACTTTCAATCCATCAAATTGAAAGAGTAAGGTTAGGCCTCTTACCTGCCACTGACGGATCTCGATTCCAACGGTCGGTTTGTCCGCTACGCTCGCCGCAAGATTTAGGGCCTTCTCTCCTCTCTACATTCACCACAACAACACTAGCAAATGAGTGAATTTGGAGGGAAAACTGCCTTATTAAAAGAGAACCCTTGTTTCTTCTTTTGCCTGCTGCGACCATACCGTAGCCCCGTTTGACAAACCGTTTGCACCGTTGGAAAGATCTCACCGAGCCCTCAAATGGGTATCTGTTAGTTTTTGGTGATTTGATACATCACCAGGACACATTTTGTCCAAGAAGGGTCAATTCACCTCTCCTTAAAATCACATTTCTTCACTTATGACACTTGTACTTGGGGCACCATTTTGCCTCCTTACTTGTCTTTGTTCGTGTCGATTTTCGTCATGAGTTACCATCTTGTACTCATGTTTTCATGGTCCCCCATTGGGCCTTTACTGTGTGGCAGCACCATCGAGTCGCCCTTGTTTAGAGCATCCAAGTGGAGTCATCATCGCATTCATGGAGTCTATCCCGAGTCCCTTTGTACCCCGCTATAGTCCTCCATCCCTCATTGCTTGGTTTCTCTCTTGTGTCGCACATTATGGCCTTCAGTCCCACTGTCCCTTATCCATGATGATATTGTGTCAGTCGCTGCCATGTCATTCATGCCCTTTATGCTCTAGCAAGGGAAGTCGTCCATTCGCTACTCAGTCCCCTCCATTCCACCATCATCATTGGTATTAGTCTATCCGTCGCTCTACTATTTTCTCTCGTGCCTTAGTTGAGGATCTCTCATTGCCTCACCTATGGCGGACCTCCTTCTGTCGACATCAGCTCCTTCATTCCAGAAGACAGGTCTAGAGGGCGGTGTACCTTGGTTCCAGCTTCCACTCTTGTTCGGTGCCTCGAATCAAGAAAAGGGATCTCTCATTTCCCTTTGACTTGATTGTTTCTCCACTCCAGCTCCTTTCAGCATGATCGAGATCTGTATACTTGATGGTTTAGTGATGCAGCAGCAGCTCTTGGTGATTCCCGGGTGTGTGTGAGATGTCTCAATCCTCATGAGGGGGTGGCCCTGCAGGTAGCCCCCCACATGCCCGGATGACCTCTTCCTTTCAGCCTTCGATGCAGCTCCATATATTTGATGATGTCGGCCTCAGCCGCTTGCAGCGCCTCTTTGATTTGCATGTATCAGTCAGATTTTGTGAGCCCTTCCCCGCTTATAGGGGGAATTTGGGGTTGTATTTGTATCTCATGTACTCAGATATTATTGTATAAGTCCTGGCTGTTATCCCAGGCACAGCATGTATGTGGGATTCCTCATTGTATTCTTATCTGGCTCATGTTTATGCCGGTTGTACTTTATGGTTCGGTCCCTTGTTTACTGGACACACTATTCTTTTGTACTTTTTCTCGGCGGGCATAGGTATGCCTCCCCCGCCGCCTTTAGCACAGGTACCCTCTCATAAAAAGAGACTTGTTGCACTTGCGAGTCTCACCTCCTCAGGGTCTAGTTCTTCAGCACACTCATCTACCTCACATCTCTCTCTCTGACTTCCCTTTTCGTTGTCTGGTGATTGAGTTCTTACAACGTACTTTGGTCATACGATTTGCTCCTGACACTTGCACGCTGGGGGGCAATCTGTTACACCATTTTTTGGTCATCTAACCTATTATCATTAGATGGACCCAAGTACACCATGTAAGACCAATTTTACCCTAAGTAAAATTGCTTTCACTATGTAAAATAACTTAATAAACCATATTTATTAGGTTGTTTATGGTCTAAACAGGAAACCCCAAAAGGAAATATTAAACAAACCTATTTTGTTTGATTTTCCTCATGGAATAATTAATTAAACCATAATTTAATTATTATTCCCAGTCATGTTTAACCCAAAAACAAAGAAATTTATTAGATAAACCTTTATTTATCTTATTATTTTCTAGGAATAATTATTTAAATCTTATTTAGATAATATTCCTTGTTAAATATGACCAAATCACACACAAATAATTAAATAAATCATTATTTATTTGATTATCCTTCAACCACTTCCTTAAAAAGATAAATAAATCATTTATTTATTTATTATTGACAAATAAAGGGATTTGACCCAAGTCAAATACTTTTTCCCTCCAACAAATACAATAAAATATTCCATAAAAGGTGGATCTAGATTTGGTTAACATTATTTTAATCGTGCACCAAGATCTAGAATGACCCAATATTTTGTTATAAATAGGAGGGTTTTTCCTACCATTCTTCACCTTTTGTTGCTTATTAGATCACTCTGGATCTATACACTTGGTCACATTTTTCTACATTATTTGTTATGTGAGCTCCCTTTGAGTTCTATCTGTGTCTGGGTTTTCTACACCAACAAGAGAGAGAGATTCTAGATCTGAAGTGCTGAGGACTTCCAAGAACCCATCCCATTGAGGAGAATTGGATACGCCTTCTTGTTTTCCTCCCAAGTGCTCTTAATACAAAAATTCTTTCAAAAATTGTTCTTGTCTTGTCTATTGGATATATGGAGCAAACCCTTCTTTTTACTGCTTAATGTCTTTCTATGCATAGATTTGGTTTTTTGCAGCTCTTGTCTTGATCAACTAACTGCAGATCTGAAGATATTGGCAGCCACTTTTGATGTTAGGGCTATTAGTTATGCATAGCTAAAGTGGTCTTTTTTCGTACACTTCGACAAAGGATTCATACTAACACCTCCTTAGACACTAAGTGAGCACACAATGGAATATTTAGAGCACAAAAACGGATCATACCCCTCTCTTTGGTCACCATCCACAATGTACCAAGAGAGGGAAGGGAGGATTTGAAATCTCCTATATAAGGCCACCATGAGATGAAGAATTTGTGAACACATTGTTATGCTGGCCAGAATTTCCAAAGAAATACCAGTAGTGTGTGAGGGGGAGCTAAAGATAGAGGGGACTCAATTGTTTGCCATTCGACAAGTTCAATCCAACACAGTAGAGAGAGAGGGAGACTGCACCGATGCAAGCTTGGGATAAAAACATCCTTGCATTGGGACCTAGAACCCATGGTCTAGGAGCCCTTTGGCAAGAGGGTAAAGTTTCACTCTTATTACTACCAACGCTCAATAAGAGGGGCCTAGAGCCACCATTCGTATTATTATTGTCGTCTGACTCTTTTAAGAGCTCGTGTTTATTTGTTTTAGTTTTTAGTTTATATATGCATGTTATTTCTCTATCTAGCATGCTTATGATTCTAGCTTATTCCACTAACTTGCTTGACTCCACTTATTTTTCTGCCTGTTACCAATAACTTAATTGGGTAGACCACACCCCTTAAGTTGGCATGATTTTGTACATACTTGCACCAAACACACTCCAACAAGGACCATAGTAATTTGGCGATAATTTATTATCCTTCTTAGCTTGCTTGAGGGACATTTGTTTGTATGGTTGTAGCCTTAAAAATACCTAGTATCCTACATCAAAACTTCTCTTGCTGCAATGTTGATCTTCCTGTTGTTTCATTCAATTTCGTGCCCAATTTAGGTTATCCTAATAGAGTTGGAGAACTTGTGTTGATGCTTGATGTGATCTTCCACTGCTTGAACCTTAGAATTTTGTCTTAAAGATGATGGGATGGACGGTGGATGATATCCATAAAGTGCCATAAATGGGGTCATTTTTGCTGCATTATGGAAGGAAGTGTTATACCACCATTCAACCAAAGGTAACCACTTGACCCATTGTGTTTTTTTATCAGATACAAAATAACAAAGATATCCTTCCAAACATTTGTTCACTATCACAGTTTACCAATCGAATTGAGGATGATAAGTTGAGCTACGAGCTAGTTGAGTACCCAAACATTAAAAATAATTTTGTCCAAAAATTTCCACTAAAAATGGGATCTCTGTTGCTTACAATAATCTTTGGGTTTCCATGTAGCTTTTGAATTATTTCCATAAATGCAGTAACAACTATACTTGCTTTAAATGGATGAGATAATGCACAAAAGTGTGCATACTTGGTAAGTCTATAAACTATCACCATGATGACACTCTTTCCTTCAGAATTAGGTAAACATGTGATAAAATCCATTGAAATCTCCTCTCAACATTGACTTGGAGTGGATAAAGGTTGTAGAAGACCCGAGGTCTTAATTGTCTCAACTTGATTTTCTTGCGAACCAAACATTCCGCAACAAAATTTTGAATATCAGATTTAAGGCCATCCCAAAAAAATATTTCTTCACCCTGTGGTAAGTTTTTAAAAATCCCGAGTGTCCTCCTAAGGGATATGTGTGAAATTCCAAAAGAATATTTTGCTTTAGTTGGGAATTCTTACAAAGATATAAGCGATATTTGTACCACAAGGAATCATTTTTCCAACTAAATGTATATGATGTACTAGGATCTTGCTGCAACCTTTGAATGAATGTCCACACTCATTCGTCCTTCTTCCATTTATACCTAGCTTCGGTTATCTAGTCTGATTGGATAATAGAAATGGCACAAAGCAATGTTTCCACCTCTTCATCCTTTCTTGAGAGTGCAACTGCAACAACATTTAGCTTCCCTTTTTTGTAGATGATTTAAAAGTCATAACCCAACATCTTTGTGACCCATTTTTGTTGCTCTTCTGAAGATACTCTTTGTTCCAAAAAGTATTTAAGACTATCATGATCAATTTTTACCTTGAAGTGTCTTCCCATTAGGTAAGGTCACCATTTATTTAGTGAATGTAGTATTGCCAACATTTCCTTCTCATAAATAGCTTTCTTTAGATACTTTCCATTGATTGGACGAATTTCAAAAGCAATGGGTCTTCCTTCTTGCATTAAGACCACACCAATTCCATTTCTTGAGGCATCACATTCCACATTAAAGGTTTTTGTGAAGTCTAGCGTAGCTAAGACCGTGCTAGGAACATTGTCTCTTTAAGATGCTCAAAGGTCTTAGTTGCTTCAGGAGTCCATGAAAATGCATCTTTCTTCAATAATGTTGTTAGAGGTTCTTATATTTTCCCATAATTCTTAACAAACTTGCGATAATACGCTGTGAACCCGAGAAATCCTCACAACTTCTTTATGGTTGTGGGGACTTTCCATTCCTTAATGGCTTTAATTTTGTTAGGGTCTACCTTAACACCCTAATGAGTATGATCCAGATATTCCACCTCTTTTACTCCAAAGAAACATTTGGAGGTTTTTTCATATAATTGTTTCTCTTCCAATAGTTTGAGCACCCTGTCAACATGTTGAACATGATCCTTCCAAGACCTGTTATAGATTAGTATATCATCAAAAAATACTAACACAATTTTTCTAAGGGTGGGTTTGAAAATGGAATTCATCAACCCTTGAAATGTATAAGGTGCATTGGTAAGGCCAAAAGGCATGCCCAAAAATTCATAATGACCCTCATGTGTTTGAAATGTTTTTTTGGAATATCTTCAGTCTTCATTCCAATTTGATGATATCCTGAACGAAGGTCGAACTTGGTAAAATAAATTTCTCCATGTAATTCATCCAATAACATCAATCATAGGAATGGGAAATTTATCTTTAATAGTGAGCTTATTGCGCTCCCTATAATTTTGACACATGCACCATGATCCATCCTTCTTGTGCACCAATACTATTAGAGCAGAGAAAGAAATTGACTAGGTTGAATTATACCACCTCTAACATTTCTGCAATCATACGTTCAATTTCGCTCTTTTGGACATAAGGATATTTGTAAGGCTTGATGTTTGGAGGAACACTTCCTGGAATAAAATGAATAACATGATCATGATCACAAATAGGTGGGAGTCCTTTGGGAGTTTCAAACACCTTGGAAGGATTGTCCAATACTTTTTGGAGATATAAAGAAATAGATGATTTTGATGTTGGAACTTCTAGTGAGCATAATTGTGCAATTACACCTCATTGTTCTTTCTTTAGAAGATTTTTCATGACATTAGAGATTATTATCTTTCTCGGCTTCCCTGCGATACCCCATAATTCAACTTCCTTTCCTTCCGAAAAAAATTTCAAGAAAAATTCTTGAAAATTAAAAGCTTCTATCCCCAAAGATTGTAAACATTGTACTCCTAGTACAACATCAACACCTCCCATTGGAATGGAAAGAATTGGAATATTCAATACATATTTCCCCATGGTTAGCTTGATATTATGGCATTTTCCGCAACAATTTATAGTTCCTCCATTGGCAACCATCACTTGACATTCTGGTCCTGGGTATAGGAAGCAATTCAATTCCTTGGGTACCTTACAATGAATAAAATTATGGGTACTACCCGAATCAATCAACACTATTACATTTTTGTTCTTGATATGTCCTTCTATCTTGAGAGTTTGAGGAGTGGAAATTCCTGCCAAAGCATTACACGATATGGTCGGACTCATTTCTTCTTTCTCTAGGTTGGTTCCTGTTGTATATCCTCTTCTTTTGAAGTTTCTTTTTCATTTTATTCCTCCTCTTCACAATCTATGTAAAATAATTTCTTCTCAACACACTTATTACCTTTAGTGTATTTTCTATCACAACTGTAGCAAAGCCCTTTTTCTCTTTTTTCTTCCTGTTGTCTTGGTGTCAACCTTGTAAGTTTTGGAAGGCTAGGAGTAGCAACACTTCCATCTTTATAGATGTGAGTGGTAGGATTCCTTGTCGCCATAATTTTACATTCAATTTTTCTTGCCAACCTGAATGCATTCTCCAATGAATCAGGTTCCCAAAGGCGAACCTCATGTTGGATTTTATCCTTTAAAGTCCCTATGAAGACATCAATCCTGTGTTCCTCTGGAATATTAGTTACCCTTATATTCAATTTTTGGAAGTCCTTAATGTGCTCCACCACTGAACCATTTTTTTTGAGATTTATCAATTGGCTAAAGAAGGTGTTTATCTTTGTATCCTCATACTGTGCTATCATTTCCTCTGTAAAAATTGACCAAGTGACAATTTTTTTACGTGAGAAAAGCTATAGATACCATACAAATGTATTTTTTTCTAAATATAAAGTTGCAATGCTTACCTTTTGTTGTTTTGCACATTATTGAGATCAAAATATTACTCCATCTGAAGTATCCATGTTATGGGATCCTTGCCATCAAACTTCCTCATATCGATCTTTGGAATATGGCAGGTCTTCAATCCAACATTAGAGTTTATGAAACCACGATTAATATTTATTTTATTCTCATCATGAGTTTCCTCTACTATATTTTCGCCATTAGGAATCAATTCTTGTATCAACTTTGTCAAACCTTCCATGTCTACTTTTAGATCATTCTTCATGTCTTCCATGTTGTCTTTAATTTTTTCTTTCATACCATCGATATTAGCTTCCATGTATTCCATGCCATTATTCAAACCATCCATCTTAGCTTCCACGCCATTCTTCAAACCATCCATCTTAGCTTCCATGCATTTCTTCAAACCACCCATCTTAGATTCCATGCCTTTCTTCAAAACTTCCATTTCATTTTTTGTTGCTCTTTCTGAGAGAAAAATTTGGTGCACTTTCTCTTGTAATTTTGATATATCATGTTACTCTTCTTCATCTTCATGAGTCATAGTAGAGTATTATGAGGGCTTAATGGGTGTTGAATTATTTTTAGGGGGAATTTTAGAACCCAATACTGATATATATGCTTCAATATGCCCTTGGAATCACTTCAAGCTGATTTTCCAAACAAGACTTATGCAATTTGAAAAACAAATGCACACCTTTTTCTGGCTTTTGAGGAGCTCGATATTGAAACTGAATTATCTCTGCGATTTTGGATCTTTAATATTTGAAATTCATTCCTTTAGTATCCTTCTAATCTTATTTCGAATTCCACAAGTCTGAACTGATTTGGACGCTTCAAGACAAAGTTATGCCCAATCTCCCACAATGACCTAATTATGGATTGGTTCGATAGAGTGAAATTTTACGGTGTGCCACATGTCAGTGTTTCCTCCTTAGGATATGTAATTGATACATAGGAAGGTACAGTTCGTGTGATTTTGGTCACTTTTTATAGAATTCCAATCCGATGCTCAGAGAGAGAGTTATGAAAATTTTCCCAAGGTCACCTCTTTTAGATGAAATTAAGGAGCTTGCAAAAACCCTAACTTCCACAGATCATATATCCGAAAATATTGCGAACCAAGATCTGAAATTTTTACATGAAGTTCCTCGTGATTTTGGTTTTACCTGTTAGAAATTTCAGCTTATGAAGCTTCTTAGAAAAAAATTTGTAGAGAAAATTCCACGATGACATGTTTGGAGCAGCGAAACCCTAGAATCCAAAGCTCTGATTCCAAATGTTATAAAACTAGCTCCAAAAATAGAAGAAAGAGAGATCAAAACCTTAGAAATAAACCAATTCGAGGGTGAAACCTCCTTTAAATTACATAAATGAACAATTCTTGGACAATACAAATGACAAAACCTCCTTTCTATATATAGGAGTCCATTGGGTCAAAATATAATCCTAGCAAGGGTACAATAATAAAAATAAGGGGGCTACACTAACAACAATAAGGGACTACACTAGTAATATAGGTGTTATCACAAAATTTCACCTGATAGGTTGCTAAACAAACAATCTCATGTAATTGTTTCAAACCAATATTTTGACTGAAGCCTAGCCTCTTCAGTCTGAGAGGGCTCTCTCAAAGGGTTAATGATATTAAATAAAGATGTATATGGCTAACTCTATTTAGGAAACAACTTACTTGTGATGAGTGTAGCTTGAAAATAGTATCAGTATGAAAGCATTGGGCTTATGGAGTCAACAATTTCAGTAATTCAGTGAATTCATTTGACATGGAAACTGAGGCAGGTAAGAGTTTTTAGCAGTAGTACACACACACACACATGAAACAGGAAAATACACAATCAATTCATTTATAAAGGAAGTCAGAGCATTACATGAATGAATTCTGAGTATTATAAATGAAAACCACTGCAAATGGGATACATTGAAGATATACATAAGATAGGTAAGCACTAAAAATCATTCAAAATCTCAGGTTGGTCAAGTAACAAATCTCTGTATTGCTGAAATAGTCAAATTACATAAAGCTGTCTTTGCCAAAAAATCTCCAACCCTTGACAAATTCAACTAAATGACCTTTAGAGATGAGCTACCAAAACTAGTTCAAAAAGGAAAAATAATAGCTACAGTAGTTTCGTAGCGTTTTGCTGTCCTTCAAGCCCAGGCGTGCTACAAAACTGCTAAAAAGTGTTGAAAATCTAGATTTTTGTATAACTTGAAAAATGAACGTCATAAGTTTCAAAACCTCATTTTTAACATGTCATTAGCCTTAAAAACCATAAACCAACTCACCTTATGATCCTTGAGGCATTTCTTCCTCATTTATAATTGGTTGAGCTATTGGCTCTTCAAGCATTCTCATTTTAAGGTCTTTTTTCTCTAACTCTTCATGAATTAGTTCAAGTTGCTCCTGAAGGTCTTTAACCTGGTCTTTAATTCTTCTATTGGTGGCATTCAACTCTGTGTTCATCCTCTTGACATGTTTGGCCTCTTTCCTTGCTAGAATGGTCCATTTGATAAGCTGCTCTGTCTTATCCAAAGTCTTTGAAACAGTGTCAACCTGTTCTTCCCAATTTGCCTTCATATTTTCACATTGAATCTTCTCTACACTGTGTTTCCTTGCTTCTCTTTTCATAACATCAATTTCATGATTGGCCAATTTCAATTGTTCTTCAAGGAGCTTCAACTCTTTTTTTCCATCACCTTCTCTTTTCCTTTCTTTGTTTTGCTAATTTTATCTTTTTTCTGCAGGTGATGAAAGGTCAATGACCTCATGTGGTGGTTGGACTGTGACAGTAGGTGGTGGAAGCTCTTTAATTCTCTATAAAAGCTTCATAGCATGCCTTGTCATAGGCTTTCTTACTTGGAACATGAAACCTGCATCCTCTCCCTCAAATTATAATCTCTTTGTAGATTTAGCCTTTTTTAACTTCTGTCCACCTTCCTCTATGTCCTCAGCTTGGACTATAGGAGTTTATTCTATGTCAATGGCATGTAAGATATCTTCAAGATTTCCTTTAGCTATTTCTCTATCCTCTACAGCTACTGATTTCTCTTCTAAGGCCACTGTTTGGCTGCTTTTCCTCGTTTTCGTTTCTTTTTTACTCACATCTTGTTTTTGTCTTGCAGGTTTGACCACTTTTTACTTCTGTTTTGCAGGTGGGATATTTGGTGTCTCAAAACTCTGCATTGTGCTTTGTCTCCATCATAATTGTCTCACTTGGTTCTACTCTTGCAGGTTCACTTGGTTTTTATATTAATAGTTCACTCTGCTTTGCTGCTAATGGTGATGGAATTTTCCTAGGTTTAGGAGTTCTTGAAGGAGTAAGAACATCCAATTCAAAACCACTAACAAACAAGAATGAGGACCAGTCTCTGCATAACCTTTGAAGTTCATCTAAGACCAATAATTTCATTAAACCATGATGAAATAAAGAAGTCTCACTCCCCTTAGACTTTGCTTAGACCTTATCTACCATTTTTGACAAAATTCTATGCAAATAAAAAGGCAGATTAAGGGAAATCTTACCAGTAAAGTGCATAAGTAATTTAAAATGGTATGAGTACACTTTGTGGTATATCCGTTCACAAGTAAAGTACTTTTGGATGATGAGCAACAATTTTGAATAATTGTCTTTTATGTAGCTCCTTGGAACAACATTGGTGAGATCCATTTCACTGTTTTCAGGCTTCATGAATTCTTTGCACTGCTCCATGTTAAACTTGAAACCTTTGAACCACTTCTCTTGTCCTCTTGGGATCCTTGTAGCAGCTGCAATAACCTTTGGTGTGATGGACATATTTAGCATTCCCAATTTGGTGGCTGTTCCATTGAAATTCAAAGAAAACTCTTTTGAAACCTATGTATGACAGCCTTGTAATTTCTCACAAAATTGTAGGCAACCTGTCCTTCTGAAGACTGCCACTACTGTTGGGTATTCATTGATCAAATTCATCTCTGCAGGTTCATATCTCAGGAATTGACCACCCTTGGTTGTATTTCTTTTCTCTGCCATGGTTTCTTCAATGTCTTCGCAGCCTCGCTTGATGATGCTCAATGTAAACCTTTGAAAACACTAGACACAACTTTGGCCTAGTGCACTAGCTCTCCAGAGTTAAATATCACGCAAGAAGGAATGGGAAATAAGAAATGACTGAATTAAGAAAGGATTTGAAGTTTTGATGTCTCCTTATGACCTTATGATGACTCATACATACCTAAACTGATCATGATGACTGCAGACATGAGCATGTACCTTGGATTTATCCCACCATGAATTGAATGGCATCTAACCTTCTCATTCCCAACGATTTTTTGACACCTAACAAAATAACAAGGCAGACAGAAAACCGCGCTTTCGTAGCATTTTTAGTGTTAATTTGGCTGTTTTCGCTACGAAATTATCAATAGTTTTGTAGCGAAAAGTGACTTTTCAGAGTGTATTTCGCTACGAAAGTGTGGTTTCTTGGCTAAAATGGAATTTTTGGTACAAAAACCTTGGAAATTGAAATCAGTCAGAAAATGATGAGTGATGTGACATGAAGGAGTTTTAAAATGAGTGGGTTTAGACCTTAGGGTAACCTAAATGAGAAAAATTTAATATTTCTCTTGACCAAGCATAAAAAATGAGTCCTACAACCTAATTTTTTGACACATGATTCTATCTAACCTTGTCAAATGATGTTTCATTTTTTTGGGTGATAATAATAGGGACCTAACAAACATCTGGCTCCAACTGGTACATGATCTCTTAACAGAGTGCACGAACGTACTCAAACGGGGAGGTCATGAGAACACCAACATTCTCTTGGGAACGTAGACTTGTTACCTACACATCAATGACCAAGCACATGAGGCAACATGTTTTTGTGGTGTGTTATGATCGCCCATGATATTGTTAGGCCATAAAAATAAACAAGAAACAAAATCTTAATTCTAAATGCAATTTTAACCTAAATGCACTTAATATAGAATGTGAACATAATATGATGATGTTAGATATGCAAAAATCAACATGCAATGCATCCTACTCTAACATTCTTGGCTAAGTTATGCATATTCTAAGTATAGTCATACAACCAATGCAACCAATATTTGATTAAGTCAATATAAAATCACTTTCCCTTATGAAGTATTATGAGGGAGGGGACCCTAAAATTACTTTTCCCATCGCAATATTTTCTTAATGAATGGTAAGGGTGGGGGGAAGGAGCATTTGAGGACCATGCATCAATGGTTATAGGTGAGGAGGGAAAAGAGGAATCCAACTTGCGCAACCTTTCTTGCAATAAAAATATGGAGAACCATCAACCAAGCTCATAAACTTTTGATGAATGGCAACCTAGGGAATATCCTCCTTAAGGCATAATGAGATAGATTGCTCATCCACATCCATATTTACATTATTATGATTATCTAGGGAGGAACAAGGTGGAATATGATCGTCATGTCTTAGGAAGAACCATAATCCCCTTTCATGGAATTGAGTAAGATCCTCAATTTCATGGACCCCAAGAGATTCATTAAGAGGCGCATTAGGATTCTCTTGGATTCTAATGACATCATGCTCATTAGATTGAGGATTATCATCTTGAAACATATAAAATAGGCCTCTCCAATGAGCCATTTCTTTCCATGAAAATTCTCGTAAGATCTTAGATATGGAGTCGCCAGGGTGAACTTGAAATGCCTTGAGAGATGCTTGCTTCACCCTACAAGCATCAACTTTAAAGTTTGATGAAGAACTAGGGTTTCATTATTCCAATGGAGTAGCCAAGAATGATATATCAATAATGTCTAATAGGAACCAGACACACGTCTCGTGTCCCCATAAACGACGCCAAAAATGTTATCGCTTAATCTAGCAGGGGTACTAGGAGGGGTTCCAAAGGGGCAACTACTAGACCAAGTGGCAATGACGGGACTAGGACCCATTGTCACCTCAGTCGATATCCCCTACTCTTTACCGAATTTCACCTATGGGAGGAGTCCCGGTGTGGAGGAAATCACTTGAATGATAGGATAAATGGAAAGGAATAACGTGATTTCGAAGGCCCATTCAAAGGAGAGGCCCAATTAATGGTTCAAATTCTTAAATAAATGTTGAAAGGATCCCTAAGAAATACCTATGAAGGATAACCTTGGGCTTAGGAATATTCAATAGTGATGAATGCCTAAGATAAAAAATTCCAAAATACCTCACTTGTGATTGATGTGTTCATACTAGGGTTCAAAGTGAGTCAAGGATGGCTCATTCAATGGAAAGATTCAATTAAAATGTGAGTTTTGGGAGAAAATAGGGTTACTTTCTAGGAAAAACCCCTTGAAAGAAATACTGTAAGAGACCAAGGGTTGAGAGATCTACCATGGTAAAGGCTCATCCAATGATCACCTATAGTTAAGATAAAAGGCTTTGAATGATGAACTACAAAGTGAAAACCTTTAAGAAATCCCCAAGTCAAAGCAGCTTCAAGGGTTCTCTCTTGGTGTGATAGCTAGGACATCAATTTATTTGAAATTCCACCATCGAAATTCATTCAAAACTAGAGTATGCCTAGAGGAGACATAAATGAAGAAACTTGTCTGGATAAAATCCTAAAATTCGTCCTCCCTAAAGTTTTGAACCAAGCCCTAGAAAATATCCTTATCCTTAGAGGGTGAAGAAAAGAGGTGAAATAATGATATTTCATTAAGTTAATGTGATCACCAAGGATCTAAGACCAGTTCTTGGCTATGATGGACTACAAAGTGAAAACCTTCAAGAAATCCCCAAGTCAAAGAAACTTCAAGGGTTCCCTCTTGGTGTGATATCTAGGGCGTAAATTTATTTAAAATTCCATCTTAAAATTCGTTCAAAACTGGAGAATTCCTAGAGGAGACATAAATGAAGAAACTTGTTTGGATGGAATCCTAAAATTCCTCCTCCCTAAAATTTCTCACCAAGCCATAGAAAATCTCCTTATCCTTAGAGGATGAAGAAAAGAGGTGAAATAATGATATGTTTTTGTTAATTTAATGTGATCACCAAGGATCATGGACCAATGCTTGGCTATTGGGAAGATTGGAGTCAAAACGATCAATATTTGGGAAATTTTCTCTTCAAGGAGGTTTAAAGAAGAAACTTCAATGATGATGGATGCAACTACATGACAACTCTACTTTTATACTTCAATGCAAGATTTGATGGAGTTTCAAGGTAAAAGGTGTACAACCTACCCCTAGGAAAATTCATTCTTCTTACCAAGATGAATAAGATATGCAACAAGCCAATATTATTAGTGTTTCATAAATTCACATTAAGTTTTAGGGCACAAGGAAAATTCCATACATTAGACATAAATTATCAAGAAATTTGCATGAAAAGAGAACTTACATGAAAATAGAGTATATCCATCCATCACATTTGAAAAATAGAAGCTCCAAGAGAGATAGCGAAAATATTCCACACATCAAAATGCTTTTAATCATCCAAATCATTCCACAAATTGTAGGTCCGAAGTTTTTAGAAATATATATCCCAAATCCAAGTGATATTGAGGACTCAATGAACCTCTCATCAATGTATATGATCCTCTGAGGGACTTTAATTACCTAATTTGGCCTAATGATGCCCCTAATAATAAAATAATGTACAAATAATAACCTTTTGGTGTCAATCCCACGAAATAGCTCCATAATATGAAAAAAAGTCCCTCAAGAGGGTCAAAATGATAGAAAAGTGGCTAGGAGGGCCATTGGGAGGCCAAATGGAGTCCAACATGTGCCAAAATGAATAAAAGGGATAAAAAAATAGTGATGTAGGGGATGGTCCCTTGATCTCCAAGAAAATGAACCATGGTGCCCCTAAGTGGTTGTGGGGGCACAAAATCATCCTCATGGATCTCCAACTGAATCAAATAAGAATGTATCTCATCTGAAAGGGCTGGAACAATGATGCAATCCCTACCTTTGTCTCCCATGGTGAGACAAAACCCCATCTGGGCCCTAGATCAACTGAAAAGTGTGTAGTCGGTTGGGCAAGGTGGTCTAGGTGCATCATCGTCATCAAATAAGTGGAACACGAGTGAGCAATGAGGGGTGTTGAAGGATCCCATGGTATGGATATCTACTCTCTACTATAGTGGAGCCCATGGCTCTCAACACACACCCTATAAATTCCAATATGGCCCTCCGGAGGGCTTGGACCTTGTATAGGGAGACCAAACCCCAAAATGAAGACCCACCTGTGATCCCGCATATGATCCAATGCGTCTCCTTGCCTTTCAGTTCAACTAATCATTAGTGTAATTAAGAAAATGGGCTTACAATTCATTAAACCAAGTGGGCACTTCATAGTGACATGCCATTCCATAATGGTTTTTAGAGTGTACAAGTGTCTCCAAATTCAATAAGGGGATTAATCAAGGAACCTATTAAGTGGTTTCAACCTCTAAGTAAGTGACAGGTCAATGGTACATCCGTCATATGGCTGGTGTCATGTGATATAATGAAGGAACAGAGCGGGGCATCAAGGGAAGTATCCAAGCCACATGCCATGTTACAAGGGTAGCTATGATGGGGGAGGCCCACAATTGGGTGTAGATATTAAGGAGGAAGAAATCATTGTACATGTGTTGTCTCTGCCTTTGTTTTTCCACCCTTTTTCGTATGCCATTTTTCTTTTGTTGATTTTTCTTTTAGAACCGCTCGGGGCTCTAAGGAATGAGAGCATGATGTGTAGGATATAACACTGATTACCCCCTTAAGGTTGAGAAGTTCATCGCCCATCAGGGTTTGGGACAATCATGGGTTCCTTAATGATATAAGGAGCCAATATGAGGGGCCCTAGGAACCAAGGTGATGACCATGATGATAGGGGTAGAGCTCATGTTGTCTTTTTCCCACATGCTAAATTTGTATGTCACGACCATATTTTGCATTTTATGTTACATTTTCTTTTGAGAGTGGCCAAATTATGCTTTTTAATTTCATTTTAGCTACATCAACCTCAGGGGAAAAGTTCTAGGCCTAACCTAAGGTGTCGACAAGGGGATGGGGAGGCTAACTCCTTGTGGACCCAATAGAAAAATGTGTACCCACATGGGAAAGATGTGAAAAGGGGTCATAATGAGTGGAGGGGAGTAACGTATGTGATGTTCGAAAGAAGGACCACACAAACAAAATCGGGGCTTCCCATGTAATGTCATTCCTAAAGCTAGTAGCCAACAAAGGAGATCCCATGGGGCTAGGATACAAGGTTAACCACAAAATTGTACAAGGGGACAAGAGTACAAATGGAGCCCATTCTTTCCGTTCAATCCAACCACTAATCCATGCCCATAAGTGTGCATAATAAGTAAGCAAAAATAACTGACTACATAATTAAAGCCATACCTTCGCGGTTGGAAGGCCCACCTTCAAACATAAGATCATGACAGATTGGCGAGGGTGCATAATGGATCGCTGAGGTGGCGGAGATGGTGGCGCATCGAGCTATATGGGCGCTGCCGATTGAAGACAATCTAGGAGAAAAAATTCTCCCATGGGTGTCACCCATAGGCGGTGGGTAACAAGTTCGTGATCTAAAAATAAAAATAAAGCTGACTATTAGTTTGAAAAATAGGCACTATTTAACAAGAAACTAAAAATATATGTAAATGAATCAAGGCAAGAAATAGAGTTGCATAGTAACAAAGTCATTGTCTATGTTGGGAGGGAACTAAGTAGAGAATTGAACATATCCACTAAGATTTTCTTTTTTCATTTTACGAAGCTTTGGGTTCCATTTTCTTTTTATTCTTTGTTATTTTCGAGAACTAAGTAGAGAAACAAATGTATCCATTAAAATATTTTTGATCTTATGAATTTTTGGGGTACCACTTTCTTTTTGTTCTTTTTTTATTTTCAACTTTTCATTTTTTGGGTTAAATTTCCCCTTTTCAACTCTAATGAAACTTTTATTAATTACCTTTAATAAATTATTTCCATTTTGGGTTTTGAGCCTCTAAAAAAAACTTCAAAGCAAATCTAAATCAAAATCTTCAAAAAATAACTTCTAAATTGCATATTGGAGTAAATTTTTCACTTTTATTGAAATGAAACTCCACTTTCTCTATGGTTGGAAGCAACAAGTATTCATTGATGGTTTTTAGTTATTGAAAAAGTGCCTACACTTTGATTTATATGAAAATTGAAACACTTGAAACCATCGTTAAAAAAATTTCACATAGTTAAACTTTGTTTGGATCACAATGGAAAGTGAAATTCAAACTCTGCCATAAGTAAAATTCTAGCCTTGCAAAAATCACAAAACATCACAACTAATGGATTTTAGTTATTGGAGGAGTGTACTCTTTAATTTTTTTGAAAGTCAAAATCATATTCCAAAGATGTTTCATGGAGTTAACATTTGGTTTTGATTCGTTTGAAGGTAAAATATTAATCTTAATCTTAAAGTGAAATTCTAATCTTAATTACTTTGATTAAAACCAAAAGTTGGAAATTCACTTTAAAAAAGTTTCGAAAGTTCTTTGATGAAAACGAATATATTTCTTATGATTAATAAAGAGCATTGAGGTTATCCTCAAAAGTTCTTTGATGAAAACGAATATTCTTTTGCCAAAAGTTTTTCTATATCCAATAAACTAATATTTCATTTAAAGTAAAATTCTTACTCGATAACCATTGAAATACATTGTTTTGTAATTAATGTTTCACTAGTTAAGCAATTGAATAGTCGTGTCCAACATGAATGAGATCTTACTATGGGGAGAACCGCTTGCATAAATGTTTAAATAAATGGGGCAACCTACTTAATAAATCCTTAAATTGATATATAGCATGAGATACAAGAAAAGGTAGTTATCACAACTACTTTTCAAATTTGTATTTAAAGGATCAAAATAAAAAATGACAAGGGTTTTTTTTAACCCTTGGGAAGACTAGAGGTTATTTTATTAGAATCATTACTTAATTCTTATTTTTTTTTATAATTTTTTTATTTTTTTAAAGAGAGAAGCCATCATTAGCAAAAATTGTTGTTGGAGATTTTTGTTGTGCTTCAAATTTTCTATAGATTATTTTTGATAATTATTGGTGCATTGAAAGGTTGTAAAAATGAGTAATGATTTATTGTAGATTATTTTGATTAATTGGTGTTTGTATATACTCTCACTTGCTTAGTACTTCTGCTAGTTTGGGTATGGAAATGTTATTTCGATTGTGTTTGTACGTTATATTCTCATCTTTTCTATGGTAATTTATCATTTAGTTCTCAAAGAAAGAAGCCATTGTTGGATAAAATTACTACAAGAGTTTTATGTTGTACCTTGAATTTGACAAACCTTATTTTTGATTTTCATAAGTGCATTAGAAGGCTACATGAATGAGTAACTATTTACTTTATGGCATTCTTGTAAAATTAGTATTTGTTCTTTCCTTCTCTCATGTTTAATTTTTCTACTGGTTTGAGTATGGAAATGTTACTTTCAACTAATGTTCATATGATATCTTCAACTTGTTGTTAGTAATTTGAGGTTGTGTGAGAATATTATGTGAACTGTTTATAAATTATTATCTTTCATTTACTGCCATCAGTCACTATTCTCTCCTAGTTTTATTCAAATACGCTAGATGGGATATGAGCCTATATCCTACCTTTTCAATTAGAGGTTATTCCCAACTACTTATTAGTTACCCCAGAGTTAATGGTATATTTAACCCGGGAAATTTATTCCTCTTAACTCATTGCATTTATTTTCATCATTGTGTATCTTCATTTCATACTTTAGTTAGTTTAGATGTTAACATTTGCATTAGCATATTAGTTAGATACACCTCAATTTATTTTTTTTGAAATCCTAAATGACGGACTAAGCCACAACCAAGAAAACCCTAAATAGTAATGTATTCTTGACTAGAATCATAATGAGCTTTCATATATCAAATGGGAGTGACTAATTGGGCCTCTCTTCTGAGGATAACCCGTAATATTTTTTTTTAACTGAAACAGATATTGTTTTTATATATAGATGGGATCAGACTGGGCTGGAGCCAAAGCAGCCTTCATTACAATTCTTCTTGCTGTTTCTGTTACAATCTCTTTCTCTTGTCATGGGATACAAATTTGGACTGGCGCTTTGTTATTTGTGCTGAGTTCTCCCTGAGCTAGTGTGCAGCCATGGTTGGCAAATTTGTCAGCTTCCTTGTTCGATTCTCTAAGAATATGGTAACATTTGAAAGTGGTGAACTCTTGAATTATGATCCGAAGCCTTTGGAGGTTCTTGTTTAGAACAGCATCGTTGAACTTGCTTTCCATATGTATTTTTTTAATCAAAACTTCAGAGTCTCCAAATACTTGGATTTCTTTTATGCCTCTTTCTTTGGCAATTTGACAGGCTTTTAGCAGACTCAGGATTTCGGCTTGGTTATTGGTCCGCTGTCCTAGGCCCCAGCTGTATGTATCTTTGGAGGATCCGTCCTGAGAGAGGATAAGACCTCCAACGCCAGCTATACCAGGGTTTCCTTTAGATGCTCCGTCAAAGAAGATCGTCGTTATGCCTTGCTTTCGCCACCAGCTCTGAAATTCTTCATCTTTTCCTCTTAATCTCCACTCTGGATTTTGTTGGGGTCTCACTGCACTTTGATTTCTGTTTCTGAATACATATGTTCCAAGCCATTTTCTTTCAGCAGGGAGTAGTGTGGATTCGTCTTTTAGCTGTTGGTTGCTCAAGGTTTCAAGGAGTAGGCCTTTTTCTTTGGCTGCTACTGTAGTTGGGTTCCAGCTTGCATTATTAAAAATCTGTTCATTCCTAGCTAACCACAGTTTCCAGCAAACGTATTTTGGGATTGTGATCCACACCTTGGCCCATAGTGTATTTCTGTTGATGCTCGTGGGGTAGCGATCTTTCCATGTCCTGAAGAGTTCAACTACTGTCATATTTACTGGTGTCGCGCTGTTCAGTCCATGAAGGATTAGCTCCCATACTTTTGTTGCAAATGAACATGCTACGAATAGATGATCGATTGTTTCATCATTTTGTTTGCAAAGGGCGCATCTATGCGGCCCTGTTATGTTTCTCTTCATGAGGTTTTCTCCTGTTAATATTTTCCTCTGCATAACTGTCCAGAAGAAAAAAATTATTTTTGGGAGCGCCATCGCATCCCACACTTGCTTCTAGAAGATTGGAGGTTGCGTACTGTTGCGCTGGCTTTGCTGTGCATCGTATCCATTTGCAACGGTGTATTTACCTGAGGACCCCCATCCCCAGCTGTCCGCTACGTTCAGGTGCACGGGAGCTGCATCTTTCAGGTCTTCTTTAAGTAGTTTTACTTGCTGGGTTAATTGACTTGGGGTATCGTTGAACTTCCACGACTTTCAGCTGCCCTGTTCGTCCCACTCCGAGATCTCTGAGAGGCGATTTATGCCTCTGTCTTTTAGCAGGGTGCGCAGGTCAGAATACTCTGTCTTTTGATCCAGCGAATCGTTCCCCATTAATCTGTCGGTCCAGAGCCTGGTCTTACTTCCATTTCCAGGTATTCTATATAAATGCTTGCAGAAAACAGGTATACTTCGTTTGCAGAGTTCTCACAGTTTGGTTCCACGTTTCCTGTCTGCGATTTCTAATTGTCTTAACGATGCTCCAGGCAGGTATTTGTGTCTGAGCGTTCTGCAGGCTGGATGCTTGGGGTCAGTGAACATGTGCCACAGTATCTTGCATCCAAGGGCGGTGTTTACTTGCTCCGGATCTCTTATCTGCAGCCCTCCATCTCTGAATGGGCGTTTTACAGTATCCCATTTCACCAAGTGAAATTTTCGCTGGTTTCCCCTTCCTCCATGCCATAAGAAGTCTCTCAATAGCTTATTTAGTTGACCTGTGATTGATTTTGGGGCCATCAAGAACGATGCCTGGTATATTGGGAGGGCAGTGAGCACTGTTTTTATCAGAATAAGTTTGCCTCCGTGGGTGAGCCACTGCCCACCCCAGAGTTCGATTTTTGACTTGATTTTGCTCAGGACTTCCTCCCACAGAACGCTCCTGTTGATGCCCAGGGTGAGTGGCAGCCCAAGGTATTTAATTTTGTCCCATTTTGAATGACCTTTGAACTCCAGTATATTTGCTACATTCTAAATTTCTGCTTCTTCAACGTTCCAGCTGTAGACAGCACTCTTTCGTTCATTTACCAAGGCCCCTGAGACTTTGCAATATGCTTGTAATGTGGACTTGTACGCATTGGCTATTCTGCGAGAAGCCCCGCCCAGCATGAGTGTATCATCAGCAAAAAGGGCGTGGTTGATGGGCTCCAGTTATTTCCTTATTCGCAGACCTGGAGCATCTCCATTTGTTTTGTCAAACTCAAGCTTTCTGCTCAATGTGTCCGCCAGAAGTATATACAGGTAGGGAGAGAGGGGGCATCCTTGCCTTAGTCCTCTCAAGGCTTGAAAGAAGCTGGCTGGCCTCCCATTTACCAATGGAGAAATCCATGGCCTGCTGGTGCAGGCTTTTATTAGTTCTACGAACTCTTCCGAGAAACCAAAAATTCAGAGAACTTTATATAGGAATGTCAAGTTGACTCTGTCAAATGCATTGGCCATGTCAAGCTTGACTAGCATTCCTTTCTCTTTTCTTGTGTTGCTGGAATGTATAGTTTCCTGAAGTTGGATGACGTTATCCAGAATGTGTCTTCCTTTGACGAAGCCTCCTTGTGATGGGGAGATTAGATTGCCTAGCAGAGGTTTCATTCTATTAGCTATAATCTTTGCTATTATTTTATATGAAGCATTACATAATGAAATAGGCCTGAACATTTCAAAGGATTCCGGATTGGTTTCCTTCGGAATTAATGCTAGGAAGGTTGAGTTTGTGTTGCCTCCCAACTTTGCTTTCTGCAGGAGGTCTCTGATCATTCTAATTAAATCTGCTTTTATTATATCCCAGCATATTCTATAAAAGTGAATTGTGAATCCGTCCGGCCCGGGCGCTTTGTCGGGTTCCATGGCCCAGATTATTTTGCTGATTTCTTCCTCCGTGACCTGCTTCAAAAGGGCTTTGTTATCCTCCTTGGATACCAATGATGGGATATTTTTGAGGAACTCTTCATTTTCTTCCTTATTACCTTCATTTCCTTTACTATACAGTTTTTGGAAGTGAGTGCTTGTAGCCACTTTGATTTGATCTATTCCTTTGCAAAGCGACCCATCAAAGGTTTTTATTTCTGAAATATGGTTTCGAGAGAGGCGTGCTCTGCATTGCCGGTGAAAATAAGAGGTGTTTCTATCCCCGGATTCCAGCCATAGACTCCGAGACTTTAGTCTCCAGTATTCTTCTTCTGTCCTGAATGAGCTGAAGGTGTTACATTGAGCTGCCTGTTCTTTGTCTAGTTCTGCTGTTGTTATGTCTGCAGAGTCCAATTCTCTTTGTAGATTTCCTAGTTGTTGTACTGCTTCCTTTCTTTGGCTGCTGGGTGTGCATGTAGGAATCCTGCTCCATTCTTTCAAGGCCTTCTTGGTGTGCTTTAACCTTTGTTCCCATACATAGCTATGAGAGTCTGTTACTGAGGTTGACCATGCCTTTCTGACTGTCTCTTGAAATCCACTTCTTTCTCTCCAAAGCGGGCTGAATCTGAATGGGATTGGGCCCAAATTCTCTTCCTCCTCCATCGAGAGAAGGATGGGTTTATGGTCTGAGGTGAACCCGTAATATTGATGTTGATAATTTCACCCTATTAACAAAATTTGTGCTAAAATGAGGGAAGATCAACAAACTACCATTAAGTAAAGCTACATTATTCTCTATGTAGTTATTTCATGGTTATGCTCCAAATACTTATAGAGGATCATGTTTTGACTCTTCTAGGAATTCAATGTAATTGTCATAAAGGTAGTGACATCACTTGGTCCTTGATCTGACTTTGTATTTGTAAAATATTGTTCATTATGATCTTACATTGCTTTTATAATTATGTGTCTAATGTTTTTTTTTGAATTCAACCGCTTATTACTCCCAAAGCAGATTGTATTGCTTACACAAATCATGTTCTTAGTTTTTTTTTGTTTGCATTCAAGGCAATAATTAATTTTACCAAGATTTTGTTCAAATAATAACAATGTTTGATAATAATGAATGAAAGTACATTTATAGTGATAGTTGAAATAATCATCATAGGTTTTGATGGAATGACTATACCTTCAAACTTATGATACATAAACCTTGTTTACAAGAATATTTTAGTGATTGATCCATAAATTGTTGTGGGTATTCCACTAAACAGTTCCTCATAACAAATATGATAAAAGTATACTTAAAAATATGAAATATATAATATGAGGGCTATGTTTCTTTAGAATTATGGAATTATTAAGCTATTGTTTCATGCATACAATATGTAAAATACGCAAAATAGAGAACAAGAAAAAATGCAATCACACACAACCATAAGAACACAAGATATATCTTAGGACACCCTTTTGGGAGAAAACCTAACTAGAAGGTGAGGTTTCTTTGCTCTCTCTTTCCTTGAATATAAATGGATGCAAATATAAAGAAGTAAGACCCATGGCCCATGGATTTTATAGTGCCCAAATCCCTCCCCCCTGCTCATCTATGGAACAAAATGCACTCGAATTGAATATAACCCCTTTTATTTCTAGTGGCCCGATTATAACATAACTTGATAACCAATTAGTGGTTAGGTTTGACTCCAAATCTTAACGAGAGTTACAATATTAAATCTTATAGAGGTTTCTTCATCATAATAATGTGGCTAGCCCATTTTACATGAATAATGGGGGTTGACATGACATCCTCTCAAATTATGGTGGTCAATTTTGATAAGTCAACTATTAGGAGGCATAAATTTCTCATACGAGCTCCGATTGAGGGGATTATTGCATCATTGGGAATGTATCAACGTGTAGGTTGTGGAATCTAGGTACACAGTAAGGTTAAGACCACAAAAAGTGATCATTAAAGGCCTCAAAATGGATCGTGAAGTTTTTGAATTAAAATTTTCCAAAATAGGGTCACTAGTAAAAATGGTCTTATGCACTTATTCCTCCACTTTTTCCACTCTTAAAGCATCTATATGGATGATAAATAAAATACTGATCAAATCCATATCAATGATGAAAGTGAATGAGGTTATGTTTTAAAATATGTACCTATATTGTTTTTATAAATGTTAGAAGATTAATAAAAGTGTTAAATTTACTCCACGATAAAAATAACAAATTCATAAACTATGTAGTTATTCCACTTGAAAAAATCCAAACATTGCTACTCACTCTACTATTACAATATTTATATATTAGTATCACCTACGAAGACAAACATTGCATATAGATTTGTTCAAGTAGAGTTGGATTCAAATTTGTATGATCATAAATTTTATAGCTAAAATATTAAGTAAGATTCATAATAGTGAGATCTCATTCTTATCAAAAAAGACTATTTAGCTACTTAACAGAAAAAATACCAATTATAGAGTGACACCAATCAATAGTTATTAAGAATTTTACTTTTAGAAAACCTCAAATTTAACTTATAACTCCATGGAAATGTCAAAAGGTAAAGTAAAATATCTGCTTATTAGAAATGTAAATGAAAGGAAACAAAGGTGTCAAACATGCTTGCTACAATAATCCATGAGAGAAGAATGTGCACAACCTTAGAAATCAATGGTTGCAATCAAAAGAAAGAAATGATAACCAGTTAACAACACGAGATCACATGGAAAACCCTTCAAAGAGAAACCCTTTATTCCAAAGTAAGCTCATTGAATTCCTCAGTAGAAAATAATGGTTTCAATACCTTTTTAGATATATGCTTTTAATAGTAGTAATTAGCAACAATCTCATTCTTTCTTGGCCTATGTCACGCTACATCATGCACTCAAGGCTACATTTTCCACCAAGGCCTTTATGGGCCAACATGAGGCATATTAAGATGGGGTATCCAAAGCCATTAAATAGGCTCCATCACATGTAATACCATGATTTACCCAATACCATGGGCTCATAACCTATGAACTATAAAACCATCAATGATTGTATCAAGGTTAACCTAAATACCTTATGACAAATTCAATATTATCCAACACCACTCCCCCCCAACGTTTAAACTCGACTTGGGATAAACGCCTACACCCTTCAAAGTTTATGAATTGATTTTCAAGGGATACAACGTATCCTCTATCACTTAAGACTATGTCTAGGTTTTATAACTAGGAATCATTAACTAGGGTTATGCATGCCTAAATGTGTCTTACAACTATATGTCCATCTATATGTGTGATGAAGTACAGTTCCATAAAAATGCATATAAATGCATATAAATGTATGGCCAAGCATGTGATTTTATGAAACATCAACCCATTTCATTTCCAACATCCCTCCTACTCTAAATACAACTACATATACTAAGTACTTCTCAACCAAGTTCTTATAATATCTCCTTATGCTCAAGAAAATTATTCAAGAAGCATATACTTATTTCTTTACCTGCATCCCTCTATGCTCCAAATATAGTGATAGAAATCAAATACTTGGCAGGTTCATCTAAGTGTCATGCCTTTCTATGCATGGTATAATTCAAAGCCACATGCTTCAATTCTACTCTCCATTTCAAGTCTTGCCATGCCTGCCATTTTATTACAACAAGTGTTCATTCAACGCAACCTCCCACTCAAATCAAGATTAAATTAAAAAATATTATGCCTAACATCTTGGATCTCAGGTGATCTAGCTTTGATTCCAAATGAAAGGAAGAAAAGGTGAGAAATACGCTTCCTAAATTAATCCATGAGAGAAGAATGTGTAGAAAATTGCAAGAAAATAACTACAATAGAATGAAAGAAACAAAAAATAATTAATAACATGATATCCTATTGAAGACCCTTCTAAGATAAAAAAAAAACCCACACTGCAAAGCAAGCTCAATGTATTCCTCGGCAATGAATAATGGTTACAATATATTTTTAGAGTTATGCTCTTAACATGAGTAATGAGCAGCAAGATTTTTTCTTGATCTACATCATGCTACATCATACACTCAAACTAAATTGGCCACCAAGGCCTCTATGAACCAACATGAGGCATCTTAGAATGGAACATCCCACGCCATTAAATAAGAAAATACCATCATTTACCCAATACAGCAAGCCATGTACCATGAACTATAAACCCATCATTGATTTTATCGAGGTTAACCTAAATAGTCTAGATTGAGTCAATATCAACCCAATAAAAAAAAAGTGCTATAGGGTAAAATGCTTGGGTTGTTGGTTATCGTATATCCCTCTCAGGGCTTTCCGGTGCCCGAGGCAGACAATAAGATTCGCTGTACAGTTCACAAATATGGCATATACATGTTCATATTAACTTAAAACAACTTGATGGAATGCGATAGAAAATTACCTCTTTGACGATCTTGGAGTCCCTTGGAGAGCACTAGGCAGCGAAACAAGAGTCCTTCTTCACCGGCTCCAAATCTTAGTCCTGCAATCAATCAAAGCACTCGTGTAATTTATAACACAATATATATCCTATCAATTAAGCCAATATATAATGAACCTCTAAATTATGCCCATCTGAGCCATTCATATCATACTATGTAAATATTCAAACAATAATGACAATATTAAGCATCGAATGGACAAAACAGATACAGTTCTATTGATTTTGAAAGAAGGAGGATTACAACCGTCAGTTGTACCAAGCTCTCCTCAGCCTTCCAATCTCTCTATCTCTCAAGTAGTGAAGTCTTAGTCAACAAGCTCTCTAGGAACCTCTTTGAATCTTGGCCTTCACACTATAACACTATTCTCTACTTCACAAGTATTCAGAACGTTAGCAATCCTTCGACCTTCAACTAAGAGCCTTCAGCTCCTTTTTATAGGAGAGGGAGAAAGCCATTGTTGCCTTTCTCTTTCCACTAGTTTGGAATAGAAAAAAATAAGATGTTTCTTTAATATCTATGCTTTTGCCTCCTTGGGAGTTCAGTATTTTATGGCAGTGACCAATAATGAATTGGTGCTTTGTAGTTTCCTTTGTGAACTGACTCTCTTGTGAGGGAAAGCCGGAGATTCAAATCATTCTCCGCGGGTTTTTCCCTTTTCAAACTTAAAACATGGGTAACGCTGCCCTCTAGTGTAAACAGAGCATTTCCCTAGCCACTAACGCGACCCATTCACTGATCAGATGCATTATAACGCTCTTGTGTTGTTATAGAGAGGTGTTACCTTGGAAGAAATAGGTTTAATTTAGGTCTTTGTATTCCTTCCATATTTGTCTTCTCCTCTGAGCTGATGAGGAGGTATTTTGACCTGTAACAGATGCCCCCTAAAGTGTGAGTTCAGAGACGAAGACGATGGCCGAAATACTTTATAATTTGTGTAGAGATAAAGAGATTGAAAGACTGAGGAAAACGTGAAACAACAACATATGTCAGAAAATATAGTATCTGCCTTGAGTCGGGCATTCCCATGCTCAGTAGCTTAAACAACTTGATTTCTCTAGAATAGAGATATGAAGAATCTGTCCACCGATAAGCACAATGTAAAAGTGTCTATCATAACAGGATTAGGCTGAAGAAGCTGTCTCCATAAACAATATCACAACTTGGGGAAGGAAACACAACTTTAATGATGTAGCCTTTGCCCCAAGGTCTTGACCGCCGATTCACTTAAACTGCATATTCCTCAACATGTGAATGAAGGAGTTGTAGTCGAACATGTGAGAAATCATCTGATTACCAGTCGATAATGAAAACTGTTAACAGACGCGAAGGCGGCCGCCGATAATGATGATGGTCCCTAAGATGCACAGTACAATCTAGCGAGTGTGAATAAAATGAGTTGAAGTTGAACACTCGTAGAATCATTCAACCAGGAGCCAATGATGAAGACCCCTAATCAAACACAAGACTACCTGCCATTGATGTCTGCAAGTATCCGGGTACTGATGAGTTTCTGGATCAGCTTCCTAGATAAGATGTTGAAGTCGATAGGAAGAGATCTGTTGAAAGGTAGGCATTGAGGCATCCTACATCAGTCAACACGAAATGGAAACCAACTGATGCTGTTTATGATTCGAGATAATGAAGAGTAAACGGGGATGTCGGACGACAAATAATTTCTAGCATAATGAGCGGTTTGGTTGATAACAGGAGTAGTAGATAGCGAGATCTGATTGAACAATAGAAGGCACTCTAGCAGGGTACTAGGCAGCTGAAGCTTGATGAAAACCAAAGAGTGTGTTAGGATATTACCGGTGCAGGGACACTGGGAAATGAAGGCTAATACTCATAGATGGTAGGGTTCGGCTAACTGCGAAAGAGTTTTCTGGGAAGTGCCATGTTCAAGAATTTTGCTGCCAAATCGACCTTTTTTGAAATGTAACAGAGGTAGTATCCATTTTGTCCAAAATTTTCCCTGTCTGATTAAGTTTAACGAGTCCAGACGAGTAAACTCAGCGAATTTTTCATGTTTAGGGAGTCTGAAAAATATCATAAAAGACAACTCCGTGCCCCGTCTGATTAGGTTTAACGAGTCCAGACGGGCAAATTCGGTGAAATTTTCATGTTTAGAGAGTCTGAAAAATATCATAAAAGACAACTCTGTTGGGGTACATTTGTCATGTATTGATAACTGGGCACGGCAAAGGGATAATAGTAAGCCCGAAACAGTTCATTTTCCGTGAGTTAGTCCATTGAAGCCGGAAAAGTGAGAAATCTATGTTTGATGGACGTCTACCTCATTTTTTTATGAGTACGAGGAGATGGAGTAAACTCAATACTCTTTGTGAAATTTTAACGAGTCCAAAAAAGAAAAACTCAGTGCCCTCCGTGAAATTTTAACAAGTCATGCAGAGAAAACTCGGTTACTTTTTCAGTTTAAAGAGCTTTGAAAAAGAGAAAAGAATGGCTCCTTACTTTCTGTCGTGGTAGTTTAATGAGCCCGAAAAAGGAAACTTGGGGTTTTTTCAGTTTTATGAGTGAGAAAAAGATTCCTAAAAAGAAATCTCAGTGCTTCTTCATAGTTTTAACGAGTCTGAAGAAGAAAACTCTAGGTTTTTCGGATTAACGAGCAAGAAAAAGACCATACAAAAAAAACGCTCGATATCAACTTCGTATAAGTTTAACGAGTTCAAAGAAGGGAACTCGAGGTTTTTCGGATTAACGAGCAAGAAAAATACCGTAAAAAGAATGCTTGAAGCTTCTTCGTGTAAGTTTAACGAGCCCGAAGAAGAGGACTCGAGGTTTTTCAGATTAACGAGCAAGAAAAATACCATAAAAAGAATGCTCAAAATTTCTTGATCTATTTCTCGTCAATAGAAGGATCTATGTCGGGAATTTTCTTATGAGACCAAGCAAACACATTGCGGAATTCTTTGAAAATGGATGTGAAACACACAATTTCCTCAGGATTGCAAGCTTCTCCAATCTGAATATTTTTCATGATACCCGTTTTGACCGAGATATAAATGAGCATTATCTTAGAAAGATTACCCATGTTCCCTTCTGAATCGATAGTTTGAACAGTCGTGTAAGCGGAGGGAACCATCTTAGGTGGGTCAAAGGATGGGATTTCAATTTTTATCACGTCTGAGTCAATCATCGAAGCGCGATGGTGAAACTCTTCCCAAGGTCGTTCTTATAACGACATGATCTCTCGAATAGCTTCGTCTGTAGGCCAGACTTCATTGAGGAGATCCTTAGAGAGAACTGTGATGGGAGGGAGGTTTGTACCTTTGGCCGAAACCATAGCAGTGGAGGGTTCAGATGTGGTTTGGATGGCTTGGTAAGCCAACTCGGCTGGTGAGAGCGGCATCTGATCTCTGTAGGAATCAATGTCTGAAGGTGCCGGAATGATCCATGGGTCGATAGAGCCATCCAAAGTGGTGGATATCATCGCAACCGTGTTTGGGATCTGTGGCGGTAGGAGAGGAAAACAACCCAGTAGGGAAGATGCCTTCAGAAGACCGGTACCGATACTGACGTAAGAGTCAGGAAAGCCTCCTATTAGGGGTACAGTGCTACTTGGTAACGTGGCATAATCAGGGGTGCAGAAGGATAGCTGATCCACTGTGACTATTTTCCCATCCAATGGAAATAGGATGAGTCCGAAGACCGAAGACACGATGGCAGTCATGACATAAGACCAACTGTGACCAAGCAATAGATTATAGTCTAGATGGCGCTCTACGACTTCGACGTCCACGTTTATCGTTTTCCCACTCAGAGTGATGGGAAAGCTAGCAAGGTATCCTTTTGGGAGGAACGTGTGGCCATCGAAAGCTTTGAGGGAGTTCGATGGCGGGGTGAGGGTAGGAGAACCTAAATTGAGCCAGTAAGCTTGTGACATAACACAGGTTGAAGCACCTTCGTCTATAACAGTGCGATGGATTGGTCTCCCTTTCGACACCACCTGCACCTGGAATGCTAGTTGGTGTGAGAGGCGAGGTTTAGCCTTTTCCATATCAAAGATAGCTAGCATGGAGTCTTGGGGGTCTATTCCACCAATGGCCGAAATCAAGGCTTTCCTTTGTGCTGGACAGGTTTGTAATACTTTGAGAGCAGACATAGCTGACGGTGCTTGCGCCAAATCTTCTACAATGTTGTAGTTTTGGGCTGCACGTGCAGAGGTGTTACGAGTCATGCGTCAAAGTGTCCCTTTGGGGGGACGAATCACGGGTTCAACAGTAGGCCGTTCGATATACAAATCATTGGGCGGTGGTGGATTTGAACTAGTTCCAGGTTCTTGAGCATCTATGGTAGGATTTCCATAAAGCTTGGCTCGAGTTTGAAGTTCAACATTATCAATGCCATAAATGGCAAATGGTCCTTCGTCGGAAGGATGTGAACCACCATTGCCTCGTTGATGGGGTTGTGGCGGATTGTCAACCATGTGTTGATGTTGCTACTGCTGATTAGGGAAAGGATTATGAAGAATGACAGGTGTTCGCCCAAAATCCTTGTTGGCAATAAAATCAGTGCATTCCTGCAGCCGAGGAAATTTGTATGTCAAGTGGTCCTCTGCACAGATCTTGCAAGGAAATTTCATGGGTTTTTCCTTCCCTTTGTCATTTTTGGCAGCGTTTTTTTGATTATCCGACTGCTCTTCTGAGGAAGACGTCTTTTTATTGTTCTTCTTATTTTTCCTTCTAGGTTTTTGTGAGGTTTGCATAGAATTCACCTCAGCGGTAGGAAGAGTAGTCGGTTGGTGAGGGGCGGTGGCAGTTGAAGATGGCTGGAAGGCTTGCCCCCGAGACTGCTTTGTGGCCACACCGGAGATTGTGCCAACGAGACCGTCGGCATGTGCTCCGATTTTCTGAGTGGCCGGAGGATTTGGGTTACCAGGGGCATGGGGAAGTAGATCGTATAGCATGTCGGATTGTGAATAGATTAAATCCAAATGCTGGGCACGATGAATACATTGATCTTCTGTAATCGCACCAGAAAGGCCAATGTCTTTAGAGATGTGGGGTAAAAGAGACTTGCAAAACCAATTGGCTAAGAGATGATCCGAGATTGGCGCTTTGACTAGCCTCCTCCTACGTCTCCATTCATGAATATGATCGGAGATGTGGGTGGCGGTGTCTTGGCGCAGTGAGGTTAAAAATTCCGTTCCGGTTTCAAATCTGATTGGTAATTGGAAGTTCTTTAGGAACTCCGTTGCTAAAGCGCCAAAAGTATTGATGGCGACACGTGGTAATTCAATGTACCACTTGGCGGCGTTGCCTGTAAGGGTGCGGGGAAACAGTCGAAGCTGGACACTATCATCCACCATGGAATTGGATATAGACCATAGATGAAAGGTAGTGATGTGTGTGGCTGGGTCGTCCCCTTGTTTCCCATCGAACTTCGGGATGTCAGAAGGAATCTTATGCGGTACTGGAGGCCAAAGTGGGTTGCGATTGATGGGGTCGTTAGTCAGTTTATGGATATCGGGAATGTCCAAAGCTGCCAAAAATGGAAATTATGGATTTTCCCCCGAATCTAACCAAGGAAGTATGGGATGACTACTTAGACCATAGGGTCCACCCATCAACGTGTTACCAGGAGGATAAGTGGGACTTTGATAAAAACTTCCAATAGGTGGAGGAGTAGGGACATACTATTGCTGTCCGTAGGGCATATTGTATTGCGGGGCGAACGGTTGGTTGCCCCCAGTATAAAAGTTCCCTCCCATTCCAGATGGAGGTTGGGGTTGGTTAGTCCACATGGATGCAATAGAGTTGCCTGGAGGCATGCTACTACTTGCATAGTTTGGCAACGGCATAGACCCTACACCTAAATTTGAACCACTTAAGGGAAAATTATTGACAATAGGTTGTCCCATTTGTCCTAAGGATTGCAGGGGAAGCGAAATGTTCCCTGCTACCTGAGTGCTGGTGACACCGCCCCCTGGTATAGTGGCCAATGTGTTTGAACTCAACAGAGGGTTCCAACCGAAAGGGTTGCTAAAAGGCACCGAAGTAGTCATACTCATGGGAGGAGCTACCGTGGGTCCCAACGTGGTCACGGTAGAAGTAGATGTCGAAGGATTCGGTAAGCTACTGACAGTTATGATGACCGTAGGGTTGGGAGTAGGTATATGTTGAATACTGGGGTTACCTAGTGATGGCATTTAACTGACCACCGGCGGGGAGGATGGTGGTGAACCTGGGATGGTTGCCATTTGCATCGACCCTGTGGATGCTGGTGGTGAAATGGATGTTTGTGCGGCCGAAGACATATCTTGGTGTGGTGGAATCTGAATTATCACAGGCCCCGACGGATCAGTGAGTGGAGGATTTTAATGAGGTACAACCCCTTCAGTGAAAGGGTCCTCCGGAAATTCCGGATGATATGAGGCTATGTGAAAATCAAGATTAGTCAGAGGAGACTGCACTTCCATAGAAGGCACGGGTTCACCAAGGTTCAGTTCTTCCTCAATAGTGAGAGGAGGTAGACCTTGTTGTCGTCGAGACAGACGACGTGGGTCGGGGGACGCCATGGTGACCTGTTTAATTTTAACAAATTTTAATAAATTGTGATGTATTATAAAGTCTCAATGACAGTAACCACACACCTAAAAAAGAAAAAAGGACTCTTTAAAATCAACCAGCAAGCAGCCAGAATAGGGTGCCCTGTCTGAGTACTACCGTTTGCTGGTGATGAAATCTAGTATCATAATAGTATACCGAGAGGGTTGGTCGAAAGTAAAGTTACAGTCACTCTAGAGCTTCGCCCGAACCTCAGACGATAGGTGTAAGCAATCTCGTGAAGACGAGTACCCTCCTAAAGTCCGAAGACAGAGTGGGTCCGTCTGTTTCAGGTACCAGGACAGCCCGTCCCAGGCACCTTGTGTAAGTCCCTAAAAAGTATGGCCACTAAAGATACCTCAAATCACAGACATCATCAGGGGGGTCCATGGTCAAGGACAGTGTGCTATATGGGCATAATACCTAGATCCCCGATCTAGTTTCGACATCTCCGAAGGGAACCCCAATATATAACACACCCACCGGATGCAGTCGAAGGCAGGCTACCTTCTTGTGCACCCAAGTGTTGTCTCGCGCTGAGCTCCGGTAAAGGAACAATCCCAATAATATGAGTGCAGTAGGATTTCGCTCGTTAATGACTCTAGTTTCAAGTTTTGAGATCTTGGGTGATTTTCTCACTTTTCCTACCCCAAGATCCTAGCCTGAACTACTGTTTGTGTGAGCTCAAAAAAGAGTAATGTGATTGATTTTATTATCGATTTATTCTTAGTGTACTTGATTATTAGTCTTGCAGAGGGGGAGTGGACGTATGAAATGTAATGAGACTCTGACTCAAGAAACCATGCAAAACATGCTCTAAATATTCAATTCGATGAAGAGTATTTCTACAAGGAGAGGTTTCTTTTCAACATCCATGCACTAACATTCAAATAACATAGTTCAGCTTTAAAGATTTAGACTTCTATCTACCTCTTCTTAACAGTCTATGAACTGAAAATTTCAGAATTAACTCAGCTAGATGCAGAAAAAAATAATTTTTTTTTTCTTCTCTAAAAAGTAAATGCTTTTGACACTAACTTTTCAAACAAGAGAAAACAAATAGAAATTCCAGCTTAGTAAACGAGCACAGGGATTTAGTCAAGGAGATATACTGATGGCCAAAAAATTCTATAGCTAAAACAAAATCACAGCAGTGAACAACAAGTTTTGGGTGAGTAATGCACTGTCTCTGAGTAAAGACAACATTAATCCAGAGACTAACACACTGTATTTAAGTAGAGTCAGCGTTATAACGCACTGGAAAACCTATAGGGGTAGCGTTAGCCAGGGAAAAATTCTTCAGATGGTCAAACAGAAACAGGATTGAACTCTGCGAGCTTTTGAAATGTCTACTGGGCATAAGTACTGGTCGGAAGGATTTGGGAACAGAAGAAAGAAGAGAGGAGGAAAGAAATAGTCCAGAAACTATGGGGAACCTCCCCAGCGGAGTCGCCAATTCTACTATAGGGTAAGATGCTTGGGTTGCTGGTTATCGTATATCCCTCTCAGGGCTTTCTGGTGCCCGGGGCAGACAGTAAGATTAGCTGTACAGTTCACAAAGATGGCATATACATGTTCATATTAACTTAAAAAAACTTGATGGAATGCAATAGAAAATTACCTCTTTGACGATCTTGGAGTCCCTTGGAGAGCACTAGGCAGCGAAACAAGAGTCCTTCTTCACCGGCTCCAAATCTTAGTCCTGCAATCAATCAAAGCACTCGTGTAATTTATAACACAACATATATCCTATCAATTAAGCCAATATATAATGAACCTCTAAATTATGCCCATCTGAGCCATTCATATCATACTATGTAAATATTCAAACAATAATGACAATATTAAGCATCGAATGGACAAAACAGATACAGTTCTATTGATTTTGAAAGAAGGAGGATTACAACCGTCGGTTTTACCAAGCCCTCCTCAGCCTTCCAATATCTCTATCTCTCAAGTAGTGAAGTCTTAGTCAACAAGCTCTCTAGGAACCTCTTTGACTCTTGGCCTTCACACTATAACACTATTCTCTACTTCACAAGTATTTAGAACGTTAGCAATCCTTCGACCTCCAACTAAGAGCCTTCAGCTCCTTTTTATAGGAGAGGGAGAAAGCCATTGTTGCCTTTCTCTTTCCACTAGTTTGGAATAGAAAAAACTAAGATGTTTCTTTAATCTCTATGCTTTTGCCTCCTTGGGAGTTCAGTATTTTATGGCAGTGACCAATAATGAATTGGTGCTTTGTAGTTTCCTTTGTGAACTGAATCTCTTGTGAGGGAAAGTCGGAGATTCAAATCATTCTCCGCGGTTTTTTCCCTTTTCAAACTTAAAACACGAGTAACACTGCCCTCTAGTGTAAACAGAGCGTTGCCCTAGCCACTAACGCGGTCCATTCACTGATCAGATGCATTATAACGCTCTTGTGTTGTTATAGAGAGGCGTTACCTTGGCAGAAATAGGTTTAATGTAGGTCTTTCTATTCCTTCCATATTTGTCTTCTCCTTTGAGCTGGTGAGGAGGTATTTTGACCTGTAACAATGAGTAGAAGGAAAAGTGAAATGAAAACCCTATGGAAAGTCTGAGAGTAAATCTATGCTATTTTTTTTTTTTTACCAAAACTAAAAAAAAATGTATCCTATAAAGTTGTATCTATGCTAAATAATGGAATTATATATTTTTGTTTTCCAAAGTTTTTAAACAAAACTGACAACTCCCTATAAGCAAAAATAAATCTACACATGTCTTCACACAATATGTTCGAGAACTTATTACAACTCTATATTATAAATTAAGCACGTAATGTCATAATAAGTTTGTAAAATTTGAATTAGTAAAAAACATGGTGGTTTATAGCATCTTCCATAACAATATTTAAAGGGGAAAAAATCCTATTTTCCAATCTCCATATCCTCTTCTAGCAAGGGAATAATGTATTCTTCCTTGAAATCTCCTTTATTTGATTCGATTGACATTCGTTGATTAGAGGCCCTTAATTGAGTTCCTTTTCTCAAGTGGACTATCATATTTCTTAACGTACTGCATTCAATTTATAGTGTTGCAATTGGTTGTTTCTACTACATAAGTGTACCTAGAATCAAGGCAAATTGAGAGATGGCCTTTTTATTATTTTCATCAACCATTGTGGTTATCTTGAAGATTGAAATCTTGTCACATTAGATAGATTCTTCATAGTTTCAAATAACTCTTTGAATTTCTTGTCATTCTTGTAATTTAGAGTGACAACACATTGGTAGTGGTGCTAATCTAATTCCACACTCCACCCATAGAACAATTGAAACAAAATAAAATCCCACAAATCCATAAGAACACCATTGGGCTTTCAGAAATTTCATATTTCCACAGGGCTAAAAAGTTAGCAGGGCTTGAACTCAATAGAGCTAAAAGGAAAAATATATGAAAGAAGTCCACACCACTAGGGCTGAAACACTCACTATGACCAGGACCAACAAGGCCAAGTGAATTAAAACAAATTTAAACAGAGAGAGAATAAATTCTAAAAAACCCAATGAACAAGAGTTTAAGAACTATAATTGCAGTGACACATAGGACTTTTGTCAAAACCATAACCATCAAACTAGAGTTCTAATAGAACACAAAAATAATGGTTATGTTTCTTACTAGGTGGTTAACAGATAATTGAACTGGGTCCCAATCTCCCTTATTATGCTTTTTTTTTTAATGCTCAAATCATCCACCTTTACCAAGATATCTTCCAGCTAATGATTCAACAAGTTACCTCTCCATGAACTCAAGCAGATGAAGGGAGTGAGCTGATATCATCAAATTAATCACCTTATTATGTGATTGTTGATAGGGGAAACATGACATATGTCATATTAATATAGTGGTATGTGCCCTTGGGTGTGAGGTTATATGGTTAAGAAATGGTTTGAATGCTAAAAATTTCTTTGATCCTTAGCTCCCCTAACTTGAACCAAAGGCCTTATTGGTGAGCGAGACTTCTTCAATGTTGATTTCCTTCAACATACAAAAAAAATCTTTTGAAATAAATACACCTCCATTCGAGAGCGAGTGAGGATAAAAGCTAATATATTATCGACTAGAATAGATTTGAAAACCATAATTTTGACAATTGTGTTCGAGTCACTATGATCATAAATATTGGCATGTGTTATAGTCTTTGCACGACTTGTATGCACTAAGAACTAAGGGGGGAATTGCAAGGTTCGGGGAAGTGACCCAAAATAATATTTTTCCCGATATTTTTGGTCTATTTTTTGGCATTTTTTATCCCATAATTTTACTAAAAATGGTGTTGTGGTGCATGGTTGTTTTTCCCATTATTTTGTAGCTTCGGTTATGAAACTATAGTTTGATTGGAAATTCATATGCTGTAGTAGGTATATTGTATTGTAATATACTGTAAAAAATATATAATGAAATTTTTTTGTTGGTTTTCTTGTGTGTGCCATTATATCTTTTATGTTTTTATTAAGAATCTATTTGCAATGATTAATTGTACAAGGTTAAAACCTATGCATAAAAATGGATTTTGGAATCGATAGTAATGTGTAGACCCTAAAGTAGGGCATATGCATCAACTATGTTGTTGATCAATTTCCCTAGACCCCAAGAATAATTTATTTCAATATTTCCTCTAGGATTAATAATGATCAGCCTTGAATACTCAGGATAGAGGGGTTACTATTGGAAGCTTTCTAGAGTTTTGGTATCCTCCATTTTCAACCTCTATCTGCATCATGGTGGAAGCAAAAAAAATGCATTGATTAGAAAATAATGTTGTAAAGCACTCAGGTACCCGAGACACCCCACAACAATAAACCTCTGACAAAAAATAAGTCCTCTGTTGCAGCTTTTGGAAATCAGTTAGAACCTGTTACCAATGGAGCAAATTCATGTCTGTCGCAAATGACAAAAGTACCCCTTTTGGAGATTCCTCCAGATAAATTTAGGGCAATGATAAAGTATACAAAGGAATATGCCATTATCTATAAATTTATTGGTATGTGGTTGATAGAAAAAATGCTAATCACTTGGATTAGGAAAAACTAGGCACTCAAGGGAGACCCAAAACTATAACTAGGTTCCAAAGGGGTTTTTATTGTTATCTTCAACAACATAAATGATAGAGGCAAGATTTTCCATGGAGGGACATACTTCTTGAACTCAGTAATCCTCTTTATGAAACCTTGGAATCCATAATTTAACCTAGCGAAAGAGGCTTTCTCCTCAGCGCTAGTATGGATTCGACTATACTCCTTACCACTAGAACACTAGGACCATGAAATCCTTGTAGGGATAGGAAGTGTGATTCATAAATTTTTAATGATATATGAAACCACCAAGCATGGTAGGTATACATATTATGCTCATATTTTTTCTTATGTCAGCCTCTCACAACCACTTCTAGCCAACACTATGCTAAGCAGTGAGGATCAGGTATGGGGATAGTTGATCTGTATATGAAAAATTGAAGGTTTTGATAAAAGTTTGCAATTGAAATTTTATGTTTTTTTATGAAATTATACAAGTTGCCATAGCACATAAATTAATTTTTAAACCTATTTTTGCAGCAATAAACAGAGAAAATAATACCATAACATAAATACAAGACAATAAAATGATGAAGGAGTTCACCCCTCCTGGGATATATCTCCTGGTCCAGCTTCCAATGCTTGGCCTCTTTCATTATGCTAAAAATATGTGTTTATATGGATTTTCAGTGCTCAGAATGCAAAAATTCTATCTCCAATGGCTAAAGAATAATCGAAATCCCCTAGCTGGGCTCTTTCTTCTCTCAAATTGGTAAAAAAATGACTTAGTTGTGCTCGAGAACAATTTCTCTGCCAATTGTCCTACAATCTGCAGCCACCTGCTGTCCATCCTACAAATTCCGCATATTTTGGCACCGTGGAGCAACAAATTGGCCCCGCACCAGCGAGATTCACACCGGTTCGAGTGAACATTATCGATTTTTTTAAATGTGTATTGGCCCCATAAGCGGTCACAATGTGGCCAACTGGCAGAGATTCTGTCGTAGATCTCAGATTGTTCAAAAATATCGCCAACTGTTTTAACTGTTTTTCCCAACTATGGTAAAGTTGGTGAACTGTGGTTGGGCTCCAAACCTACTCCATACCATAAATTTACTCTGCATACACCATGGTTATATCGCACTCTGTGGGTTGGGTTAAGTTTAAACTACGTGCTAAAACCTAACTCCAACCCTGACGCCACTATGATAACACCCCTATCTGTGGGTTAAGTTATGCCACCATCAGTTTCGTTAACCTCCGTTACAACTATGGTATACTGTGTTAGACGATGATTTGGGGTTGTAACTGCTGGAGGTTTGAACGTATAAAAAATTGTGGTAACATTGTATGTTGACCCGTGATTTGGTTATATAATTGTCGGGTGTAATATCCCAAAATAGGGAAATTCTACAACAATGAGAATATCCTAAGATATTCCAGAGTTGGAGATCCAGCAATACTTGAACACAATAATGAAATCTGTGTCAATTTACTTATTAGATCAGATTAGGAGCATATCAGCAAAACAATGCCTCCATATGTCATCTCCAAGTGGGGAAAAGCAGTGATTTGGACCATGAAAACGCCATTTCCAGAAAATAATGCTGTAACTGTGAGAAGTGGGACTTGGATCCCTTATTTCATGCAATATACATCTCACATACAGAATGGGAGCTGAAACAAATCATTCTAGCTAAGTTAAACATATCTCTCGGTTCTTATATGGCTAAAAAACACTGAAACCCATGACTTAATTCATACCGAAAACTATGAAGAAAGAACAACGTAATTACAAGAAGTTTTATATAGCAATATGTTGTATACAAAACATCTAGAGTTTATTTAGCCAAAGCACAGAGAAAAATAGAGATCTAATCTCTTTTATACAATGTAAAGATAACCCGGCAAGGGTTTCTTGGAAGCACAAGTACAAGAAGAGCAGATCTGAATATTCAGCTGCAAAATAACGCATTCCCCTGCAACATTACATGAAAATAGCTGAATAAAGTACAATAGGGATTAGAATCCATTTTTCTAGCTTTTTGGGGGAAGGGTTGGCCCTTACCCAAGGAAACTAGCCCAAAATCAAGGTATCAAACCTTGCTGCAGCTGCTCTCTGGAAAATGACGCAGTTATTGCAAGGGAATGCACTGTAAAAGTGCAGAGATGCTTTGGCCTGATGCCAAGATGTGAAAATATGCCCGGGAGCCTCCCTTGCTGATCCTCCAATGGATAGACAAGCTTTCCACTGAAAAACAAGCCCATAAATGGCTCAAAGAGATCCTCCTTTGCTGCACCCTACAACACAACCCAGATCTAAATAGAAACTGCGCTATAGCTGAAGGAGGTAGTTTGGCCAAAATTTCAGAATGAGGAAATTTAGCTCAAGAACCTCTCCTTCCCTGAGGATGAGGTAGGGATTCCTGACCGAGAACACCCTTCTGCTAAACAACACTGCAACCATGCTAAACAACAAGAGGAAGCAAAGTCTCAACAGAACAAAGCAAATAATAATCCAAGTATGAATACAATGGCTGTCTTCCTCTCCATATAAAGCAAGTTCTCCTCTCAACAATGGGTCCCATCCATATGTGCCACCTAGCGCATGCAAGTTGTCCTCCATAAAAACTGCGCTGTCCATCATGGAGATGCAATGTATCCATGTGCACTTGGTCAAATATGACTGAATCATCATGATCCAATCCTGTTCACACCTGTGGGGTGCTCAATACAACTACTTATTCTTCCCCTTTTTCACATGAGGAACGTTATTTTCCTTCTAAATAGGTTAATGGGCCTCCCTACCCATTTTATTCATCTACTGCTAACTATGATGTCCCTTTTAGCTTGAGGCTAAAAATTGGGAACATTACATCGGGTCTCACAACTGCATATAGACTGTGGTTTGTATATGTTAAACCGTGGTGTTGGGGCTGGGGTTAACTCCGCACCCCTGGCTACCTTGACTTGTTGTCTTGTGGGTTGGGGTGGACCAGGGGCTGGGGGTTAACCCCGACCCCCAACGTTCCATTCGTTAAACCTTAAATATAAGTCGTGCACTTTGTATTGTAAGCAACACTTATGGCGGAGTGGTGGAGCATCGTGCTTCCAGTCGGTAGGTTTGCAGTTTGAATCCTTCTAGGCTCGGTTTGGTCTATAAAAAATTTACAATGACGTCAGGAGGCCACGTGGCATCCAACCATTGGGACACGTGGCCCTCCACCATTGGCCCAACTCAAAATTGAATCTACCAATCATAAAGCACCACAAATTCGACCAATTATAATAGGACACTTGGAGAACAACCACCGGCCCAAAAATACACAGTCATTGTACGAGTCACATGCATAGTCAACATACAGACTGCTGACTGGATGTACTTGCAACCCAATTACAAAAAAATTAGTTGTTCGAGAAAATGGTTAGAACGTGATATCAGGAGCATATGTTATCAATTTTGAGCAATTTGAGTTTCATTGGATTAAGGGAAATGACATATTTGTTTTGGCATCGGTTTCGAGCTCTTTCAAACACTTTGAATTTTGAGAATTTTACTGATCCACTAGATCATTCCTCCCCACTAGAAGCTTTTGGACTTCCAAAAGATATTTTTAAATAAATAAACATATGAGGGTACAGTTCCCTCACCCTTCCATTCTCAATCCATTTAGCTTTACTTGGATTTATCGCTTTGAGCCTCACATGAAGGTACTTTACTTTCCCTTGTTTTGAAATCCTTGTTTTTCTATCAAGGATGATATCTTGCTACAAATTTTCAAGATATTCAGAAAATAAATTTTCCTTTGAAGGAATTTGAACATCCCTCCTTAATCTTCAGTAAAAGGAGATTTATACAATTTCAAGTTCACTTCACCTTGAAAATTGCCTTCATAACGATGCTTATCATGTCTAGCCTTGCACTTGGCTTGACTCTTTATCAAATGTGATCACCATCGCCATGCACCCTCCTTCAAAACCAAAACATTATGAAACCCCCAAGAAGATGTCTTAGGACCAATGTCCCCTTTTTCAAATAGATTTTTCATCTTATTTTTGATTCTTGCATTCTTTAACACTCACATCTTGTTCATACCAATGTTCAACAATGATGCATCTTGTTGAAATTGCACTTCATGGTTTTTTCCTCTTTTATGAGGCAACATGTTAGACTCTTGAAACATCTTATCACATGGATTAGAAGCCTTAATCAAATCAGATTTCAAACTTTATTCATATCCTTGAAAGGCTTTATATTCCTCAACATCTTTGTGTTTGAACATTAACAATGCAAAATTCTAATTAGCATTACAAATCCTCTTCATTTTCCCATGATTCACAAGAGATAAACTCAATTTCTTGCTATGTGCTCTAATAATGTACTTAGTCTCATTTTTAAACAAATGATATCTTTTCTCATGACGATGAAAAATGGCTCTCTTATCATATAGATATGGGTTTCCCAAAACAATACTGCACATGTCAAGCGAGACTACATCAAATTACACCTCATCAATGAAGTTTGCAGTGATGAAAAATCTAAGTTTGGATTTTCTTGTCACTTGCATTTTTTCATTGTCACATACCCAACCTAAAGGATACGGTTTAGGATGAGGAATGGTTTCCTGACAAAGTTTGCTTGTGATCCAATATCAAACAAAGTATCTATCTTGGTATGTTTTGAAATAACTCTAATGTGGAAAATCTCTATTCTTGTTGTTTCATATTGAGTTTCATTGAGTCCATTTGAAGAACTAGTACTTGCAATAATTTTCATACCTTTCAATTTGATGGCTGTGATCTTTGTTTCATCTTCGGAATCAAAACCTAAATCTTGTTGTATAGTTGCAACAACCTTTTCTTTCTCCTTTTTGTTAAAATTTTTGGGTCTCATCTCAGGGTGAAGTTTCCAATAGTTGTATTCATCATGGCCTTCTTTGGAACAAAGTTTAAATGTGATTTTTTCTCTCTCCTTCTTGATGGAAGCATTATTCTTCCCTTTTCCTTTTTCTCCTGACTCAAATGAGTTATCACTAGTTTCTTCAGAAACATTCTTCCCTCTTGCTTCTAAATGTGTTGTCTATAAACAAAATACATCTAAATTTGTAGGGTTAAACATGAGAATTGTGTGCCTCAAGTAGCTATTTAAACCTCCAATATATTTGAGTAAAGTTTCTTGAGATGATAAATATACACCCAAAATCAATGCTCTCCTTCCAAAATTTTGGGTATAACTTTCACACTTTGACCCTTTAATTTCCTAAAGTTTTGTCAATCCATTATAGATTTTTTCATGTATTCTAAAGTATAAAAATGTCTTCTTATTGCAGCAACAAAATCATTCCAATAGGATAAAAACTTACCATTTTCTTCATGTCCTCTTGAGTTTTGGCTTCCCACCAAATGAGTGCTGCACTTTCCAACCTTAATGAAGCAAGTTGAATCTTGGTCTAATCATATTTGATCCTTTGTATCTCGCAATACACTTCAATAGGATGAACCCAATTATCTAATTTCTCAGCATTTACCTCTCCATTATACATAGGTAATTCAAACTTTATGTCAAGGTTCAAAAATCAAATTTTACCACGTCCCTTTGGAGAATGTGGAGGTGCTTAGGAAGGGGTTGATGTAGAAGATGATGATCGTGAAGATGAAGGTGAGGAGAAAGGTGGAGGTAAATGTGGTTTATCACCATTTCCTCCATTCCCTTTTGGAGGCTTGTCTCCATTTCCCTTTGGAGGATTTGAGATCTCACCTTGCAACCTTGAGTTCCTTTCATCATAAAGAACTTTCACCATCTCAGTCATGTCAAAGAATTCTTTATTGAAAGCCTTCTCATCCTCTGTCATATTTTCAGGCTCTCCTTCATGTGCCATGACTAGTGAGGTGTTTGGTGAAACTTAACGTGAAACTCGTGGTAGATATTGTGGAAAATATGCCTCCTTGAAATAGCTTGAGGACTTGGTGCCACAAGTTTTACTTCTCCTCTTTTGAGCTTCAACCTTTTAAGCATCAGAAACACTTGCAACATAATTAAAACCTCAATACAACCAAAGAACCAAAGCTCTGATACCAACCTAATCTGTATATGAAAATTTGAAGGTTTTGATGAAATTTTTCAAGTGGAATGTTATGTTTTTTTATGCAATTAGAAAAGTTACATAAGACATAAATTAAGTTTTAAACTCAGTTTTACATCAAGAAACAAAGAAAATTATACCATAACAGAAACATAAGACAAAAAAACGATGAAGGAGTTCACCCCTCCTAGGCTACATCTCTTGGTCCAACTTCCAATGTTGGGCCTCTTTCATTATGCTCAAAATATGTGTTTACATCGATTTGTAGTGCTCAAAATGAAAAAATATTGTCTCAAATGGCTCCAGAAGAGTAAAAAACCCCTAGTTGGGCTATTTCTTCTCTCAAATTGGTCAAAAAATGATTGAGTTATGGTCTAGAACAATTTCTATGCTAACTATCCTACTATCCGCACCCACCTGCTATCCATCCTAAAAATTCCGCAAATTTCGGCATCGTGAAGTGACAAATTTGCCCCGCACCGACGATATTAACACTGGTTCAAGTGAAAATTATCACTTGTTTTAAATGTGCGATGACCCCATAAGTGGTCACAATGTAGCCAAGTGGCACAAATTCTGTCCTAGATCTCCAACCGTTCAAAAAGCACGCCAAATGTTTTAACTGATGTTCCCAACTTTGGTCGGGTTGGTGAACTATGGTTTGGTTCCAAACCCATGGCATACCATAACTTTACTCCGCATACACCATGGTTATATCTCACTCTGTGGGTTGGGTTAATTTTAAAATGCACGCAAAAACCCAACTCCAACCCTGACCCCACTGTGGTAACACCCTCGCCTGTGGGTTAAGTTATGCCACCAATAGTTTCGTTGACCTTCGTTACAACCGTGGTGTGGTGTGTTAGACTATGAGTAGGGGTATAACTACTAGAGTTTTGAATGTTTAAAAAACTGTGGTAACATTGTATGTTGATCCATGGCTTGGTTATATAACCGCCAGGTCTTACAACTGCATATAGACTGTGGTTTGTATATGTTAAACTGTGGTATTGGGGTTGGGGTTAACCCCGTGCCCCTGGCTTCCCTGATTTGCAGTCTCATGGATTGGGGTGGACCAGGGGCCAGGGGTTAACCCCTCCCCTGACTCTCAACGTTCTATTTGTGAAACATTAAATAGAGTTCATGCACTATGTATGGTAAGCAACACTTGTGGCGGAGTGGTGGAGCACCGTGCTGCCAGTCAATAGGTCCGCAGTTTGAATCCTTCCAGGCCCAGTTCGGTCGATCATTTTTTTTATAATGAAGTAAGGAGGCCACATGGCATCCATCCTGTTGATTATATAGTTTACCTTTAACATTTTTTATTTTAGCCATGAGGAGAAAAGCACCAAATAACATTACTCACGGTGAATATTTAAATATGGCTAAATAGAAACAACGCTAAGCTAAGTCATGTGCAAAATAAAGAAGCGCATGTCTATAAGGGAGTGGAAAGACATAAAGGTTCCAAACATTAGCCAAGAAAAGATATGTAAGGTATAAAGGGGAATAATATTAAAACAGGGCTCGCATTCACTTTGTATACACTGGAAAGAGATTTTGCAAGTGCAATTCCGGGGGGGTCACGGAGTGGAGGAGTGAGGCAGAGCCTTACCCCCGCGAAAAATTGATGATGTGTCACAAGGGTTGACAAAAAGCAAAGGTTATACAGGGAGTAAAGCACAGGTCTTAAAGTCGTCGCGCTGTGTACTTCACGTTCCACGAAGATTATGTTTTGAGAACAGAGCTGTCTCCGTGACGGAAAGGTAAGGTAAAGTTCTTAGGATATCTAGTACTGAGGCTCGTACCAGTATTTAACTCGGCATGTGGTGTTTACCTAACCAAAGTCTAACACCCAATCCCTACACACAGCGTGCCTCACTCTCAGTGTCCTTACGACGCTTACCCCACTTGCTTCACCATTCTGCCTTTCCTCAAGAACCCTTAGTTCTATATAACGATCCCCCGTCTTTTACTGCAATAAAATTTTCAAGTATTCGACTATGATATAAACTAAAGTGGGAGCCTAGTACCAGATCCACCCAGTCACTGTCAGTACCCCCGCGTCGCTTTCCCGAGAAAATTTCCTACTTCACAGGTATTCCGTCCCTCATATTCCCTCTAGTTTCCTTTTGTTTTTAAAAAGTTTTCATATTAGTCATGGGAAAGGTCACCACTAAGAAGTCAGAACCAGAGACTCCTCAAGTCCGTGAAACTAGAAATCCTCCAGGGTTTGAACCTTTCTTAGACCTGCAAGCCAAAATTTGTCACCAACAATATCCATTTCCCATCAGCAGTATCAAACCTGAGCTTTTTAGGAGACATGTCGAAAATAGGGATAGGTATCGGGTGGTTCTATCAGGTCTGTACCATCAAATTACCCCTCTAGTTTATCTAGTGGTTGAGTTTATCTGCTGGCTTAGGGATGCCTACGACGAATGTCGGGGCATGTTTCTCTCAGCTCAAGGGAACATGATATTCACTCTTTGCCCCGATATTATCAGAAAAGCCCTTCGTTTTCCCACTAGTGCAAACTACATCGGTTTTAGTGAAGTTACTCTAACCCCTCAGTTTGCAAAATTTCCATGGGAACAACAAGGTGATTTCATTGCCTCCATAACCAACAATCAGACCACATCCCTTCCTTCCGCAGAGCCTTTCCCCTTGAGTCTGTTCAAAGAAGAAGTGCAGCCCATCCTTGCTCGCATCGCTGGTTTATTAGGTGTGGATGGTTTGGGGCAAACCTCCAGGGCATGTGTTGCTTTCTTATGGTTAATGTCTCAAATAGGGGTTGTTCTGGACATTCTTGGTTTCTTGGCCTCCACCATTCAGATCCAGTTCCAGGAACTCTCAGACATTGGTCGCTTCCGCTTTTTCTCTATGGTTTTCTACCTCTTCCTTTATCAACATGCTGATAAATTTGAGGGTTTGGGTTTAGATAAGGTGTACAAGGTAAATTCTCAGCCCAGACCAATTTTCGATTGGAGCTTTGCAACACATCAGTTACCAAACAGGGTGGGCTATTCTAGGTTTCTGAATGAGTTCATGCCTATTTCCTACACTATCATCCACGAATCTCTGTCACCTAGGGTTTTTCCTGAGATGAAGAGATGGTTACAGTATAGTCAAGCCCAAAGTACTGGGGATTGGTACCTGTTTGATAACTACACCGAAATATGAGTTTATGGAGCCAAAGTTCCCCCCTATCAGTTGCCTGTGTTCCCTACCTGATGGATTTATGCCTTGGAATACATTCGACAGACCTTGAAATTTGACCGACTCCACCTCCTTCCTGCAAAAAAGGGGTTTATCCTTAAACTTCCCATTACCATTGGCCCTTCTGTTGTCAATTCAAGGCACGCCCTCCCTATCGTTGAGAAGCTGCTTTAAGACATGGATTTGAGACAAGGGAAGGTTTGGCCCTACGATCCGAGGGGCATCATCTCTAACAAAAGGAGAAGGAACAAATCAACTCCTTATGTGCATGAAACGAGACCTTTCATAGAATGGCTGGATAATCTTGAAAATTGGCCTTTGCTTTCGCAGATGGAGACAGATTCATTTGCGACAGGGGAAAAGGCAGAGGCAGCTTCAACAAGAGAAGCTGGTAAAGGTCAAGAAGTGGAGGAGGCAGGTACATCAGGAGCACGTTCTCCCCCCCATAAAAGGCAGAAAACAGTGACCAGTGAAGTAGAAGTTATTGGGGAAGAACAGTTGCTCGAACAAGAAATACCATATGGGAGACCCGATAAAAGAAATATAGGAATCAAGGTGTTACAAGACAGTGTTACATCTTCCGATTTCTTAGAGGTCTCACTGGCTATCACAGCTGACACTTCCCAGGTCGCAACTGAAATAAGCTTGAAAGCTAGAGCAATCAGAGATAAGTACCGGGCGGAGCTAGAAGGATTCGTTGAGAAATACCACACCAGAATTTCAGCCTCAATGAACTTGGACACTGAACATTTAGTAATGGCCATGGTCGAGGCCATTCTGGACCCAGATGCCGGTACTACTAGTTACAGAGTGCTAGAGTATGCAATCGACATGTCAAAAGTGCCTGCAATTGATAAATGCAATATATTTCAGGTTTTCGGTGATATGCTAAAGGATGAAGTGAAGCGGCTTACAATCACTTTGAAGAAGTTGTAGAACACACATGCCCAAGTGAAGGAGAATTTCAGAAAGGAAAAGGTAAATTCCCATGCCCTCACGAATCAAATACGCTCTCTCCAGGATTTTATTAAAGGAAAAGAGACAGGTGAAGCCAACCCACAGCGTCACCTCATCGAGGATTTTCAGAAGGAAGTTGCATCCTTGAAAGGTAAAATTAGTATACCGGCCTCTCATCATGTACAAACAGTCGAGTTAGCCCAGGATGAAAAACATAGAGCAAACTTGGCTGACTCTCTTGCAAAAGAGAAAGACGAAAAAGAAAAGATCGCAAAGGAGATGGCTGTTCTTTAGGGCAGGCTAAAGGCATTACAAACAACTTGGGATACACATATGTGTCCACCACCACCAGCCCCACCAGAGAATAGTTCGCTGTCTAAACAGCTGACTACAACAGTGGCGAAAAATGAGGCATTGGAGAAACAGGTCTCTATAGCGAGACTAAGAATCAGTGAGCTTGAAGCTCTTTTGGCTGAGAACTCCAAGAAAATCGATGCCATGCAGAAGGAAATAGAGCAAGAAAAGAAGGAGAAAGAAAACCAGCATAAAACCATTGACGAACTCAATAATCGCCTGAAAGGTAATACCACCCTCATGGAAGCCAGACGGTTAATCTGGGCAGAGATCAATATGGAGATGAAAGGGCATTGGGCATTCTTAAAAGTCATTGAGGAGGTAAAGTCGTCCATGCTTTATCTCAGAAGAAAGCTTCATGAGGGGAATACTGATACATCCAGCAGAGCGCAGCACGCAAAGAGTTATATCTCTTTCTTGAAAGGGCTGAGGCCTGAAGACGTGGAGAAACATGGTATAATGAGCAGGTTCAAGGAAGCCATTGAATGTCAAAAAATAATTGATAAGGAGTCTGCTCGCAGTATAGCTTCAAGAACCTTGGAGTATGTGGCGATCAATTTAGAACAGTTTGAAATGTTTTGGGCCGAGATCACAGCTACTGGGCTTCCATCATGCTGGGGTCCTACCCCTGCTGTGTTACAACCATTACTAGCATATGAGGCACGTCTCAAGGAGGAGATGAACCAGATGGATGTAATTTCAGATAAATCCACTCGGCTGAAACCCGAGACTATAGTTTCAGCACTCCGCCAAGAATTCGCCCTTCTACACCTGGTGAAGCACAAAATTCCTGCTGATGAAAATTTCGATGATCTCACTGAAGCTTATATTAGAGTGGAAGGTTTCATGTCAATGCCTGATCCTGCAAAAAATAATCAGCAAAGGTGCACTAAGTATGCCAGCCTATTAGCCATCTCATCAGCTAATGTCTCGCCACCTGTGTTAGCAACCGCATCAACTCTATCACACCAGTGAACATGGTTGACTCATGATTCGGCCCTAGTGGCCTTTAATTTTATTTTTACTTTGTTACTTTCAGATTTCGAGTGGAATTCACATTTCACTCCCACATTTTACTTCTTGTTAAAGACAGTTTTAAATATTTTGTTTTGAAACGACCGTAAGCCTAACTGTAAATGATGAGACGCTCCATTCCTCATCATGAATTTTGGTTACTTTTGATTAAGACTTCAAACTGATTAATAGCACACGAGGAAGATATTTTTCCCAAAAATATCTTCCCGCTCATGTTTCTAGAGGTTATATATAAGCAACAACCCAATAGAAAAAAGGGTTCTAGATTTTCTGAAGAATACGTTGTGAAATAATTTTGTATGCATTTTGTTGAAATTTTGATATAAATGCGAAGAGCCCGTTGGGTCTCAGTGATGAGGAGTTCCATCTTTAATGAGGATTCTGGTCTTTGTGCTTTACAGTCTGTAACTCTTCCTTATGTGTTATATCTTAACTGTTCATTTCGTTACATCCATTTCTCTTGTATCATGTTCTGGAATGCGAGTAGCTCACTGGTTCTGGTATGAATTTATCATAGTTGATACTTATGCTAAAACCTGTATAGCACTTTAAATATGGCTCAGTCATGATATGTTGTTTCATTTTCCACTTCAACCGTAATTCTTCTATATTATCTTCTATGGGATGTTATTTTTAAATGTTATTGTCATGTGTGGATTCTTATTATCATAAGCCCATTACATGTTGATATTTGTTTCTGGATTTTATCTCAGTGACAATTAGTATTCTCTCTATATTTCATATGAAGCAAATACCTTCTGATTAATCATCTCTGCGAAGTATTTTACAATCCATCCCTCCTTACAGAAAGCTGTCTTTGAATTGTCTGATACATTTATATTGGGAATTCACACTTTGCCTCTGCAGTATTGCTTTCTTTGTGTTGAAGTTTTGAGTATTCTGGTCCCATCCAAATGAAACTTTCTGGTTTACATGAGATAGCACGAGAGCCTTTTTTTGATAACCTTCCATGTTATATCATATGCTCCTTGCTGTATAAGATGTCCTAGGCACTGGTCTTTCACAACTCAAGGCTGTCTCTAGGGTTGAAAACATATTTTTGGTGCCGTTTTCGGGGACACGAAGTTGAGAAAAGTTAAATCCTTGGGCCTCGAAAAAACCTTTATTCACTCTGCAAAAAGGTGCGTATGAAGAGTTGAGAGTTGTAGATCCTTCCCTTGGCAACTCCACATTCATTTATCAGATAAAATGACTTGCAGTCTTGGCTCCTCGAAAGCCACACCTGAGGTCAGATACGTCTCAGCCAAAGATACCTTCTGTGTCTGACCCAGAAAATATCCTACATAGGAGAAGTTGGAGAGAAAGACAATCAGTCCACACAAAGATCCCTGAATTCTCTTTAGAAGAATTTTCATCCTCCTCCTCTCAAGTAGCCCAAGTGCAAGGTCTCGACTCCACTGTGGGAGATACTAACTACTTCTCAGATAGTCCTCCTCGGGGAGGTATCCAAATCAAAGATGAAGATGAATCAATAGATAACACACACTACAATCTTCACCCCACTCCTGAGGCCGAAGAGGTCAAAGAGGTCACCGAAATATCTGCTATTAATAGTTCATCTTTCCCATCAGCATCTCAAGCTGCTGTCCAATACATTCCTATTGTCATCCACACTTCACTTCCACCTCCTCCTCCTCTTATGCATCAAACTCTTGCACTACCTCCACCACCCCCAATGGCCAATGTTCCCGGTTTCTTGCTGAATAAGTATGCCCCGCTGGCTTTAACTCAAATATTGAATGATATGCCACAGGACTATCTGAATATTTTACCCTGTTTCAATGGGGAAAATGAGATTGAAGCCCAAAAGCATCTTGAGGTCTTCTGCTCTTTTGTAGAGAACTTTAATGTGGAACATCTAGATGTGGTCTTAAAACTGTTTGTTCAATCTTTGGATGGAGAATCCAGAAAGTGGTTTAAAACTCTAGGGGATCATTCCATTACAAATTGGGATCAGATGGAAAGCTCCTTTCTCAGAAAGTGGGGAGAGAGAAAGGACCATGGACATTGTCTCACTGAGTTTAACACACTCAAGAAAAAACATAACGAAGGGGTGTCAGAGTTCATCAAGAGATTTAATAAATTGTATTTAAGCCTTCCTGCTGATATGAAACCTCATCAAACTGCTGCTAAAGTTGTTTTCGTAGCAGCTTTTGACTTAGAGTTCAATTTCTCTCCGAGAGAAAGAAAGCCTGCCACCCTGGATGATGCTCAAACAGATGCACTGGAGCTGGAGGCAAATTTCGCATCCACTGGTAAATCAAAGGGAAAATTAGATCAAGATGCTAGAAGAAGAGGCAAAGAAGAGGTGTCTACTTCTGGCCAAGACAGAGAGTCAGCTGATAACAAAATTGAAGAAATGAACAAAATGATTAAGAATCTTTCAAGTAAGCTGGTCAAACTTGAATTGGAGGCCAAGAATTCATCCTCCAAGAATTTCCAAAATGCTCCAAACAGGGGTTACAACCCTCAGTATAGGAATCCACCCCTGCAGATACTACAAAGGGAAAGGAAGGAGCAACAAGATCAGGTACCCCAACCACTGTACTTGGAAGGTTAGGTAGAAGGCCCTACTGAAGACATCACTTATGAGCAAGATGATCCATATATTTCTTATTCAAATAGTGATGAAGTAGAATGTCCCCTGCAAGAAAGTGATGGAATGGAGATTCAATTACATGAGGAAGAAAAGGTCAAAGAAGGCACTGAAGATCCTGAGATCGATGACTATTTCAAGCAGTTTGTCGATTTCATGCAAGCACAGTTTAATAGAAGATACGACCTCATATCTTCTAGGAAAAGAACTCGCACTCAGGATTAGGAGGAAGACGCACCTTAGAAGGAAGCATCTGCTCAGAAAGAGACAACAGTACAAAAGGTCACAGACAAAGGTAAGAGGCCTATAAACGAATCATTGCAGTCTAGTGATCAAATTCCTTCCTCTTTAAAAGTAGTCACTCCCCCTAATGTCAAGTCAGTGACAAAAGAAGTCAAACCCTTGGTCCAAAGCAAAGAGTCAAAGGAGATTATAACATATAAGTCCTCTTCTACCTTTAGTTTACAAAAGGAGCTTGAGAAGGTCAAAATCCCAGTTCCCTTGATTGAATTGTTGAAGTAGCCTGCATATCAGTCTCAGGTCACATCCTTTATGCTTCCCCCAGAAGCAGCACATATTCCAGATAGTCGGAACCTTCAAGAAGAAAGACCCATGGTTGTGTTTGGCCCACATGTTGAGGAGTTAGATTCGTCTACTCCTCCCTTTTTTTATAGCCCAAATCCACCTTAGGCTGAAGGAAGGCGGGATTCAGGGTAACACCAAACCACACTCAGTCTGGTAGCTAGCCCTACCAGAATAAGAGAGGGCTCTCTCTGGGTCAATCTCAGGAAAAATGTATCAATAGGGCTTGAGATGACTGAAATGAGTGCTAATTTTAGGCTAGGTATATTAATCAAGGATTTGGAATGATTTTTAGGAGTTTTTTGTTGGAAAAAGGGAAAGACAGTTTTGGGCTTGGGGATGAGGCCAAATTCTTGCAGAGTTCAAGCTGGGGCAGAGAAGGCAATGGCTTTAATGTCTTAGATTCAATGAAGGGATAGAAAAGACTGCTAAGGAGATGAAAAGGGCAAGAAGGTGCAAGGATCCTCTTCAAACGGAAGAAAACATATAAAACTAAACAAAAGTTTAAGGCAGAGCACCAAAAAACTAATGAATTCTACCTTGGTTACTCATTTGTTTAATTCAGAAGCAAAGAGAAGGGAAATGGAATACATATAAAATTAATGAAACTTACAGATACATGGAGAAAAACATCATCAAAACTCAGGGCCACAAGGATCCCAATAAGTGCTGCAAAACTCTGGTCTTTCCTTTGCCAAAAAGCTGAAATGAATATACAATGAGGTGCCTAACTTTTCCCAAGAGTCCAACCTTGAAAATGTCTCATAAAATACAATATATAGACCATCCTAACCCCTTCCCATGCCTCTAGGGGTCGAGCTCATCCTTCTAGGAGCTGTTTCAACCAATTCTAAACAAGGAACTGAAATCTAGGCAATCAAACAACTTGCCTCTATATGGAAGGAAACTGATTCATTCATTTAATTTTCACTTTTTAGTGAATGAATCCTCTAGAACAAGTAAATATGAGCCAAAATTACAACATAGTCATCAAATTACATCAAGATAGATCAATAGTTACATCAAAATGTAAAACTAGTCAAAACTGGGCGAATTTCTGAGCTGAAAAGTGAAAATGGAGCCAAATTTCTCTATGCGCCGCGCCAGAAAACTCAATGTGCCGCGCCACTTTGAGCCTATTTTTGAGGCACTTACCGAAGTCCGAATTGAGCTCATGATAGCGCGTTGGAAAGCCCTGCCTGTCTAATTTCCAACCCAAGTGGAATTTCTAGATTTGGATGTCATTTTCCCCTCCAAAACTTCAATCTCCCAACACTGCTTCCTGTGGGTGCAAAAAGTGGCAGAAAGGCCATTTTCAAGGTGTTTTTGACCCTTTATGCCACCCAGAACTTTATGAAATCCTTAGGCCATTCCTAATCATGCATAAATTTTCATAAAAAATCCAGAAATACCAAGTTTTCCTCCAGAGGATCTCCCAATCGTAAGCGCACGCCAAGTGGCGCGACGCGTCGGGCGGGAAAATCTGTTTTGTGACCAAAAAACAAAATTGACAAAATTTTCTCCAAATTCCTTGAAACTTGGACTAAAGGTCCTTCATCACATGTCATTCTCAGCCAAAGAAGCTTCAGCCAAGATTTGAAGTGGATCAGGCCTTTCAAGACGTTTCAGTGCCCTCCTGGTGCATGTAGTTCAGTCACTGTCTTGTTCATATGATGAATCTGTGTCCGTCATGGTGTTGCAATGTGTATGACAAGTGTATGTTTGATTGGTTGAAAATGAGAAATGAAGACTTGGTGTCTTTGTTTTCAATGCCAAATGGAAATAAGGTACTGTGAGGAATATGGGACAATAGGTATAAGTGGACTGTGGAGTTTGTCAAGTGAGATTTGAAATGTGTTAACAGTCACTTGACTGTGTTTAGGGATGTGGGGTTTTGGAATTTTGAGAATTAGGGACTCTTTGCAAATGATATGGGAGAGTGATAGTGATAGGGGATGATAGGGTTTAGGATAGGGATAATAGGATTTAGGAAATAAGTGATATGAGCGGTTTTATAAGGATAGGAGAGGAACTATGAATGACAATGTGACAGTGACGGGAAATGAATAAACAATGTGGGGGATTAGCACCAAGATCAAACTTTAAAACTCAACTTTCAAACCCTACAAGAACCATTTATAACAAGAGACTAGGGTTTAAATTTTGATGTTAAAAATTCTCCAACCAATCTTTGAAACCACACCAAACACCATCCATGAGCAATTACAAAGTCACAAAAACTTACATGGTGCATAGGAGGATGAGTTAATTTGAGTTTTTGTGAAGAAATGACAAAAATTAATGTTCCGGCCCTGTGCGCCGCGCACTAGCCTAACGCGCCACGCAGGCTGTGTGTGCCACGCCAGTGTAATTTTACACTGTGTAGAGTGGCTCTATGCGCCGCGCAACAGCCCAACGCGCCGCGCAGGCAAACTCTACCACAACTTCGGATTTTCACACTGCTTTTGCTTCCTCCATGATTTTCTCTTTGTTTTACTGATGTATTTGGTGTGTAATTGAATTATTGAAATACAAACATGTCTCTTATGGCATGAACTTTGATTTTTGATTTGGAAAACTCTCTTTCTAATTTTGCAGACTTTGGCACTTTGCTCATAACTCTGTTTTCTGCTTCCACTTTGATTTTTTGGCTGAATGGCGAAACTCTTGGCTAATTTTTGCAGGGATAGCTGGCGTTGAATTCAACAAAGGATGACCAGGGCTGCGTCTAAACATTTTCAACTGAAAAACCTTGAAAATATACATGGCAATTTATTACAAAGAACAAAATGACGATTTTCTTCAAAACAGAGTTTTGAAGAAAAGTCACGATCAATCATTATAATGATGAAATTTATTGAGATGGAAACTTATTTTGATCCTCCCTCTGGCCTGCTAGCATTATTGGACACTTTGAAGACGAAATTTGTGAAACCCTAGACCTAAAAAGACCTAAAAACCCTAAAATAACTCTTTGCTGACTAAGAGGCCAAAACAGGACTATGAATGACTTTAAAATAGATTTTATGAAAAGACCTGAGCCAACAGGTACATGACATGAGGGGTATGACTGAGAAGGCCCTTCCGTCAGATAATGGCATGCCCTTAACGTAATGCAGATGAATGAACTGAATTAGACACCTAAAAATGAAATGCAATAAGAGAAATGATCTCTGACGGAGGGATGACTATACCAACTCTAACATTGGCTCCAATGGGGATGGTAGCTCATTGGAGGTGCCAAGGACTGCAGATCTTTGGAAAAGCAGACAGTGCCTTCATCCATTGGGAAATGGAGTTAAAACACGAAAACTGACATTACGCAGACTGACTCTGACTCAAGGCTAAAACTGAAAACCATAATAAAATCAAACATGACTGAAACATAACTAACAAACTGGAAATATGCTCACAATTGAGCTTATTCATCAAACCTACTCTAATTGTTCTTTTCACCACCCGATCAAGTGAAATGGAACAGCCAATGCAACCATGTAAGCATCCTAGCTGCTATTTGATTTCTTCCCAAATGCTTTCTGATGCGCAGGAAAAGGAAAGAACTGAAAGGCAACTCCCATGAAAACTTGGAATCAAGTTGACTGCTGATAAAATTGCAAAGCATGAATTGACTGGATGACTTCAAGAATACTGCGAAAGGATCTTCATAAACATAGCTGTTGATTTCCATTAACACATTACTACTCTGGTCCAAGTGATCTTCATAGCTGGATATTAAGATTTTTCTCACATCTCTGTTGTCCTTCTTTGGTGATTTGCAGCTAGTGCTTTTCAGTGATCCCTAAATCCAGTGAATAATCCAGTCCCATTGACTCCAAATGTAATAAAATTTTCCCTTAACACCTCCTCATATGACTACAAACCTTGGTGTGAGCTTTGTAATGAAAAATATTTTGAACAAGACAATGAAGGCGAATTTTGAATAAGATTATCATCAACATTCTTTTCTGGCACATGGTTAGCCAATGGGGAAGAACCTTTACAACAAACATCATCCAACACACGAGAAATAGGATCATCAAAAACTTGAGAAGACTGCTGCATTGTATCCATTGAAACTGTATGACATCCTACTGGTTGTTCATCTTTTTCTTGAGAGATATTACGAAGATTCTGCTTTATAAACTGAAATGCTTCGAAACAAGGGATACTTCCAGTCCTTTTGCATCATTAAACACGTATTTGCCCATGCTTCTTCATCCACAATTTGGACCTTAAATTTAGTTTAAGGGCTGCAAATCCGATGCTGTGCCGTCAAGAATTTCGCTATCTGTCTCATCCTCCACATTAAAATTGAGAGATTTTTGATTTTCTACACGCTACTCATTTGAAGATTTACTATGCAATTTACCCTTCAACAACTAGAATGATTCAAAACAAAATGGTACGGAATCATATTGCATCATTAAATCGTATGTGCCAGCTTCCATGTCTTCATCTGCAACTTGACAATCAATGGCATTTGGGGGCTGCAAATGTGAATATGAAAATTCTTGAACAAGGTTTTCATTGCGCTCAAGATGGTCCAGATCAAGACTTGTCGATAGTTGATTTCTGATTGCATGGAAGTTGTCTCTGATGAACTGAAATGAATCAAAACAAAAAGGAAAAGATCCTTCACTTACTTCAAAATTTGCTACACTTTCCTCGTCATTTCTGTAGCTGATATGCATCGGTTGATCAATGTATTCGAGCTATTGAAAGTGAACTTCCTCCTTCCACAATCTAGCTGTTGATTTGTCTGCAAGATTAGCTTCTGTTTGGAGAACATAATCATCATCATACTGGTCAAAATAAGGCAAATCATCAGTATAAAACACATCATCAAGCATACATGTCATATCAATAGATCTCTCTTCTCCAAGATGATCTATAAAACAATAATTATCAGATCTATGAAAACTGGGATAAGAAACAAAATGTTTTGAATCAACAACTTTTTCTTCTTCAATCAGCGAGCCATGGGCTTGAACATTATACTCATTCCTTGTGATGATCCTTTGCATCATCTCTTCCACTTCACTTACCAAAATGTCAAGCTTTACCTCTAGAGATGTCAATTTCTCTGGATCTATGTTTTTCATCTCTTCTTCCTTCAACTTTTCCCTTCGGATCAACAAATGAGCCTCTACATCTACTACACTTTTCTTCATCTCTTCAAGTGTTTCAAGATTCATTTCTCTCAGCTGAAACTCCATTTCCGGATCAACGACACCCGGGTAGTGCAAGAGAGATATTAGGAGAAGGTCTATATCAGCTGGCATCGAAAAAATATAATTTGGTTAAATCTCGTAGAAACTATAAATGTCTCCTGTTAGTTTTTCACTCGGTTATACTCTTCTTTAATCAAGAAATGTTCTATTCGATTGCCCAATTTGTCGAGGAAAACTTTGACGAACTGCCGGAAATCTGAGATGCTCGCATCAGGCAGGGCTTTGAACCAACTCTTCACTTGGCCTTGCAAAGAAAGAGCAAAAAGCCTAATACTGACATCCTCTTCATCAACTTCAAAAAGCTCAGCGTTGACATTGTTACATTCACCATCAAATCTTGGTAGATATAGGTCATAATTTTTTGGGAAAGCATGAAGAACAGAAGGTAAAACAGGAGGTTTATACCTATCTGGGACTATAAAAGGTGTAGGAGTATATACAAGAGCTACGAGATCAGTTTTGTTTTCTTCAGGCTCATCACTCTGAAGAGAGTCATCATGAGATGTGGGAAAAGTAAGGAGGCCAGGATCAAAGGGAAACTCAGTATTTACACTCTTTGAATAGGTTGAGTGAAGATTTTGATCACCTTTATCATACAAAAAATTCTGAAAAACTTTGAGGACAGTTTCAAGAACAACAAAGAAGTAGTTTACAAGAAAGCAGACTAGATCCTGAATATCATTCCACTTTGGATACCTGAAATTTGTGTAAAATCCTTCCATTTCCTCAGAGAAAGAGTCAGTCCTCCAGTGGAGTCTCTACATTTAGTTGGAGTCACCAGGTGAATGATTTCAGCCTTCTTATGTCTGATCGTTGTCCACCATCAACCATCAGATCTGAACTTGATACATGTACTGGGGCAATTCACAAGTCAAGTGTCACGTTCACAAGCTAGACCGGAGATTGACTGAAGCAGCGTTTATCTACTTCCGCTAATGCAAAGCAAGAGCGTTTCAAAGGCTACCTGGCATAACTTCAGGCTCCGTCTGTAGCTTATAAAACAAATAACACCAACAAGAAAACCATATTTGTTCCCCAGTGGAGTTTCCACTATGTTATAACCCAAATCCACCTTAGGCTGAAAGAAGGCGGGATTCAGGGTAACACCAAACCGCGCTCAGTCTGGTAGCTAGCCCTACCAGAACAGGAGAGGGCTCTCTTCGGGTCAATCTCAGGAAAAATGTATCAATAGGGCTTGAGATGACTGAAATGAGTGCTAATTTTAGGCTAGGTATATTAATCAAGGAGTTGGAATAATTTTTAGGGGTTTTTTGTTGGAAAAAGGGAGAGACAGTTTTGGGCTTGGGGATGAGGCCAAATTATTGCAGAGTTCAAGCTGGGGAAGGGAAGGCAATGGTTTTGATGTCTTAGATTCAATGAAGGGATAGAAAAGACTGCTAAGGAGCTGAAAAGGGCAAGAAGGTGCAAGGATCCTCTTCAAACAGAAGAAAACATATAAAACGAAAGTTTAAGGAAGAGCACCATCAAACTAATGAATTCTACCTTAGTTACTCGTTTGTTTATTTCATAAGCAAAGAGAAGGGAAATGGAATAAATATAACATTAATGAAACTTACAGATACATGGAGAAAAACATCATCAAAACTCAGGGCCACAAGGATCCCAATAAGTGCTGCAAAACTCTGGTCTTTCCTTTGCCAAAAAGCTGAAATGAATATACAATGAGGTGCCCAACTTTTCCCAAGAGTCCAACCCTGAAAATGTCTCAGAAAATACAATATATAGACCATCCTAACCCCTTCCCATGCCTCTAGGGGTCAAGCTCATCCTTCTAGGAGCTGTTTCAACCAATTCTAAACAAGGAACTGAAATCTAGGCAATCAAACAACTTGCCTCTATATGGAAGGAAACTGATTCATTCATTTAATTTTCACTTTTTAGTGAATGAATCCTCTAGAACAAGTAAATATGAGCCAAAATTACATCATAGTCATAAAATTACATCAAGATATATCAATAGTTATATGAAAATGTAAAACTAGTCAAAGCTGGGAGAATTTCTGAGCTGAAAGGTGAAAATGGAGCCAAATTTCTCTATGCGCCACGCCAGAAAACTCAATGCACCGCGCCACTTTGAGCCTATTTTTGAGGCACTTCATGAAGTCGAAATTGAGCTCATGATAGCTTGTTGGAAAGCCCTGCCTATCTAATTTCCAACCCAAGTGGAATTTCTAGATTTGGATGTCATTTGCCCCTCCAAAACTTCAATCTCCCAACACTGCTTCCTGTGGGTGCAAAAAGTGGCAGAAAGGCCATTTTCAAGGTGTTTTTGACCCTTTAGGCCACCCAGAACTGTATGAAATCCTTAGGCCATTCCTGAGCATGCATAAATTTTCATAAAAAATCCAGAAATACCAATTTTTCCTCCAGAGGATCTCCCAATCGTAAGCGCACGCCAAGTGGCGCGACGCATCGGGCAGGAAAATCTGTTTTGTGACCAAAAAACAAAATTGAAATTTTTTTCTCCAAATTCCTTGAAACTTGGACTAAAGGTCCTTCATCACGTGTCATGCTCAACAAAAGAAGCTTTGTCCAAGATTTGAAGTGGATCAGGCCTTTCAAGATGTTTCAGTGCCCTCCTGGTGCATGCAGTTCAGTCACTGTCTTGTTCATATGATGAATCTGTGTCCGTCATGGTGTTGCAATGTGTATGAAAAGTGTATGTTTGATTGGTTGAAAATGATAAATGAAGACTTGGTGTATTTTTTTTCAATGCCAAATGGAAATAAGGTACTGTGAGGAATATGGGACAGTAGGTATAAGTGGATTGTGGAGTTTGTCAAGTGAGATTTGAAATGTGTTAACAGTCACTTGACTGTGTTTAGGGATGTGGGGTTTGGGAATTTTGAGAATTAGGGACTCTTTGAAAATGATATGGGAGAGTGATAGTGATAGGGGATGATAGGGTTTAGGATAGGGATAATAGGATTTAGGAAATAAGTGATATGAGCGGTTTTATAAGGATAGGAGAGGAACTATGAATGACAATGTGACAGTGACGGGAAAGGAATAAACAATGTGGGGGATTAGCACAAAGATCAAACTTTAAAACTCAACTTTCAAAACCTACAAGAGCCATTTCTAACAAGAGACTAGGGTTTAACTTTTGATGTTAAAAATTCTCCAACCAATCTTTGAAACCACACCAAACACCAGCCATGAGCAATTAAAAAGTCACACAAACTTACATGGTGCATAGGAGGATGAGTTAATTTGAGTTTTTGTGAAGAAATGACAAAAATGAGTGTTCTGGCCCTATGCGCCGCGCACCAGCCCAACGCGCCGCGTAGGCTGTGTGCACCACGCCAGTGTAATTTTACACTGTGCAGAGTGGCTCTATGCGCCGCGCAACAGCCCAACGCGCCGCGCAGGCAAACTCAACCACAACTTTGGCTTTTCACACTGCTTTTTCTTTCCTCCATGATTTTCTCTTTGTTTTTCTGATGTATTTGGCGTGTAATTGAATTATTGAAATACAAACATGTCTCTTATGGCATGAAATTTGATTTTTGATTTGGCAAACTCTCTTTCTAATTTTGCAGACTTTGGCACTTTGCTCATAACTCTGTTTTCTGCTTCCACCTTGATTTTTTGGCTGAATGACGAAACTCTTGGCTAATTTTGCAGGGATAGCTGGCGTTGAATTCGTAAAAGGATGACCAGGGCTACACCTGAACATTTTCAACTGAAAAACCTTGAAAATATACATGGCAATTTATTACAAAGAACAAAATGACGATTTTCTTCAAAACAGAGTTTTGAAGAAAAGTCACGATCAATCATTATAACGATGAAATTTCTTGAGATGGAAACTTATTCTGATCCTCCCTTTGGCCTGTTGGAATTATTAGACACTTTGAAGATGAAATTTGCGAAACCCTAGACCTAAAAAGACCTAAAAACCCTAAAATAACTCTTTGTTGACCAAGAGGCCAAAACAGGACTATGAATGACTTTAAAATAGATTTTATGAACAGACCTGAGCCAGCAGGTACATGACATGAGGGGTATGACTGAGAAGGCCCTTTCGTCAGATAATGGCATGCCCCTAACATAATGCAGATGAATGAACTGAATGAGACACCTAAAAATGAAATGCAATAAGAGAAATGATCTCTGACGGAGGGATGACTATACCAACTCTAACACCTTTTATGTGTCTTTAGTGATTCATGACCTGCTATTACATAACTATATGTTAGATTCAGGAGCTTCCCATAATCTATTTCCCTTGTCAGTCATGGAACAACTAGGATTACAAATCACCTGTCCATACAAGGATCTCTATTCATTTGATTCCAAAAGAGTTAAATGCCTAGGTATGATCAAGGATTTGGTGGTCAACTTGGCCCAGATCCCAGCGAAAAGCATGGTGATGGACATTGTGGTGGCTGACATTCCAGCTCGCTTCGGCATGTTGCTATCAAGGTCCTAGGGGACCAAAATTGGTGGGTCAATCAAGTTGGACTTAACATATGCTACTATCCTGGTTTTTGGTGGCCAAGAGAGGAGGTTGTACAGGGAAACAAGATTTTTCAAGATGGTTACTAAAGATGACAACTCGGTTAATTCACTAGTTTACAGTAAAGAGGGAGATTTATCATGTTTGATGCTCGAGGAAGACCAAGATTATGCTCAAGAACCATCATTCTACTAGATCAAAACCAAGTAGTCCTTAGAGAGGTAGGAAGCAGGAGTCTGGATGCTTCACTTTGATGGAGCAAATTCCAGAGAAGGTACTGGAGCTGGAGTACTACTAATTTCCCCTACAGGCCAATGGGTTCCGTTGTCCTTCAAGTTAGAATATGAAGCTACTAATAACGTGGCCGAATATGAAGCACTTTTGTTAGGGTTACAGACAGCCAGAAGTATGAATATCCAAAGTTTAAAAGTTCTGGGAGATTCGGAACTGGTGGTTAGAAAAGTGAAGAATCAGTGCCAAGCCAAACACCCTAGGCTGAGGGCTTATAGGAACGAAGTATGGGATCTGGTGGAAATTTTTTTCCTGGCATTTAATATTCAATTCATGCCTAGAGAGCAGAATAGGATGGTAGAATTCCTTGCAGTGGCTGGTAGTACATTCCGTCCACCTCAGAACCCTCTCTTAAGATATGAAATTGAGGTGCGTTACCGACCATAAATCCTAGATAACATCAAGCATTGGCAAGTGTTTGAAGATGAATACCAAGTGAAAATATTTCTAGAAATAGTTGGGGAATTCTCAAACATGGAGATTGATGCTTGCGAAGATGAAGAAGCTAAAGACATCTCAGAAAATAAATGGGAAGAAAAGGTGGTCGGCCATAAATTTTTGTAACTAAAAGGAAACGTTATACCTAGAGGACTGGTACCTCTAGAAAGGTTGTTTGATAGGAACGATGTTCCACTGCAGCCAAACAAGGTGGTAGAAGAGAATCAGGTAGAAGATCTAAACCTTGGTACTGATGCAGACCCCAAAATTGTGAAGTTGTCCAAGAAAGTCCCAGAGGAATATAAAGAGCTCTATCAGAAACTATTCCAGTCCTACAAAGATGTGTTTGCATGGTCTTATCAAGACCTGAAAACCTTCGACATCAACATCATGTAGCATAAAATTCCTCTAAAGGGAGATGCGAATCCACATAAATAGAAGCTTAGACAGATTAACTCCCTGCTACTCCCCTCCATAGAGAAAGAGATTAAGAAATTGTTGAAGGCCAAAATCATTGTGCCATTGAGGTACTCTGAGTGGGTGGCAAACTTAGTCCCTGTCCAGAAAAAGAATGGAGAAATAAAGCTGTGTGTTGATTTTCGGAATTTAAATCGAGCATATTTAAAGGATAATTACCCACTTCCCAAGATGGATTATATTCTACAGAAAGTGGTGGGAGCTTCACGGATGTCGATGATGGATGGGTTCTCTGGTTACAATCAGGTGGCTGTACTCCCGGAAGATCAAAAGAAGACTGCCTTCACCACACCATGGGGTACATTTATGTATGCCAGGATGCCTTTCGGGTTGATTAATGCAGGGGCCACTTTCCAAAGGGCCATGGACATTGCCTTTTTTAGGGAGCAAGATAAGTTTGTTGTGATCTATCTTGACGATATCACTGTGTTTTCAAAGGATGATGCAGAGCACATTGAACACTTGCGTATAACTTTCGAGAAGTGCAGAAGGTATGGTCTCTCTCTCAATCCACAAAAGTCATTGTTTGCATTGGAGGAGGGTAAGCTTTTGGGACATATTGTGACCAAAGATGGAGTAAAAATAGATCCTAAGAGAGTAGAAGTTATAAATGGCATTTCTCTCCCCAGAAATAAAAAGGAGGTGCAGGTGTTCCTTGGGCGTATTAAATTTCTGAGGAGGTTTATCCATAACTATGCAGAGATAGTTAGGCATATAATTGAAATTCTTAAGAAGAATAATGAGGTAAAATGGTCCCAGGAATCACGAGAGGCCTTTTCCAGAATAAAAAATTCCTTTGCAGAAGCCCCGGTGCTAGCTGGACCAGACTATGCCAAACCCTTCATGATTTTTTCATTTGCATCACCTCATACAGTGGTAGGAGTTTTATTGTAGAAAAATGAAGAGGGGTATGAGCAGCCCATTTCTTTCTTCAGTCAGGTGCTCTGTGATGCAGAATTGAAATATAACATATTAGAAAAGCAGGCTTATGCTCTGGTGAAGTCTCTCAAGGAATTTCGTATGTATGTCCTGCAATCACACATCACTGTATTTGTGCCCACAGCAGCCATGAAAGACATCCTTATCCAAGGAGATAATGAAGGAAAAAGGGGGAAATGGATTGCCAAAATACAAGAATATGAGCCGAATATTCGCTCTACCAAACTAATTAAGGGGCAAGGATTAGCCAAAATCCTATCAAAATAAAACTGTCAGGCTCTGGGTATAAATATGTCTATGCTAGCTAATGAGGATCCCGAGAAGATGGAGGAGCAGCGAGGAATAGAGACAGCTACTCAGAAGACTCATATGAAGTATCTCATCAGCCCGTGGTATAAGGAGATTGTGGAGTATCTTCTGACCCTTAGATGCCCTCCTAGCTGTGACAAAGCTAAATATAGAGCACTAAGGTTGAAATCACAGAAATTTGTTGTTGCCAATGGTCGGCTATAATGGCGAGATCCTTCAGGTATCCTACTCTTGTGTCTCACATAAGATGAGGTAGAAAATATAATGGTTGAATTTCATGAAGGTATCTGTGGGGGTCATTACAGTTGGAGAGCTACTGCTCATAAGATTCTGAAGGCTGGTTTCTACTGGCCCAAACTCTTTGGACATGTATTTTCCCATGTCAGAGCTTGTGAGAAATGCCAAAAATTTGCAAAAAGACAGAAGTTGGCACCCTACCCATGATCCCTGTACATGTGGACGAACCATTCCAGCAATGGGGGATTGACTTTATTGGTGAGATACATCCTACGTCGAGTGGTCAACACAAGTGGATATTGACTGCTACGGATTATTTTGCAAAATGGGTGGAGGCTATACCTACGAGGAATGTAATAGATATTGTGGTGATGAAATTTTTTGAAGAAAATATTATATCAAGATTTGGCTGCCCTGCCAAAATAGTGACTGACAATGCCTAGGCCTTTAAGTCCGTAAAGTTTGTCAGCTTCTCCCAGTAGTATAACATTGCATTGGGTCACTCCACGACCTATTACCCACAAGAAATGGCCTGGAAGAGTCTTCAAATAAGACCCTGGTGAGAGCACTGAAGAAAGCTATCAACAAAAATCAGAAAAATTGGGACTCTCAGCTGAAATTTGTTTTATGGGCCAACAGGATCACCAGCAAGAGATCAACCGGGAAATCCCCATATGAATTGGTATATGGGAGAGCAGATGTATTTCCCATACAGTTGGCTTTACCAGTAGCCAGATTCATGCAGGAAATCCAAGAAGAACCTGATGATGTAACTAGGAGAATCAATCAGCTAGTAGAGTTGGAAGAAACATGAAACCAGGTGAATTAGAGGCTAACTGAATACCAGGATAAGATGAAAGATATATTTTACCAGCACGCAAAGGAAAAGAAGATGCAGGTTGGGGATTTAGTGCTCAGATGGGATATTCGAAGAGCAGATAAGGGGAAGCATGGTAAATTTGACCCATTATGGTTCAGCCCCTTCAAAATTGTGGACCAAGGGGGCAACAACACATTCAAATTGGAAAATTTACGGGGAGACTTTCTTGACATCCCTGTAAATGGTCAGTTCCTCAAACCTTACTTCCAGTTCTGATTCAGGCCGAGAGAGCCTGATGTATTATACTATACATTAGTTTTCTGCTTTAATCTTTGTTTTAATGATGTTTGTCTTAAAGAATCATGAAGAGAAAAATAAAAGTGTAGGAAAGCAGTGTCTACATGAAGGGTTAACAGGTGGTCTGCGAAGTTCTTGACACGCCCAAGGATGAACGTGCCGCCCCCAGGTGGAGCCAATGTTGATTATATAGTTTACCTTTAACATTTTTTATTTTAGCCATGAGGAGCAAAGCACCAAATAACATTACTCACGGTGAATATTTAAAGATGGCTAAATAGAAACAACGCTAAGCTAAGTCACGTGCCAAATAAATAAGCGCATGTCTATAAGGGAGTGGAAAGACATAAAGGTTCTGAAAATTAGCCAAGCAAAGATATGTAAGGTATAAAGGGGAAGAATATTAAAACAGGGCTCGCATTCACTTTGTATATGCTGGCAAGAGATTCCGCAAGTGCAATTCCGGGGGGGTCACGGAGCGGAGGAGTGAGGCAGAGCCTTACCCCCATGGAAACTTGATGACATGTCACAAGGGTCGACATGAAGTGAAGGTTATATGGGGAGTAAAGAACGGGTCTTAAAGCCGTCGCGTTGTGTACTTCATGTTCCACGAAGATTATGTTTTGAGAACAGAGTTGTCTCCACTACGAAAAGGTAAGGTAAAGTTCTTAGGATATCTGAAACTGAGGCCTGTACCAGTATTTAACCCAGCACATGGTGTTTACCTAACCAAAGTCTAACACCCAATCCCTACACACCGCGTGCCTCACTTTCAGTGTCCTTACGACGCTTACCCCACTTGCTTCACCATTCCTCCTTTTCTCAAGATCCCTCAGTTCTATATAACGGTCCCCCATCTTTTACTGCAGTAAAACTTTCAGGTATTCGACTACGATATAAACTAAAGTGGGAGCCCAGTACCAGGTCCACCCAGTCATTGTCAGTACCCTCGCGTCGCTTTCCCGAGCAAATTTCCTACTGCACAGGTATTCCGTCCCTCATATTCCCTCTGGTTTCCTTTTGTTTTTAAAAAGTTTTCATACTAGTCATGGGAAAGGTCACCACTAAGAAGTCAGAACCAGAGACTCCTCAGGTCCGTGAAACCAGATATCCTCCAGGGTTTGAACCTTTCTTAGACCTGCAAGTCGAAATCTGTGACCCACAATATCCATTTCCCATTAGCAGTACCAAACCTGAGCTTTTTAGGAGACATGTCGAAAATAGGGATAGGTATCGGGTGGTTCTATCAGGTCTGTACCATCAAATTACCCCTCCAGTTTATCTAGTGGTTGAGTTTATCTGCTGGCTCAGGGATGCCTATGAAGAATGTTGGGGCATGTTTTTCTTAGCTCAAGGGAACATGATATTCACTCTTTCCCCCGATATTATCAGAAAAGTCCTTCGTTTTCCCACCAGTTCAAACTACATCAGTTTTAGTGAAGTTACTCTGACCCCTCAGTTTGCAAAATTGCCATGGGAACAACAAGGTGATTTGATTTCCTCCATAGCCGACGATCATACCACATCCCTTCCTTCCGCAGAGCCTTTTCCCTTGAGTCTGTTCAAAGAAGAAGTGCAGCCCATCCTTGCTCTCATCGCTGGTTTATTAGGTGTGGATGGTTTAGGGCAAACCTCTAGGGCATGTGGTTCTTTCTTATGGTTAATGTCTCAAACAAGGGTTGTTTTGGACATTCCTGTTTTCTTGGCCTCCACCATTCAGATCCAGTTCCAGGAACTCTCAGACACTAGTCACTTCCGCTTTTGCTCTATGGTTTTCTACCTCTTCCTTTATCAACATGCTGATAAATTTGAGGGTTTGGGTTTAGATAAGGTGTACAAGGTAAATTCTCAGCCCAGACCAATTTTCGACTGGAGCTTTGCAACACATCAGTTACCAAACGGGGTGGGCTATTCTAGGTTTCTAAATGAGTTCATGCCTATTGCCTACACTATCATCCATGACTCTCTGTTACCTAGGGTTTTTCCTGAGATGAAGAGATGGTTACAGTATAGTCAAGCCCAAAGTACTAGGGATTGGTACCTGTTTGATAACTACACCGAAATTCGAGTTTATGGAGCCGAAGTTCCCCCCTATCAGTTTCCTGTATTCCCTGCCCGACGTATTTATGCCTTGGAATACATTTGGCAGACACTGAAATCTGACCAAATCCACTTCCTTCCTACAAAAAAGGGGTTTATCCTTAAAATTCCCATTACCATTGGAGCTTTTGTTGTCAATTCAAGGCACGCCCTCCCTATCATTGAAAAGCTGCTTCAAGACATGGATTTGAGAAAAGGGAAGGTTTGGCCCTACGATCCGAGGGGCATCATCTCTGCAAAAGGAGATGGAACAAATCAACTCCTTATGTGCATGAAATGAGACCTTTCATAGAATGGCGGGCTAATCTTGAAAATTGGCCTTTGCTTTCGCAGATGGAGACAGATTCATCTGCGACAGGGGAAAAGGCAGAGGCAGCTTCAACAAGAGAAGCTGGTAAAGGTCAAGCAGCGGAGGAGGTAGGTACATCAGGAGCATGTTCTCCCCCCCATAAAAGGCAGAAAACAGTGACCAGTGAAGCAAAAGTTATTAAGGAAGAACAATTGCTCGAACAGGAAATACCATATGGGATACCCGATAAAAGCAAGGTAGGAATCAAGGTGTTACGAGACAGTGTTACATCTTCCAATTTCTCAGAGGTCTCACAAGCTATCACAGCTGACACTTCCCAGGTCACAACTGAAAGAAGCTTGAAAGCTAGAGAAATCAGAGATAAGTACCGGGCGGAGCTAGAAGGATTCGTTGAGAAATACCACACCAGAATTTCAGCCTCAATGAACCTGGACACTGAACATTTAGTAATGGCCATGGCCGAGGCCATTCTGGACCCAGATGCTGGTACTACTAGTTACAGAGTGTTAGAGTATGCAGTCGACATGTCAAAAGTTCCTGCAATTGATAAATGCAATATATTTTAGGTTTTCGGTGATATGCTAAAGGATGAAGTGATGCGGCTTACGATCACTTTGAAGAAGTTGCAGAACACACATGCCCAAGTGAAGGAGAATTTCAGAAAAGAAAAGGAAAATTCCCATGCCCTCATGAATCAAATACACTCTATCCAGGATTTGATTAAAGGAAAAGAGACAAGTGAAGCCAACCCACAACATCACCTCATCGAGGAATTGCAGAAGGAATTTGCATCCTTGAAAGGTAAAATTAGTATACCGACCTCTCATCATGTACAAACAGCCGAGTTAGCCTAGGTTGAAAAAGATAGAGAAGACTTGGTTGAATCTCTTGAAAAAGAGAAAGAGGAAAAATAAAAGATCGTAGAGGAGATGGATGTTCTTCAGGGCAGGCTAAAGGAATTACAGACAACTTGGGATACACATATGTGTGCACCACCACCAGCCCCACCAGAGACTAGTTCGCTGTCTGAACAACTGACTACAGTAGTGGCGACAAATGAGGCATTGGAGAAACAGGTCTCTACATCGAGACTAAGAATCAGTGAGCTTGAAGCTCTTTTGGCTGAGAACTCCAAGAAAATCGATGCCATGCAGAAGGAAATAGAGCAAGGAAAGAAGGAGAAAGCAAACCAGCAGAAAACCATTGACGAACTTAAAAATCGCTTGAAAGGTAATATCACCCTCATGGAAGCCAGACGGTTAATCTGGGCAGAGATCATTATAGAGATGAAAGGGCATTGGGCATTCTTAAAAGTCATTGAGGAGGTAAATTCGTCCATGCTTTATCTCAAAAGAAAGCTTCATGAGGGGAATATTGATACATCCAGCAGAGCACAACACACAAAGAGTTATATCTCTTTCTTGAAAGGGCTGAGGCCTGAAGACGTGGAGAAACATGGTATAACGAGTAGGTTCAAGGAAGCCGTTGAATGTCAAAAAATAATTGATAAGGAGTTTGCTCTCAGTATAGCTTCAAGAACCTTGGAGAACGTGGTGGTCAATTTAGAACAATTTGAAATGATTTGGGCCGAGATCACAGCTGTCGGGCTTCCATCATGCTAGGGTCCTACCCCTGCCGTGTTACAGCCATTACCAACATATGAGGCATGTCTCAAGGAGGAGATGAACCGGATGGATGCACTTTCAGATAAATCCACTTGGCTGAAACCCGAGACTATAGTTTCAGCACTCCGCCAGGAATTCTCCCTTCTACACCCGGTGAAGCACAAAATTCCTGCGGATGCAAATTTCAATGATCTCACTGAAGCTTATATCAGAGTGGTAGTTTTCGCGTCAATGCCTGAACCTGCAGTAGATAGTCAGCAAAGGTGCACCAAGTATTCCATCCTGTTAGCCAGCTCATCAGCAAATGTCTCGCCACCTGTGTCAGCAACCACATCAACTCCATCGCATCAATGAACATGGTTGACTCATGATTCGAACCTAGTGGCCTTTAGTTTTATTTTTACTTTGTTACTTTTAGATTTCGAGTGGAATTCACATTTCACTCCCACATTTTACTTCTTGTTAAAGAAAGTTTTAAATATTTTGTTTTGAAACTGCCGTAAGCCTAATTGTAAATGATGAGATGCTCCATTCCTCATCATGAATTTTGGTTACTTTTGATTAAGAATTAAAACTGATTACTAGCATGCGAGGAAGATATTTTTCCCAAAAATATATTCCCACTCATGTTTCTGTAAGTTCTATATAAGTAGCAACCCAATAGAAAAAAGGGTTCAAGAATTTTCTGAAGAATACGTTGTGAAAGAATTTTGTATGCATTTTTTTGAAATTTTAATATAAATGCAAAGAGCCCGTTGGGTCTCAGTGATGAGGAGTTCCATATTTAATGAGGATTCTGGTCTTTTTGCTTTACAGTTTGTAACTCTTCCTTATGTGTTATAGCTTAAATGTTCATTTCGTTACATCCATTTCTCTTGTATCATGTTCTGGAATGCGAGTAGCTCACTGGTTCTGGTATGAATTTATCATAGTTGATACTTATGCTAAAACCTGTCTAGCACTTTAAATATGGCTCAGTCATGATATGCTGTTTCATTTTCCACTTCAACCGTACTTCTTCTATATTAGCTTCTATGGGATGTTATTTTTAAATGTTATTGTCATGTGTGGATTCTTATTATCATAAGCCCATTACATGTTGATATTTGTTTCTGGATTTCATATTAGTGACAGTTAGTATTCTCTCTATATTTCATATGCAGCAAATACCTTTTGATTATTCATCTATGCGAAGTATTTTAGAATCCAACCCTCCTTACAGAAAGCTGTCTTTGAATTGTCTGATACATTTATATTGGGAATTCACACTTTGCCTCTATAGTATTGTTTTCTTTGTGCTGAAGTTTTGAGTATTCTGGTCCCATCCAAATTAAACTTTCCGGTTTACATGAGATAGCACGAGAGCATTCTTCTGATAACCTTCCATGTTATATCATATGCTCCTTGCTGTATAAGCTAGTCCTAAAAGTAATCTGTCTCACAAACTAAGGCTTTGCCTTCAGGGTTTATAAAACTCCCATCCTTATAGTCCCTATCAACATATGATGTTTCTAAAGTTATCTAATCTTTTCAATGCGTTAATGTAATAACATTTTTTTCTCTTTAAATGGGAGGACTACATTCTGGGTTGAAGGTTTTCTTTAATATAATATAAGTAGGACTTAATTTTATTGTCAATTATTTTAATATTGTTAATGTAATAGATTATATTTTATATTTTAAATCATAAAAATATTGAAATATATTCTAATTGTATTATTATTTAAATATATTTTGATTGTATTATAAAATAAGGGTATTTTAATATTAATTTGATAGTTGTTTTTTAATATCATTTTTATTCAATTGAGTATAATTTAGTATTATGAAATAGATATATTTCATTTTGTATTTTTAATTATTTTTTAATATGATTTTATTTTAGTGGATCAAATTTTAGGATTATAAATTGGATGTATTTTATGTTGTTAAAACAACTAGACTAGAATTTAGTATTATGAATTGGACGTATCTCATTTTGTTAAAATAAATAGACTAGAATTAAGTATTATGAATTAGTTGCGGTTCATTTTCTTTGAAAAGCTAGATTAAATTTTTTACTAAGAATATTGAAACTAATCAATATAAAATAAATTGAAAAAATAAATAAAAAATATTAATAAAATCAATGAAATTAATGCAATGACGTTGGGGGCGCTCCTCTAGAAGTGTTGTGAAAAGGTCCCGTTCCGAGGAGGTGCACCTAGAATTTTCTTGCCCGCTCTCTCTTCACTCTTCACCCATCTATGGGGCTTGCATGGATCTCAAGATTCCTCTAACCATTAACTATGGATTTTTCCCTACAGTAAAACCTACATAACTTGCTGCCTCTTTGCAAAACCTTAACAAATATTCTAGCATATAAACTATTCATATCAATTCAATTTACAATTTTTAATAAAATAAATAAAAAATAATATATCAAATTTGGACAATTTGACCACAATATAAACAACATTCCAATTCATAAATATTATAAAATAATAGTTTCAAAAAAATCAAATTTCATGTTCACTATGAGTACAAACAATATTTCAATTTATAAATATGGTAAAATGATAATTTCAATAAAAAAAATATATATTGATTTCCATCCTTCGCTTATATAATTGAGTATGAATATAAATAATATTCTAATTCATAAATTTAGATAAGATTGAAAATTATTTTATTTTATATTTATTTTTAGATTATATAAATGATATATATGAGTAGAATTTATATATAATTTTGTGTTGAAATGAAAAATATAAAATATTTTAAATTATATATATATATATATAATTGTGTGGTAAGTGAAAAAAGAGATTTTTAATTTAAAGGAAAATAAAAATATTTTTTGAATGGCCCTATGTAGGAAAGCTAATGTTTTGGTTCTTTTGTGAGGGTTGAAACTCACATGAAAGACATACCTACCATTGGCCAATCACACCCAAGCCAATGTATTACTTTTAGAATATTTAGTTCCATAAGAGTTAACCAACCATTTGTTGCCTTATATATCAGAGATGATTTCAATCACACTCAAGCCAATGTATTACTTTTAGAATAAATTTCAAGTTGATATGGTTTAGTTCCATAAGCATTCATTTGTTGCCTTATATATTAGAGATAATTTTATTTACCATTGTTGAGTGTCTTTCTGAAATATGTATGAAGACATTGTGATAGTGATAATAATTACTTTCAGCCAATCTCATCCAAACTACCCTTATTATCTTTGGTATAAATTTCTAGTTGTGGTCATAAGTGATTAATGTGTGATTTTCATGTGCATAATAATTGATAATTAACTCAAAACATAATTAAAACCATTTGACTAAAACCCTATTTTATTGTTTCTAAATAATTTATGTCTGTAATTTTTTCAGATTAGTTTCTAAAGTGAAATATCTACATTTTGTTTACATGTTATGGAAATGTTAACTTGGCCCTGTTTTTCTTTCCATGATAAGCCAATTCCACATGGTTGGTAACTTAACACAAGCATCCACTCAATTCTCTTTGTGTGATTTAGTTAGACACATCAAAGGTGCTAGAAGCACGAAAAATGTGAAGGGTGGTAAAAGCACTAAACAATACACATATTGAGATTCTTCAGTAATATTTTGGTTGTGAGGTAGAGCACACTATTTTCGTCATCACCCAAAGTGATTTAGAATTGTTAATATCAAAACTATATTCATGTTCACTAAAGAGCTTGAGACTTATATCAACCTACAAAGTTATTGTTGGGACTCGTTTCATTTGTAGGGTCAATCATTTTTATAACAAGATTGAATAATATTCCTTTTCATCTCTAAAATAGTGAGTTTTTGGAGTTTGTATTTTAGTTATTGCTCAATTTTTATGAGAAAATATATGCTATGGAAAATTCAATTTGTAGTTACAAATACCTAGCAACCTCTTCAGTTGTACATGTTTCTATTATGAAATTTTGAAGGCGAATCCCCAAATTACAATGTGATATAGTGATGGACTATAAGGTTCACCCTAGCATGACTGAGAAGATGCATTTTATGGCTACGATTAATGGCCATGGGGATGCAATGAAGTCATTTAAAATGAAGTGAAATGCAAAGAAAAGAAACTAAGAGATCAATTTGATTTTGTTTTTTGATAGAGTTAGAACTAGTTTACGTTTGATTTTCTATAACGTTTTATAGATGAACATGTCTATAAAGTTTTCATTTCAATTTTATCAAAAAAATATAAAAAAAATAATCTTTTACTTTATTTTTATTAAGATTCATTAGGGATACTTTTTATAATGTGATTAACACTACAATGTAACATTATTTACATACATAAACTATTAAATATTTTTAGGCAAGTGCTTCCATCAACAAAAAAAACTCATGGAACTATTTCAATGAGATTTGATGATGTTCTTGTGGGAAATTGAGAAAGGGAGATTGAGACAAAGAGGGAAGAATAATTTCAGATATTATGTGATATGTAAAATAATAAAAACTAACTAGCTTATAACTTTATTTACATTATTGTTATTATTATTTATTAATTATACTAAGAATTATTTATAAATTAAACATATATTTTTAAAAACATGGAACAAGATTCTTAACAATAGATATTTAACCCTACTTTACCATGGTCCTTCTTAATTTAAATATAGAAGTTGTTATAATTTAATGGATTATTAATACCCCATGCCCAAAAAACCGTAACTCACTTCATATGACACTTCTTCAAATAACATCCTTTTAATTAATCAATTTGATTAAAAAGAAAAAAATGGCATAATTACTTTGGTTTTAAATCTCAACCTTTGATTTGTATACTACTAAGTATATTCTAGAATATTCCATGGATGTTAAATCCTTACTGTCAACCTAATAATTATTGATAATTAAATCAAAATTCTAGAAACCATTTTCCAAAATAGACATGTCTATTCGCATAATTATGATTTTTACTTTTTATTTTTCATTCTTTTAAGTTATATACATTTATCAATCACCAAATTATCCCTACCATAACTTAATCCACAATATTAAAGTTACCATTCACACAAAAGTATAAAACACGATAAAGATATATATAAAAGTGCTCCCAAAAAGTAACTTATTAAATACTAACTTAAATTTAATACCCTACTTTTTTGAACATGTTATTGGGCTCTACAACCCAATGTAGGGTAGTTGTGTAGGTGAAATGTAAGTATGTAAACAATTTTAAATGTTGGTTCAATTAAAAAATAATAAAAACTTAAAATTGATGAGAGATGATTGTAAGTAATTAAATGTTGTCTCAATTAATAATAAAATTTTAAAAGTAATAAAGAAAAAATAATAAATAATAAATAAAAATTTTAAGGTAATAAAAACCTCGTGATGAGTGTAAACATTTAAATCTTGGGCCAATTAATAATAAAAAGTTATGAGTAATAAGCAAAAAGTTAAAAGTAATAAATAAAAAGGTAAAATTAATCTAAAGTGGGTGATGAGTGTAAACATTTAAATGTTCCCTCATTTCATGATAAAAGGTTAAATAATAAAAATAATAAAATTCAATTTGTTTTTTTGGCTTTTTTGATTAACTTGTGAATAGGTTTGGTTGCAATACCATGGCTTATCAATACCACTTGTCCAAAAATCATACCTTAGTTAATTATCAAAATATTTTATCACAATGTGGAAAGATTTTTAATGATGGATATTCACTCTACTTTATCATTGATATTATTAACTTTTAAATAGCTTTTGTAACAATAAACTGTGCCAACACCATGACTTATCAAAACCACATGTTAAAAAAAATAACTTATTTTACAGTTAAAATATTTTGTACCAGTTTATCATGGATATTATCAACTTGTGAATAAGAACATGTCTCAATAAAATCAAATCATACATTATTTCAAAATCAAAATATTTTATAACTATATGACAAATTATTAACTTTGAATATTTACCCCTACTTTACCATGAATATTCAATAGAAATATTAATTACATTCCAAATTGCCTGATATTGTAGAGTAATTAATACTAAAATGAATACTAGATTGCCGAGTGTTGTAGAGTAGTGGATACTAAAATGAGTACTAATAGAATTGCGTAGAGTAGTTGAAACTAAAATGAATACTAATAGAACTGGTACTGCTCGTAGCGGACGTAACAGAAGTTAGGCATATTAGCTTGAGCACCGATGGCATCGGGGCAATGGTAGAGGAGCGAATTGGACAACGCCTCAACCCATGCCTAGCAACCATTTTTCTCTACTTTGTTACCGCAGAGTGCTTGCCCATAGATAGCGAGCGAATTCGTAACTTGAACCTCCGTCTTGTAGCCCTCGCGGGTCAACGATGATGATGGGTAATCATTTTTTTTAATATCATTCTATTTAATTCACCAGATTTTAATATTATGAATTAGATTTATTTCATTTTATTTGGGCAACCAAATTCAATTTTAGTATTATGAATTGGATGTACTTCATTTTGTTCGGGAAGCTGGACTACGTTTTAGTATTATGAATTGAATGTACTTCCACTGGATTTTAGCATTATGAATTGGGAGTATTTCATTTTGTTTGGGGACCGCACTAGATTTTAGTATTATGGAAAGGATGTATTTCATTTTTTTTGGGGAACTCAATTGGATTTTAGCATTAAGACATGTATTTGTGTTTTAGTATGACTATCTAGTGATAATTGGATCAGATCATTATTATGAACCTCACTAAATAGGATATGTATTTCTATTTTAGTATGACTATCTCGTGATAATTGAATTGGATCATTATTATGCCCTCACCAATCATCCTAATCATCATTCATGGTTTCAATTCCACTTAGAATATATACTTTAAATAGATTACAATTTGAGAATATCACTTGTTTGATGCATGTACCTAAATATTATCTAGGATTTACTAAATTATATGTCTCCCATAGCATTTACATGATATTATACTATTTAATATCCTTTTCATTTTTCTATTATGATCACGATGTATTTCATTTGTTTGGGTAGCTGGATTGTATTTTAGTACTAATAATCCCAATCAATTCAGTATAATCATCTATTGGATCCGTGTTAACGTGACAGTGCAAACAACATGGTATTCTTGGTGAGAGATTAGATCATTACAACTTGATGAAATACCGTGTTGATCTGAGAAGGCATGATATTGAGTGTTTCCTTGAAAAGGAACAATTTAAGATACTTGTGTGACTCTTGTCAAACGTCGTGTCTGTGGAGGAGGGGATTCTAAAGGAACAATGGAAGATCTTGCACCCTACAACTTTGGAGACTCTGTAACACGATGGCCCTCGGTGTAACAACATGTGCACCAAACCTGACAATGACCAAGTTTCACAACATTCATCTCCTTCAACTTAGTCAAAATAACAATTTGGTTCTACAAATTTGTTAGCGCATGATCGATAGAAATAGAGGATGACTTGAAGCGGCCACTATATCTTTTCACAACATCAATTTTCATAGCTCTCTCTAGGACTTATGCTAATCAATTAATATTCTATTGTGTCAAGGGTATTCTTGTTAAAGGTACCAAAGCCTAAATGAGCCACTGTAATATGTCAGTTTCCCTACACCAACATTGACTCTTTGCATGCACTCCCATGCAAATTTTCCTTCCTTCTACTTGATGTCTCACAACTTAGTCTACTACTTAGCCTAAGGTAGTTTAAATTATTTGATGAACTCATCCTTCAATATATCAAATTTTGAAGGGTTTGTATAGACTTGATGTACCATTGAAGTGATCTTCCCCTCAACATTGTGCGGAACTAAACTAACTTGGACGCATATGGAGTATTTATGGACCCCAAGATGGCCCTAAATAGGTATGAATGGTGTTCAAAATCTTCATCTCCTCACCCCAAAACTAAGGATATTGATAAAAAGATCTCGTTATACTACCAACCATTGGAGTAGAACTAGGAAAAATTAAAAAATCATGTTTAGACTAGATTGCGAAAAAATCACCAAATTCTACTAATTACCACTAGAGGAACTACAAACTATATCTACTTTTTGAGTGTTGTGAAACACTGAAGTCTTAGAAAGGTTATAAAGGAAGCTTACTAGATTTTAAAATAACACAAGGGGTAGTGATGGAAGAGAACCAACCATGTTGCTATATTGTGGAGTACTAATTTTTGGCAAAGAAATGTCTTCTTGGAACAATTTACTCATCACGAAATTCATGTCTTAATCTATAAGGGTATTGGGGTTGGTCTCCATGATATTGATCCTTTCGTCTAGTGTTTAGGATTTCACTAATTCCTGATGGGCATCATCATCATGAGTCGGTTATCCTAACTCACTTTCTCTAGCTTCCTTTTCTCTACTAGAATTATCACCTCTTCTCAAACCTTCCTTCCCCAACTCTAGGATGGCCACCACTTCCTTTATTTGTTTCAACTCTACTTGTCTCCTTCAAGTATCCCTCATCTTTCTCTCCCTCTCTTCCACAAATATACGAGAAATTTCTGGTACCCATAAATATTTAGAACTCCATAATTCTTTCCCTTTCATCGCAAATATTTCCTACATTCTACATGAGGTAATCTTCTCCCCAAAAATCCCTCCCTTAGCACGAGGTTTTTAAGCTACCATGTTAGCCAAATTGAAGGGTAGAAACCTTTCCTCCATCAACACGATCTTTATCCACAAATGGATTCATTAAACAGTCTACCTCTTAACCCAAAACTGAAAAACGCTTCCACAAAGGGATTCATTAAATATTCTACCAACCATTTGTTGCCTTATATATCAGAGATGATTTTATTTAGTGTTGTTGAGTGTCTTTCTCAAATACCTATGAAAAAATTGTGACAGTGATAATAATTACTTTCGGCCAATCTCATCTAAACTACCCTTATTATCTTTCGCATTAATTTCTAGTTGCGATTATAAGTGATTAATGTGTGATTTTCATGTGCATAATAATTTGAAAATTAACTCACCATTTTCCAACTTATATGTCATTTGTGGAATTAAATTATTCAAATTATATTAAATCACTTGCAAATTCGTGAGTTGTCATATTTGAGCTTTCTAAAAACCAAAACATAACTAGAACAATTTGACTAAAACCTTATTTTATTGTTTCTAAATAAATTATGTCTGTAATTTTTTCGGATTACTTTCAAATGTCAAATATCTACATTTTGTTTACATGTTATGGAAATACTAACTTTGCCCTATTTTTGTTTCCATGATAAGCCAATTCCACATGGTTGGTAACTTAACACAAGTATCCACTCAATTCTCTTGGTGTGATTTAGTTAGACACATCAAAGGTGGTAGAAGCAAGAAAAATGTGAAGTGTGGTAAAAGCACTAAACAATACACATATTGAGATACTTCAGTAATATTTTGGTTGTGAGGTAGAACACACTATTTTCATCATCACCTGAAGAGATTTAGAATTATTAATATCAAAACTATATTCATAATCAGTAAAGAGCTTGAGACTTATATCAACCTACAAAGTTATTGTTGGGACTAGTTTCATTTGTATTTTAGTTATTGCTCAAATTTTTGTTGGGATATGTAATTCCTACTTGTCTTTGGTTGTGACTTTCTATATATAGAGTTTGCTCCTATTCCATAGGAGTTAGCTAAATCTAGGTTCCTTGTTTAGTGTGTGGTTGAGACATTTTCTCAACCAACTTATTGTGCATCCAAGATAGCTTCCCTATCTTGAGACAATTCCACATGTATATATGTAACTCTATTTTGATTAATAGGATATAGTTTTCTTGGTGGTATGCTAGGGAAAATTCAATTTGTAGTTACAAATACTTAGGAACCTCTTCAGTTGTACATGTTTCTATAATGAAATTTTGAAGGCCCAAATTACTATGTGATATAGTGATGGACTATAAGGTGAACCCTAGCATGATTGAGAAGATGCATTTTATGGCTAGGATCAATGGCCATGGGGATGCAATCAAGTCATTTAAAATGAAGTTAGATGCAAAGAAAAGAAACTAAGAGATCAATTTCATTTTGTTTTTTTATAGAGTTAGAACTAGTTTAAGTTTGATTTTTTTATAATGAACATGTCTATAAAGTTTTCATTTCAATTTTATCAAAAAAATAAAATAAAAAATTTTAAAAAATAAAAAAATTATTTATTTTTTATTAAGATTCATTAGGGATACTTTTTATAATGTGATTAACACACTACAATGTAATATTATTGACATACATAAACTATTAAATATTTATAGGCAAGTTCTTCCATCAAAAAAAAAAACTCATAGAACTATTTCAATGAGATTTGATGACGTTCCTCTGGGGAATTGAGAGAGGGAGGCTGAGACAAAGAGGGAAGAAGAATTTCAGATATTATGTGATATGTAAAATAATAAAAACTAACTAGCTTATAACTTTATTTAAATTATCGTTATTATTATTTATTAATTATACTAAGAATTATTTATAAATTAAACATATATACTTAAAAACATGGAACAAAATTCTTAACCATAGATATTTAACCCTACTTTACCATGGTTCTTCTTAATTTATATATAGAAGTTTTTTCATTTAATGTCTTATTAATACCACATGCCCAACAAACCATAACTCACTTCATATGACACTTGTTCAAATAACATCTTTTTAATTAATAATTTTAATTAAAAAGAAAAAAAATGGCATTATTACTTTTTTGTTAAATCTCAATATTTGATTTGTAAACTACTAAGAATATTTTAGAATATTCCATGAATGTTAAATCCTTACTATCAACCTAATAATTATTGATAATTAAATCAAAATTTTAGAAACCATTTTCGAAAATAGACATGTCTATTTGCATAATTATGATTTTTATTTTTTATTTTTCATTCTTTTAAGTTATATACATTTATCAATAACCAAATTATCCCTCACGTAATATCCCTCACGTAAGCCACCATAAAAACTCTCATAAAATGAAGGTTATTAAATAATTAAATATTATTAATTATTATATTGATATTACATGAAGAATATTCTTGTAATTCTTAATTATAAGAATATTGGAAGAATTATTTCTTAATTTTTTTATTTAGAATAATTTAAATTCTTCTATGGAAATAAATTATATTTCCAAGTTGGTATATTTTATGAGTTTTAGAAATAATGAGTAATAGATTTGGAAAAAGTATGGATAAGTGATATTTTTCTCATAAGGAAAAAGAAATTCTACCTTTAAAAATAAAAGCATGAGAGATTTATGGAATGCTTTTCTGATTTAGGAAAAATCAGATTTATGGAGGCTTTATGGATTGCTTTTGTGATTTAGAAAAGCTAGAATGCTTTTATGATTTAGAAAATATGGAATTATTTTATGATTTAGAAAAAAGTTGGAATACTTTTAGGATTTATAAAATATATTCCATTTTAATTAATTCTATTTTATTATAATCCCATGAGAGAAATAGAGGAGGGAAATGGGAGAATACATGGAGAATGGAGCCAAGGAAGAGGAAGAGAGTATTTCAAGCATGCATCAAGAGATGAGTAACCATATTCTTTGAAAATCTCTTTGTTTGCATATGGACCATTTTTTTTTTTTTTTTTCTAAGTAAGTCTAAATTCTAGTATATAAAAATGTTAGTACAAAGCGCACCAACGTCGGCTTCTGGAAACATTTGTACCTAGAATAGTGTAGCTCTGAGACAAGCATAGTCGGAATTTGCCCGGTACGGGAAACCGGTCCATTAATCCATAATGTCTTAGCCGCCTGGAAATGGAGCTTTAGATTTTAAAACAAAATGAAATTGTAAACCCATCTAAGTAGCTACTGTCTAATGGCGCAGTGTAGCTAAAATGCATATAGTTTCGACTAGAACTGAAAAAAACCTGGATGCTATAGCAGCTATGATCCATGAGTAGGAGAGGGGTCTTCTTCAACAATTCTGCATGTGTACAGCTCACTGCTGTTCACCTGAGCATCACCTGGAGCACTTCCACCACCCTCGCGCGCAATCTCCATGGAAGGCCTGAGCTGAGGAGCAGAGAGAGCAGGGCCGTCCCGTGGAGAGCTGTTGCTGAAGGAGGGAGCGGCCATAGTCGAGGAGCTAGGCGGATCAAAATTCGGGACAACTTCCCTCAGAGTCACAGTGATGAAAGTGGTGAGAGTGGCATCACAAGAGGTGCATTCAAACCTCAGCTCAGAGCGTTGAGAGGTTTGACGAATTGTGGGACGAAGGGAGCTGACAACGGCTGGAGGCTCAAGGGGAGCGGGCGGGGTAGAGATGGCGTTAGGGGAGATGCCAGAGGCATTTTCAGACATGGGAACAGGAAAGGGAGGCACATGTTGATGAGAGAGCCGACCACGAGTGGAGCCCCTCCGAGCTCTCATGCGCTCGCGGAGGCGGGGCATGATGACTATAGCAGAACGAGGCTGAGCGAAATTCCCCAAGGAGGCAGAGGGAGAATGAGAAATCTGGCTACCCTCTACCTGAACAGACGAATCCAGAGCAATGCTACTGAGACCACGAATCAAATTGACAGAGGAGGTAGCGGAATTACCTGTCTGAGCAATGGTGGCAGAGTTCCAAGCTCTGTGATTACACCAAGGACTGTGAGAGAAATGGCAATTAGGAGCTGGTTCAAAACAGGCCACAATCCAGCATCGCTTTCCTGTAGTGGTTTTAATGGAGGCTTCAATGCTCGCAAGCGAGCAGTTCACCTGCAGAGGCTGTGGAGAGCAGAAGCCGCTCCCTTCTCCATTCAAATCGCAGCGTAAACCTTCCATGCCAAACACAATAGCCATGTCGAGGAGCCGAGTGAGCCTTTCAAGGTAAAGAGAATTCGCATCGGGTGAGAAATTAAGACCATAGTTAATGACAGTACCGGGAGCCATGTGGGCTGCACCGGCGAGGTCCATCGGGAAGTGGTCTGAGTGCCACGTTCCCGGATGGCCTTTAATCAGCCGCATCGAGCGAGAGCATATGGACCATTATTATATAATGATTGAATTTATTTGCAATAAAAATTTCAGTGTATTAAAAGCTAGATCTACACTTATTTATGCATTATTTTGATAAAACCCCAGGGGGATCTTGTTTAGAAGGCTGAGTAGTTCCAGATCTGGTATGGATCTGATGCTGATGTTTCAAGAATATATCAGTTGTAGATCTGAATATTAACCTACATCAGCTGAAGCTCCTCATATAAAATGTTGTTAAGTCTTTCTGCAGCTTTTCCAATTGTTTCTGCTATTATTTTTGAAGGATTCTTGCTCTTGCTTCAAGTAAATCCAATTCTTCTACAAAGGAACTTGATTATAGATCTGATTTCTTGATGCCATACTATAACATGAGTCTAATGGCTGATTTCTAGTGTCTTCCAGCAGAAACTGCGCAATTTCTAAAGGACGGTTTCTCTATTTACCAACTCTCTCCTTTAGCTGCTTTTCAGCTAGTGTTGATTGTGGGAGATCTGTTAAAACCTCTAAACTCATTTATTTTTGCTGAAACTTTTCTTGAGGTCTGACACAGCCTAAAATAAGGGAACCCAGCCCTGTTCTACATTATTTTCACACTGGCTTGCTTATACAATGTCCTCCTTGAGCCTATTGCATATTTTCCTGAGAGTGGAATTTAGCGCTTCTTCCTTGGTTGGTTTTTACTTCTCTTTTGGATCCATTGTTTAGATCTATAGATCTAAGGTTCCTAAGAGCAGAAAAATCTAAGAGGATTGTGTCATTCCCACACTTGCTGTGTTTCACCATTCTTCTATAGACAGAGTCTGGAACGGGCCAGGAAGCCTCTGGATTTCACCCTTCCTTGTGAAGGTGATGCATCTAGTAAATGCCCTGCCAGTCTATCTCTGGTTTAGATATATTGGTGTAATTCCATATTGTTGTGATTCCATAGTGGAATATCTTAAGATATTCCCTACTGAGCCTATTTTTTTCCCATTTGGAACATTACATACTTGTATGCAAGGAAATAATTATTGTGTTAAAACTCTTCAAAATGAATAGAAGAGAAAAATATATCCTTGTATGCATTCTTGGATTATATTCTTAGAGAGGGAAAAGGGTAATCACATGCTTTATTATGTAAGATTATTTAGAGAAACATATATGCTTTTATGCATGGGAAAAATATAGTTTTGAGTATTAGATTTCTAGAGAAAACGAAGATGAAATCACATAATATTTATTGTGTTAGCCCTCTTTTGGGAAAAATAATATGTATTTTTCCAACCTAAAGGGATTAGCTATGGTATTAGCTTTATCTTGGGAGAATATTATGTATATTTATTGGTTATATCTTTTGGATGAGAGGGAAATGTCACTTTGCATGCATGAAATGATAAGTGGTATGCGTTTGACCCTTGGAAAAGAAATGTGTTTATTTTTCCATGAAATATTTATTTGGTTTCTTTTGGAAAGAAATATATGTTTTACATGTAGGAAGAACAAGATATGTTATTGCATGAACAAAACTATAACTTGTATGTTAAATTTTTTTGAAATAGAGTTGGCATTGTTATACATAATAACCATTATGAATCGATCTTGGGTGGAAAATATGTTTTTGGAAAAGAACATGTATTCACATGCATAAGTATAACATCTATTGCATTAATCCATTTTGAAAAGAAAACATAAGATTAGGCAAAAAGAGAAATTTCTTGTTGGGATAGTTATCTTGAAAATCTTGTTATGCATTTGTATGCACGGTATTATTATATAGTATGTTAGCTTTCTTTTGGAAATAATATGAAAGTGCATGCAAGATTTTGTTAGTGTTTGGTGGAAAGAGGATGCTTGATATTGATTTATTTGTTACTAATGCATGTGAAAAGATGTTAAATAAGGAAACTAATGTCAATGTGGTTATGTTTTATACATGCATACAAATAATTGTTGAAGTGTCACAAATAGAGATTGATTATTGGTTTATTAATATTTTATCTAATCATGATATCAAGTGTGCTGACGACAGAAATGGCAGGAAAGAAGGATGACTTGAGAAAAGGAAATTTCAAGTTTAACATTGTGGAAGATAAAGAGTTGTTAGTCCATGCATGTTTAGTAGTTCCAATTTCACAATGATCCCCTGAAGGAAACAGTCTGAATACAAAGACAGAGATTGATGATTCGTGGGTAAATGGTATCATGATGATTGTAATAACTTATAGCTAGTTATGTTTTGTTTAAGATTATTTTTATATGTAAATTTTATTACAATGGTCAAGGGATGGACTCCCTTATAACCGTTGAGTGAGGGGTGACAACCCTCACGAGCGTTTAATAATAAAATTAAACGTTTGCTGGTTTTCACCCTACGGGGTTTCCAGGGTATATCGGTGTCTAATGATGTGATTGTTCATTGTGTCATTTTAATGATGTTAATTTATTTCATGATGTGATGTTATATTATCAATTAGGTGATTTACTAATTGAGTTAAAATGATCATGGGATCGATGAATAGTTATAGCAAGAAAATTAAGTTAATATGCTACCACAAGGAAAATTAAGGGCTGTGTAACTCACTATTATTTTTACTAAATATTTCTCTATGTGATGATGATGGTTATTCAAATGGTTAATGCATAAATATAAAAAGTAATTTATAAAGTTACACATTCGTAAATGTCGAAAAAATTTCCTAACTCTAAGTATTTTTCTGCGAGGTTATCGGGGTATGTTACAAATAGTATCAGAGAAAAAGGTTGCAACACTGGCGCCTTTTGAGAATCATTATGAAAAGAAGAAGTAGAGGTATGATGCTAGTGGGCATCATCTCAGGTATGACTTTAATTAAACTTGTAGTATACTACAATTAACATGAGATGCATGTTGCATGATTAATGACTGCATGAAAGAGTAGACAGTTATAATGTTTCTTTAAAAGTTGTGCTCATGAAATTTGAATATGGATGTGGATAAAATACAATAAAACTTCTATTGTACCTATGAACCATCTTGAGCACTCACTGTTTATATTGCAGATTAATTACCAACCTTTTCATGCATAATATGAGAAAAATGATTATGGTGCATAAGAAAAAAGAATGGAAAAACATGGCTAAATTTATCATGCACTACCTATAAATAATGAATACACGTATGGTTGGTGTGATAACTAAATAATATAGAAGTTGGGTTTGACCCTGAAGAGGACAATGGAATGTGGAAAACAAAATATATATATATATATATTTGAACGAAACTCTTTAGTTGTTAAAAATAAGCAACGAGTGAAATAGAACTCACATAGTGAACTTAAATTCAATGAAAAATCATAGTAGCATAATTGTGTGTTCTCTTTCTTCATTTAGAGTTGTAGAGGAAAGTTTGCATTCCATGTGTTCGACAAAAAGTGGTAATTGAGATCCACGGTTTTGTTATTTTAAATAATTTCATCCGTGGAAGTTTTGGATGTGATTAATCTTTAATATCAAGGGGTTTTCATACCTTGAGATCATGTAACCCCCATGGTGATTCCAAGAAAAGGTTATGTTTAGAAATGGATCCATAATTTGGTCAAATTTCCTGATTAGACGCTATTGTAGGGATTGTTGGTTCTGTTATTAGCAGAAATCTTACCATTGATGATATTAATATGATTCATGATGTTCTAGAAATTCTAGTTTTACTATCTCTATGATAGTATAAACATATTTATGGAAATTTATTTCATCTCTGCTAACTAGTCCCTCAATGTTAGTAGATTGTATGCTTGCCAACTATTTGGAAGAATGCCTTATCCACCATAGATTGCATGCTTGAAAATTGTTGTTAAAATTCCTCAATGGATGTAGATTGCATGCTTGAAAATTGTTTGATGGAATGTCGAATTGGTTGTAGATTGCATGCTTGCACACTATCTGAAAAAAAAAAGTCTACAGTGATTGTAGATTTCATGATTTCAAATTATTTTCACAAAATTCCTCAATGGTTGTCGCTTATATGGTTGCAAGCTAATGGTAAGCGAAAAAAAAAAAGAATCACATTTTGTGTCCTAGTGTTCAATGGAACTGTTAATTCTCTACAATATTGATGGTTGCTAAGGTGAGACCTTAAATAAAGTATCATGCTATGGTATGCAACATATGTTAATGTTTTTTTTCTAAGCTACATGATTATTATTATTATGTGGAAATTTTGAATGTATACCACCTATATTACATGCGATGAATTGTTGTCAATGTGCTTTGACAAATTGTGGACCCCATGTTGTGGGTCAAGTATAGATGCATGGTGTACATAAATATTCCTTTGCCTTAATGATAATATGCAATGGAAAATTATGTAAATTACAGTGGATTGTAGACATTGACTATTTTTAGACATTGAATTTTTATTGGATTCAATGGCTATGGAAGCTATGATGGGATTGATGTAATGAGGTAATATTTTATTTTATTGTAGAGTTAATGAATACTTTGGTTGGGGTATTCAGGAAATAACTCTAGAGTTTTAGAAGACTTCTTGCTAGCTTATGGAAAGCTATTGGTGGTTAATTTCAACATGGACCTTCCCTAAAAGTCTCCTAAAAATCCCTAGGAGAAAATAATAAAGAGGAAATATTAACATAATGGGAGAGAAATATTATGTTAATGACTTAGTTGGAGATAAATACTAAGTGGGGTAAAATAAAGCATAGCGGGAGAGAAAGGCATGCTTTAAAGAAAAAGAAGAGTATCTTTTTCGAAAAATATAAAACAAAAAGGCCTAGGCAAAAAGGTTGGCAGACCTTAAAGGAGGACGCTGCTAAAAATCTGTTGGGAAGAAATCACCAAGGAATCAATGAGGTTATTGATTCTAGTGGCAAGTAAATCTTAGCTCGGTGGGTAACTATTGGAGATAGTTCACGGTGGGGTGGAATATGCCGAGTTTCTCAATAATTCCCAAAAATTAACTAAGGTTAGATGAAATTTTGTCTATGTTATGTTACAAGTTTTCAAATTATCTAAAGATGTTGGATGTTACAATAGACTGTAAATTTCATGTCTCAAAGTTGTTGCATATGCTATATTTTTGCATGCATGATATATTAAATTATCTTAGCAACAATTTAGATGAAATAGGTTGTGTTTTTATGAGCAAATGAACATGTCATAAATGGTTGATCTATACGTATGCATAGAGGAAATTAATTGAAATATATAGGCAACTGAAATAACTCATGTTAGATAAAATAATGATTTATTGAACTTTAAATTCCTGACATATTAGAGGAACATGGCTGGAGATTAATGACATGAGTTTGAATTTGAATGAAATTACTGTGGGAGAGAAAGACAGTAATTTGCAAAGGAAATGGTTGGAGATAAATACCATGAGTTTGAATTAGATTGAAATTATTGTGGGAGAGAAAGACAATAATTTTCAAAAACAATAGTGGGAGAGAAAGACTAGTGTAACTCCTAAATAAAATGCAATGTGCACTTGATATAGTTTTTCTTATCATTTTGATGATTAAAGGGCTAAGTTCTCCCTGAGTTTTTGTGAAAGTATTATGATTTAGGTATTATTTTACATTTCCTAAATAATTGGAAATGAAAATTAAAGGTTAATGTTCCAACAAGAGAAGAACATCGAGGACGATGTTCTCTTTAAGGGGGGGAGTTTGTAATATCCCTCGCGTAAGCCACCATAAAAAACTCTCATAAAATGAGGGTTATCAAATAATTAAATATTATTAATTATTATATTGATATTACATGACGAATATTCTTGTAATTCTTAATTATAAGAATATTGGAAGAATTATTTCTTAATTATTTTATTTAGAATAATTTAAATTCTTCTATGGAAATAAATTATATTTCCAAGTTGGTATATTTTATGAGTTTTAGAAATAATTAGTAATAGATTTGGAAAAAGTATGGATAAGTGATATTTTTCTCATAAGGAAAAATAAAATCTACCTTTAAAAATAAAAGCATGAGGGATTTATGGAATGCTTTTCTGATTTAGGAAAAATCAGATTTATGGAGGCTTTATGGATTTCTTTTGTGATTTAGAAAAGCTGGAATGCTTTTATGAATTAGAAAATATGGAATTCTTTTATGATTTAGAAAAAAGTTGGAATACTTTTATGATTTATAAAATCTATTCCATTTTAATTAATTCTATTTTTTTATTATAATCCCATGAGAGAAATAGAGGAGGAAAATGGGAGAATACATAGAGAATGGAGCCAAGGAAGAGGAAGAGAGTATTTCAAGCATGCATCAAGAGATGAGTAACCATATCCTTTGAAAATATCTTTGTTTGCATATGGACCATTATTATATAATGATTGAATTTATTTGCAATAAAAATTTCAGTGTATTAAAAGCTAGATCTACACTTATTTATGCATTATTTTGATAAAACCCCAGGGGGATCTTGTTTAGAAGGCTGAGTAGTTCCAGATCTGGTATGGATCTGATGTTTCAGCCATATATTTGTTGTAGATCTGAATATTAACCTACATTAGCTGAAGCTCCTCATATAAAATGTTGTCAAGTCTTTCTGCAGCTTTTCCAATTGTTTCTGCTATTATTTTTGAAGGATTCTTGCTCTTGCTTCAAGTAAATCCAATGCTTCTACAAAGGAACTTGATTATAGATTTGATTTCTTGATGCCATACTATAACATGAGTCTAATGGCTGATTTCTAGTTTCTTCCAGCAGAAACTGTGCAATTTCTAAAGGACGGTTTCTCTATTTACCAACTCTCTCCTTTAGCTGATTTTCAGCTAGTGTTGATTGTGGGAGAGCTGTTAAAACCTCTAAACTCATTTATTTTTGTTGAAACTTTGCTTGAGGTCTGACACAGCCTAAAATAAGGGAACCCAGCCCTGTTCTGCATTATTTTCACACTGGCTTGCTTATACAATGTCCTCCTTGAGCCTATTGCAGATTTTCCTGAGAGTGGAATTTAGCTCTTCTTCCTTGGTTGGTTTTTACTTCTCTTTTGGATCCATTGTTTAGATCTATAGATCTAAGGTTCCTAAGAGAAGAAAACTCTAAGATGAGTGTGTCATTCCCACACTTGATGTGTTCCACCATTCTTCTATAGACAGAGTCTGGAATGGGCCAGGAAGCCTCTGGATTTCACCCTTCCTTGTGAAGGTGATGCATCTAGTAAATGCCCTGCCAGTCTATCTCTGGTTTAGATCTATTGGTGTAATTCCATATTGTTGTGACTCCATAGTGGAATATCTTAGGATATTCCCTACTGAGCCTATTTTTTCCCATTTGGAACATTACATACTTGTATGCAAGGAAATAATTATTGTGTTTAAACTCTTCAAAATGAATAGAAGAGAAAAATATATCCTTGTATGCATTATTGGATTATATTCTCGGAGAGGAAAAAGGGTAATCACATGCTTTATTATGTAAGACTATTTAGAGAAACATATATGCTTGCATGCATGGGAAAAATATATTTTTGAGTATTAGATTTCTAGAGAAAAGGAAGATGCAATCACATAATATTTATTGTGTTAGCCTTATTTTGGGAAAAATAATATGTATTTGTTCAACCTAAAGGGATTAGCTATGGTATTAGCTTTATCTTGGGAGAATATTATGCATAGTTATTGGTTATATCTTTTGGATGAGAGGGAAATGTCACTTTGCATGCATGAAATGATAAGTGGTATGCGTTTGACCCTTGGAAAAGAAATGTGTTTATTTTTCCAGGAAATATTTATTTGGTTTCTTTTGGAAATAAATATATGTTTTACATGTAGGAAGAACAAGATATGTTATTGCATGAACAAAACTATAACTTGTATGTTAACTTTGTTTGAAATAGAGTTGGCATTGTTATACATAGTAACCATTATGAATAGATCTTGGGTGGAAAATATGTTTTTGGAAAATAACATGTATTCACATGCATAAGTATAACATCTATTGCATTAATCCATATTGAAAAGAAAACATACGAGTAGGCAAAAAGAGAAATTGCTTGTTGGGATAGTTATCTTGGAAATCTTGTTATGCATTTGCATGCATAGTATTATTATATAGTATGTTAGCTTTCTTTTGGAAATAATATGAAAGTGCATGCAAGATTTTCTTAGTGTTTGGTGGAAAGAGGATGCATGATATTATTTCATTTGTTACTAATGCATGAAATGATGTAAGTATGTCACATCCGGCAGCTTGAAATTTTTTTTTTTTTTTTTTTTTCTTTAACACAAGCCTCTGCTTTGCTTTTTACTTCCCTAACTATTGAAATGAATTTCATATTTCTATATTAATGTTCTTTTGTTATAATCTACCGTAATCAGGATGCTTGATATTGATTTATTTGTTAATAATGCATGTGAAATGATGTTAATGTCACATGCAGTTTAGAAATTTTTTTTATTTTTTTTTTTCTTAACACAGCCTGGGTTTGCTTCTCTTTACTTCCCTAACTATTGTAATTAGAATTTCATATTTCTATCTTAATGTTCTTTTGTTATAATCTACTGTAATCCTTTCCACATGCATAGAATATTGAGCACTCCCTCTATTGAGCACTTCACATATATATATGTATACCCAAATATATATATATATGTATCCTTTGACAATAATAAGGGATGTTACTTTTTATTTCTTTCTCATAATATATCCATGGCTTAGGTGGAATTATAACACTTTTACAACCCTATATTAACGCTTTTTACCTTTACCTAATACCTTGTTTACTCTACCATAATTCCTACCTATGTCTACGTATTCTCATATATATATATATATATATAGAGTGAATATTATTAATACACACCTATGTGTGTAATACTTCAGGTGCGCACATTTTTTTTTTCATATAATTTACCACTAATAAAAACCGAGGAATCTCGATAGGCCTATTTCCTTTAGACCGATATATATATCGTGTGCGTGCGTTAACCTTGTGGTATCTTTTATAAAATCTGATCGTTGTTTTGCATACGATGACCTATTCTGCGATTTCATGTTTTATTGGACTTTTACGCATATTTATATGTTAGGCTAACCTGATCGGTGTTTCTATATTATTTGCAAAACTCTATTTAAACGTAGAAATTAGATACACAGCTCAGTGGGGTAACGCCGTGTGGTGATGTGGTTTCCCGATTAATTTTTATTATTGTTGCAACGTGGCTAACTCAGTCGGATTTCTGTCTTACCAGGTAACAGATTGATCACGGCTTGGTGTAGGTTACCTAGATCTAGGTCGTGGCAGGATGTGTGACGACGCGTCACTCTGCCCAGGCCCCCGGACAGTAACAGGATACCATATCTGATCGACGCGTCATGGGTTCACTTGTAAATACACAGTGGATGTGTAGTTTATCCTTTCGCGCACGCCGCCTGGTACAAAACTCAGTTCAAGGGTTTGCGTGTAACTTATGATGGTCAGGTCCGTTTGGGTTTTGTTACAGGTGTAGAGCTATGCATTGGAGCGAGAATTTTTAGCCAGAAGCAGAGTACGCTGTTCCTTGTCCTTGCAGACTAGACATATGGATTTGAAGAGACCATTCAAGCGGCTCCAGGCCGGAAAACGTCTCGATTCCATTATGACAGTCGCTGGCATAAGGTAAATTCGCTACCTCCAGTACATGACTCCACACTTCCCCGGTTCAGAAGATTATTACTTAGTACAGAACTCCTGATACGGTGTATCTGCTCCCTCACTATCGTGGCTTGCTGCAGCTCTTGAGCAGTCGATTATTGTTTTTCGTTTCGTGTGAGAACTTCTCATTTCTTCCACGGTGCTTGTTGTTTTATCATTTGTGTTTCAGGGTCGACTCTGCGATGGATAGTGCGCAGAGGCTGTAGCATATCGGCTACCCGAGACAGAGCGATAGCCGGTATCTCTCGGCCGTGCTCGGATCACTCTCTGCTCTCGGTCTAGTTCATATGCTGCCAGCAACTACTCTCTCAGTATCTTTTATATTCAGAAGTGGCCCCTGTTCGAACGTCTGCAGAGGGAGTAAAATCTATTCTCACTCCTCTGTTTGACCTCAGCGAAATTGGGGCTATACGTTTCTTATTTATCAAGTTTCTGTATTATCAATGGGTCATCCGAGGTTAGGGCACCGGTACTGATATATCGGTTGTCCCCTTTTTTTTTGAACCCTGCATCAATTCATTTCTGGATACGAGAATACCTGTTCTCCGATATAGGGGTTGCGTGTAGTCCAGATTAATCGACCACAGTCGAGTTTCTGCTCTCGATCCACACGGTGGTTGAGTTGCTCAGAATTGGAACTTTACCTACCTAACTCCGAGATGCCGCGACCCTCATGGCGTTGGCTTGTGAAATATTCTTTTTCCTATTTGGTATTCTTTATCCATGACCTTTTCTTAATCACATAGATACAGATAGTGAAATGAGAGTCGAATGACTATGTTCGAGCTCTCGGCGCTGGCTGGTTTGTTGTTATTTCTCTTATAATTTGTTAATTATCGGTTTCAGTTATGTTTAACCCTACTGAACACGTCTCTACCATGATTATCATTTGATTTTAATTTCTGAAACTCCGCATGATAGGTTTACGCTTTATTTTTTTTTTCTTACCTCTTTCGCTCGACTTAAACCCAATTAAGTAAATTTTGTGGCGCTCATTACTTATTGCATTTCTTTCATTTGTTCATACTAGCGAGTATGGCAACGGCATGGCCACGGCTAGGTTTGTTTTCTTCCTCTCGCGGCGTCGGCGTTGGTCTATTGATACGGTGGAACGCTGCATGCGTTGTATCAGAGTTTTTATGATTTGTTCGTTCACCTGTTTAAAATGTTATTTAATATTCATCGCACAACAGTGACTATAGTAGTCGGCCCGTCCAAGGTTGGCTGGGTTATAACAAAGGCCACGAGTTACTAATTTACAGTCATGCAATTATCTGTTTGACCCTACATTGACTCGGCAATTAATATGCACCATCTTTCTATATGTTTAGTCCAACCTGCCCGAATTGCATTCGCATCTACTTTTCATATATATATGTGCTACGTTTGATGCAGGTGTATTCTGTTTTGTGTATGGATCTGGAATGAGTTAGTTCTATGATGTCGCCATTATACTCTGTTCGTAATTTAACTTACGCATACATGTATTCCCATAAACTAGAATACAATGCATTCTTTTGTAATTTCCATAGATCGTTGTCGTATGAAATCATCGCTCACATTGCTTTTATAATATATATATCTGCATAGATACAGGAATATATGCACAGGTCATAGCCGAGGGTATCAAAGCCCAAGGATGGGTTAAGTGATACATAGGAATATATATATACTTGTAGACTTGTTTCAACTCTTTTCATTTTACCTATATGTAAATGTAGATATACAATAATTCAATTGCTACTTTATCTCTAATTTACTTTTATTGGTTTACTCAATGTTTATTTCAAGATGTTAACATACAAAATAACCCTAATTGCTATTAATAGTAGAGCCATTTTTATTGCAGGGTTACTTATGATGTGGTAAGAATTCAAATATAAGTTATAGAATCCTAACTGGTGACTTCTATTTCTCTTTAGAAGTATATATACATATATGCGGCCCCATGGTACTTGACTAGATAATCATAAGTAAGAATCAAACAATTTGTTATGCTACTATGTTCAAGGGGTACAAGGAGACTTTTAAAGGTGATATCTATACCTTTAGGTAGGGTAGAAAAAATCATAGAGATTTTACTGAGTGTTTTCTTTCCTGTTTAAATCTAATATCTGTTTATATTCAGTTCTGTCATGGTTCATATAACCTCATTCTACTGTAATATTTCGAGCATACACAAGAGTCTAAAATATCCCAATTACTTCTGTAGGAGACAAGATAATATTTATTTATCTATGAGGATTAAGTGCTTCAGATTTAAACCAACTAGGGTTTAGAGATTCTGGAGTTCTACTTCATAGATTTTCTGACCTACAAATAAATAGAACTGGAAAGGTGGATACCTTAAGAAGGTGCTGTTAAATGTAGTATTTAATCAATCATACATCAACTAAATTTTACATGTAGCCAATTCATATCATTTTCATTCAAATAACAAGCATTTCAGACATACCAGAATCTGCAATTGACCAACCTCCCAACCTTAGAGTCCTCTTTGTCTCCCAGGACTCACCCCCGAGCAGAGATCACCTTCTAGCACAGATCAACCTCTGATCTATCTAGGAACAGCTTATTTAAGCTCAAAATTCCCCAAAGGCTTCCCATTTTTGGGATACTTTAAAGCTGCTTTAAGCTTTTCCTCGGCTTTTCCAGCTTTTTCTCACCTCTTCCCAACTACTCCTCTTCATTGGGGAAATTTAGATTCCTCCTCAAATCTAAATAATTCTTTCAAGAATTTTTTTGAAAGATTTTTGGGGATTTGTTGCCTTATCCATCCTCATGGATTTTGGCAAGTGATCTCTAGTTCTCTTTTGGTCAAAATGCACAATCATTTTATTTATTTCCTCAAATAAAATATGCAAATTACATTCACACCATATTCATCCTTTGGGGTCCACCCCCTTAGGAATTAAAGTTCAAATGTCTAACTTTAAAATTTCAACACACAAATTGGGGTGCTACATATTCCCCCTCTAAAATTAAACACCGTCCTCGGTGTTCTTATTCAACTACCAGAGTTCGTTTAAACAGAAATGGATATTGCTCCATCATTTCAGCTTCCCTTTCCCAGGTGGCTTCTTCAGCAGTAAAGTGCTTCCACAACACCTTTACTCTGACCACTGTTCTGTTTCTCAATTCAATTTCTTCCCGCTCCAATATTTGAAGCGGTTCTGGCAGAAACTCCCCTTCTGGTTCCACCTGTACAGCATTCCAATAAACTATGTGAGAAGCATCATGCACATATCTTTTTAATAATGAAACATGAAATACATTATGCACTTTAACATGAGGTGGTAAGGCCAGCTTGTAAGCCACTGGTCCCACCCTTTCTAAAACCTCAAAAGGCCCACAATATCTAGGTGCAAGTTTTGCACAACTTCCAGCATAAAGTGTGCTCTTTTTGGGTTTAATGCGCAAATACACATGATCCCCCACTTTGAATTCTCGGTGCACCCTTTTCTTATCAGCATAGTTCTTCTGTCTGTCTTGTGCTGTCTTTATATTTTTCTGTATTTGTTTAACAATTCTTTCCATTTCTTGTAGTGCATCTGGTCCCAACACCAGTTTATCCTCTGGTTGACTCCAGCTCAAGGGAGTACGACACTTCCTCCCATAGAGTGCCTCAAAGGGACTCATCTTAATAGAGGATTGGTAGCTATTATTGTAAGCGAACTCAGCTAGATGCAGATATTCTTCCCACTTTGATGGTCTATCCATCACATACATTCGCAGCATATCTTCCAAGATTTGATTTGTCCTTTCTGTCTGCCCATCTGTTTGTGGGTGATAGGCAGTACTAAAATTCAGCTTAGTACCCATTCCTGCAAACAATCCTTTCCAAAATGCTGCTGTAAACTTAGCATCCCGATCTGAGACAATCACCTTGGGAACTCCATGAAGCCTTACTACCTCTTTTAGGAAAACATTTGCTACCTGAGTTGTTCCAAAGGTAGATTTTACTGGTATAAAGTGAGCAGCCTTGGTTAACGTGTCTACTACCACCATGACTGAATCATGTTGATATTTAGTTTTGGGTAGTCCTGTTATAAAATCCATGGAAACTGTGTCCCATTTCCACTCTGCAATTGGCAAAGGGTTTAGAAGCCCTGCTGGGTGTTGATGCTCAACTTTGACCAATTGACATTCCATACACCTACTTAGATACTCGGCCACATCTCTCTTCATTCCTGGCTAGAATAACTTCTTCTTCAAGGCTGTTAACATCTTCTGGTATCTTGGGTGTCCTGCATAAGGCTGTTTGTGATATTCATCTAGTATTTCTTTTTTCAATGACTCTATATTTGGAATATACAACCTGTGTTTGTAATAGAGCAGTCCTTGTGGATTTTTAGTGTAATCTGTTTTATCCCTTTTTTGTAATTTCACCAAGAGGGCTTCATAGTTGGGATCTTGTTTTGCTGCTTCTCCCACCAATTCTTCTATCTCCATCTGGGCACTACTCCCAATGCTATTTAAATGTTGACAAGCATTTCTACTTAAAGCATCAGCAACTTTATTCTCCTTCCCTTTGATATGATTTATATCCATATCAAATTCACTTAGAAAAGACAGCCACCTGGCTTGTCTTGCATTCAGGTCAGCTTGGGAGAAAAAATATTTGAGACTGATAAGATCAGTCATTAATGTGAACTTCTTCCCCAGCAGATAGTGCCTCCACATTTTTAAAGCATGAATAACAACTGCAAATTCCAAATCATATGCACTATAATTCTGTTCATGAGTTTTCAATTTCCTCGACTCATAGGCAATAACTGAATTTTCTTGCAATAGGACCCCTCCTAGCCCCTCTCTGCAAGCATCTGTACATACCACAAACTCCTTATCAGGATCAGCAATTTTTAATATAGGAGCTGAAATAAGTTTCTGTTTCAATTGTTCGAAACTGTTTTGGCATTTTTCAGTCCACACAAACTTAACACCCTTCCTTTGTAATGAAGTTATGGGATTTGCTATCGCAGAGAATCTCTCCACAAATCTGCGATAATAGCCGGCCATTCCCATAAATGATCTTACTGCTGTAACATCAGTGGGGACTAGCCATTCTTTAATGGCTTTTATCTTTTCAGGGTCAACTGCCAATCCTTTTTCAGAAATTATATGACCCAAATATTGAATTTTATCTTTATAAAATTCACATTTACTGAACTTGGCATATAACTGATTTTCTTTCAAGGTCTGCAACACTATTCTCAGATGTTCCTTGTGTTCCTCCTCGTTTTTAGAATAGACTAAGATATCATCTATGAACACAAGAACAAATTTGTCCAAATACTTATTCAACACACTGTTCATCAGACACATAAAGGTGGCAGGGGCATTCGTCAAACCAAAAGGTAGGACTACAAATTCGTAATGCCCATACCCGGTTCGAAATGCTGTTTTGCTGATGTCTTCTTCTTTAATTCTGAGCTGGTGATACCCAGTCCTGAGGTCTATCTTTGAGAAGACTGAAGCTCCTCTCACTTGATCAAAAAGATCATCAATTCTAGGAAGTGGATATCTATTCTTAATGGTCAATTTATTCAATTGACGATAGTCAATACACATCCTAAAAGTTCCATCCTTCTTTTTCACAAATAAAACTGGGGCTCCCCAAGGAGACACACTTGGTCTGATGTAACCCTTATCCAATAGTTCTTGCAGCTGCATCTTCAGTTCCATCAGTTCTGGTGGGCTCATTCGATAAGGAGCTCGGGAAATGGGTGTAGCTCCCGGCACCAGATCTATAGAAAAATCGATTTCTCTTTGAGGGGGAAGATGAGGGATTTCCTTGGGAAAGACTTCCTTAAATTCTCTGATGACTGGTATAGCATCCAGTAACTCTTCCTCATTTTTCTGTTCTAGCTGTTCTTTTCAATTGTAAGGCTGATATTTTTCTTACTACAATGGGTTTTGGTTTCCCTTTTAGTGTAAAAGGTTTCCCTTCCTCATCCACACAATGCAAGGTTTTATCCCAGCAGTTCATCAAAGCTTTCTTCTTTCTTAGCCAATCCATTCCTATCAGCAGATCATAGGATCCTAATGGCAATATGTTCAGATTTACTTCTGTTGGGACCCCATTTAATTGTATTGCTGTTTTGGGCAACTTATGTGTGACTTTTCTCTTAGTTCGAGTGGCCAGCTGTACCAACCAGGACTGCTGAAAATTTTCAGGTTTAATTTTACATTTTTCTACAATTCCAGGACTAATGTAACTCAAAGAAGCACCTGGATCAATCAAAACAGTAACAGGTAGGTCAGAAATATTACCCTCCATTTCCACCATGGTTGCTTGATGTTCTGCCTGTCGATTTTCCAGGGCTGCGCTGATGGTTGGTATGTTTCTGGCTATGTCATTGACGGTTGTTGCCTCTCGCTCTCTGCTGATCATGTGTATATTTCGATGAGGACAGTCCCTCATCATATGGGGTTCTCCACAGCCCCAACATTTCAGAGGTTCTTTCATTCTGACTGTCCCTTCTTTTCTATTGTTCCCTTCTACTGGTTTTGAAGCCACTTGGGACTGAGCAGTTTGACTTTCTTTTGGTTTGCTGAACTTTTTCCTTTGATGATCTCTACCAAAATTCCTTAAATATGCTGGTTTTGGTCTTTTTCCTTTGAACTCAACCTTGTTCGTCCAGCTTTTCCCTTGTGCAGTTTTACCTTTAAACTGCTGATAGCATAGTCTTGCTTTTCTAACAGCTTCATCCATGGTCTTTGGGTTGGCAAATTCAATTTTCTCCTTGTAAATAGTAGGCAAACAATTTAAAAACCTTTGCACCTTTGCCTTTTCTTCTCTAATGTAAGGAACATACCTCAACAAATTAGTAAACTTAGTGACAAACTCATCAATAGTGAGCTGCCCTAGCCTAAGTTCATGGAATTCTTTGGCTTTATCATCATAATAACATTCATTCAAATAACGACTCTTGAATTTAGTCTGAAAATCTTCCCAAGTCACTGTTTTTTCATCAATGTCATGCACCATTTTAGTCTCCTCCCACCACAGTGTGGCTTTTCCTTGCAGCTGATACACAGCTAATCTGGCCTTCAGATTGCTCTCATATTCATATACTTGGAAATACTTGATCATGTTCAGCAACCAAGCTTCAGCATCCTCCTCCTTTTCCCCATCATAGGAGGGAGGTTTGATCTTTCGAAATTCTGCTTGCAACTCCCTTCTCTGTTTATGTTGCTGTCTAGCCGCATCATCATCATCAGATTCATCCATCTTCCTCTTTCCGGAACCTTCACCCTCCTGGCTGTTCCAGGAAGTTAGTTCTCTGATGAGCTTTTCCTTCTCCTTGCTGGCTGATGACAACAAGTCATTCTGGCTTCTCAGTTCAGCCAACTCTCGTTGCATCCGGTGCAACATAGCTAGTACCGGGGCATTGGGATCTGGAGTAGCAAACTCATTACGCAAATCCACATAAAGCCCTTCATCTTCTGCCATTTCAACTGTATACACTTACAACATAGATTAGCAAAGTTTATAACTTCAGAAAAAAACAAAATATGTATAAGTAGTGAGCACAAAATTGACAGCCCAATTTTTGTAACTAGGGCTCCGATACCATTTGTAACGCCTCCAGTTTAGGAAATTTTTTTTTTCTTTTTTTTTTTCTCGAATCATCTGATTCAGATGTATTCCCTATGACTCTTCGAGGATATTTTTATATCTACTCTCCTTGTATATAAATGTTTATATATTTCTACATAACATATATGTTCAATAGGCACTTATTAACCATCTCCACATAATTATATCCATCTAATTGACTCCATATTTTTATACCCATATAATTGCCTAGAAACATCTTTTATTAAGATATTGGAATCCCATTTATATTACACATAGAATTACCCGTATATACATATTATAAGCTATTGAACACATAATTATATGCCACATATAATTATGTATGTACCCATCCTATGAGATATTTGGACATATAATTAAATTCCACTTATAATTATATATATACCTATCTTAAAAGATATTGGACACATAAAGGAATTCCACATATAAGTGTTTATGGTATATATGTGTAACCTATAGGTCGATACCTTTGAATAATCCCTACCTAGATTTCCCTTTTTAACACTATGGCAATTATGAATTTGTGTTATCGAATTTCATGAAATCGACCAATGTTTCTTTTTACAATATGACAATTATAACTTAGTGAGGTCGAATTTCATATAACCGGCCAAGGTACATGGTCATATACCCAACGACCATTTAAATAATCAAAGATTTACACTCCTGTACCGATATAGCGTGGAATGGTTGTTATATGATTTTGTTAACCCTGCGTCGTACAGGAACACCGACCCAACCTTTCATGAATCCATATTGTATTTATATATGTATCAATGGCAGCTTTTACATTAAAAGGTGTTATCAGAAGTAATGATTTGGTGTTCGTTGTATGCCGGCTCTACGTTTCTCTTTCGCCTGGACTAAGACCGTCCATTGATCTATCGATCTCTGACGTTCTGAAAATGTAGAGTTTAACGAGACTAGACTGATCAACGATTTTATAAACTCGATTGCATTGTACGTTTAACTTAACCAAGTGTCTTGGCGTATTGCACAGGGTTACCAGTGCGGCTGCTTCACGCAAACAACTGGCGCGTCACACCATTGTTTTTCGTGGCGTTTGGAATCCCCGTTCTACGCGTCGAACTTCTGGGAGGCGGTACACCCTGCAATTATGGCTAGGGTGCTTACCAGCCGCCTAGTTTACAGTGGTATTCGGCGGTTGCTGGTGTGAACCCTCGGATGTGAAATTTCCTGGTATTAACCTACTGCTGAGCGCATACGGCACCCAACTCTTTCCGGCGCCTCTTGCTGTTCACGGTACTTTTTGGCTACGTGTTGCCTATACTCAATTTGTTTTGGGATTTCTTCCTCCTTCTCGGGCAGAGGGTTTAGGGTTACAACAGTACCTTACACTGAGGGCACTCCATCTGTCGATTCAGCAGGTTCCCTCCTCCTTCAGGTATGCTACCCCTCATCGTCTCATTTCTATAAGTTGCTGGTTATTTCAAACGCTGGGATGTTTGTTTACATCTCGATGGCACTGGATAGTTCCCATTGGTTCTGCGCCAGGAGGGTAACAGATCGTCGTCTCCATCTATGAACTGGAGATCCGAGGGCGAGTCTGTTCTCTTGCGCATTTTCAAAACCCTCGGGTTCCATCTTGCTGCAACTCTGCAATCTCATGCGGATGTAACCTATTCTTTGAACTGCGCAGGTGTTAGGTTATTATGTTATCGTTCTGGTTTATTTGTTCAATGTTTCTTCAGTCTGGTATACGAGTGATATTCTCTGTGCCTACTTCCGTGAGGATTAATGGCTATGCCTTATCGGGTTCCTGTGAGGAAATTGGTACCGATTTTGCTATATCGGTGACCTACCTCCTCGAACGACATTTTTAACGTCGGTCGGGCTGCGGTTGCAAGGTGCTACTCTCCATGCGAGCACGGTTCATAATCCTCCGACGGGAGAAATTTTCCGCAGACCCTCATACATTTAATTGCATAATATGCAGGTCTATTTACTTCTGCGATTGGTGGTAGAGTTCACCCTTTGCGTTGAAGCAAATCCCGTCTATCTTATTCTTTCCAACTACTGCATTTACTTGTTAAGGGATATCGCGGCATAGTTAGGCATGTGTTCCAGAGAATTTACGTAGGGTGCACTTACTGTTTGAATGTCTATACTTGTGATGGTTCGGCAGTAGTTAACTACAAAATTTATATGGCTGGTGGGCTCATGGGTCTTCCCAGCTCTCGCTCTACGAGCGATAATAGAATTTTATATATATATTCATATGATCTGCGAACTTCTCTAGATTTCTGTATTAAACCAAATATGAAGTCGTGAGGTGATTTATGGTACCGGCATGCAATTACACCCACGTCGTCATTCGATTCTAAATTTCTCTACTTTCGTTCACCTGCAGATCGGGTTGTATTTTTATTTCAGTTGTGGTAGCGTCTGAGAAGACTCACTACCGTCGTAGTGATGAGTTTCTATGTCGTTCCAGCTTTTTTAATTGCTAAATATTACTTTTACAGGCGACGAGAAATTTTATGTATAATTTTATTGCTCTGACCTTCTAAATTTGCAGATTCGCCTTCTGTCAGCAACTAGGGTTACAGCTATGTGATTCGCATACCTATCTTGTCTTTGGCCGCACATAATTCGTGTAAACAGATCGGCCTTATCTTTTTAATTTATTTTGGTTGACCGATATAGTCGATACACCCAAGAGGGTTGATATGACTTATATGGTTTCTGCATTTAAATATCAACAAAAAGGTCTTTCGACATTAGTATTTACTAACTAAGGGGTCGACTTTTGGTTTATATGCACGTTTCCATATTAATTTGTGGATGTAATGATATATATCATAGCATAGATGGAATTTATGTTCATAGTGGTTCATTCAAGGTTCTTGTTACTCCTTTAACAAGTAATATACTTTTATTGTATAGTTTCTCTATATATATCTATACTTGCTACTATGTTAGTATAGTTGTGAATGCCATATGAGTTAAAATTCGGTTACCATAATCTCCTAACATAAGTATAGGTACAAAATGTCACATGGTGTTTGTATAGGAAGTGAATAATCATTAAGTTGTATAAATGAACTTATACCTTCATCTTGGAATATGATGCTCAGATCAGGGAGGGAAGATGGATTTCTTTTTGTTTACCTAGTGGCTCTCTATTTGCTATCAATGTTGTGTTTCTTCTGTAGTATAGAATTTCTTTCAAAGATTGAAAAGATTAGCATGTAAACTCCTACATATTTGTTTTATTTCTAGGATGTTTATAGAACAACAAATATAGTTTCCAATTTCCTATGAACATAAAGTTTCACAGTTGTACAATTATATATGGTAGGAAATCTTCATTTTTCTAACATAAGTTTAAGTGTCAAACTTAGTTATATTTACTTCCAGAAATTGGTATTTATACCAGAGATTTCTAGTATTGATGTGATATTCTTTTAGCAGATTCATAAGTATAAAATATCACAATTTTTCCCACCCTGAACCCACCATAATTTATCATCTATAGAGTGCAAGTAACTCCAGATTTGAACCAATCCTTGGTTTAGAGATTCTGGAGTTTCTACTCTAGAGAATTTCTGGTCTACAACTAAACAGATCTGGAAGGTGAATACCTAAGGATGGGTTCTGATAAATGTAGTACCAAGATTTTGCAATCAAATAAAATAATAATGTATATGTAGCCAATTCATACTGTAAAAAGACAGAGCAACAAGAATTTCAGAACATACCACACAATTTGCAAAATGACCAACCTCCCAACCTTAGAATCCTCTTTATCTCCCAGGATTCACCCCCGAGCAGAGATCACCTCCTAGCACAGATCAACCTCTGATCTGCTTAGGAGCAGCTTATTTAAGCTCATAATTCCCCCAAAGCATGTTTCTAATTCTGCGTCCAGAATAGCAGGATGTTTTCTTTCCTGTTTAGCCTAGGCTTCCCATCTTGGGATTCTTTAAAGCTGCTTTAAGCTTTTCCTCAGCTTTTCCAGCTTTTTTCTCACCTCTTCCCAACTACTCCTCTTCATTTGGGAAATTTAGATTCCTCCTCAAATCTAAATAATTTCTTTCAAGGATTTTTGAAAGATTTTTGGGGATTTGTTGCCTTATCCATCCTCATGGATTTGGCAAGTGATCTCAAATTCTCTTTTTGGTCAAATTGCACAATTATTTTATTTATTTCCTCAAATAAAATATGCAAATACATTCACACCATATTCATCCCTTGGGGTCCACCCCCTTAGGATTAGAGTTCAAATGTCTAACTTTAAAAAAATCAACACACAAATTGGGGGTGTTACATATTCCCCCTCTGAAAATAAACACCGTCCTCGGTGTTCTTATTCAACTCCTAGAGTTTATTTAAACAAAAATGGGTATTGCTCCATCATTTCCGCTTCCCTTTCCCAGGTGGCTTCTTCAGCAGTAAAGTGCTTCCACTGCACTTTTACTCTGGCCACTGTTCTATTTCTCAATTCAATTTCTTCCCGCTCCAATATTTGAAGCAGTTCTGGCAGAAATTCCCCTTCTGGTTCCACCTGTACAACATTCCAATCAACTATGTGAGAAGCATCATGCACATACCTTTTTAATAATGAAACATGAAATACATTATGCACTTTAACATGGGGTGGTAAGGCCAGCTTGTAAGCCACTGGTCCCATCCTTTCTAACACCTCAAAAGGCCCACAATATCTAGGAGCCAGTTTTGCACAACTTCCTGCATAAAGTGTGCTCTTTTTGGGTTTGATGCGCAAATACACATGATCCCCCACTTTGAATTCACGGTGCACCCTTTTCTTATCAGCATAGCTCTTCTGTCGGTCTTGTGCCGTCTTTATATTTTTCTGTATTTGTTTAACAATTCTTTCCATTTCTTGTAGTGCATCTGGTCCCAATACCAGTTTATCCTCTGGTTGACTCCAGCTTAAGGGAGTACGGCACTTTCTCCCATACAGTGCCTCAAATGGACTCATCTTAATAGAAGATTGGTAGCTATTATTATAAGCAAACTCAGCTAAATGCAGATACTCTTCCCATTTTGATGGTCTATCCATCACATACATTCGCAGCATATCCTCTAAAATTTGATTTGTTCTTTCTGTTTGCCCATCCGTTTGAGGGTGATAGGCGGTACTAAAATTCAGCTTAGTACCCATCCCTCCAAACAATCCTTTCCAAAATGCTGCTGTGAATTTAGCATCTCGATCTGAGACAATTACTTTGGGAACTCCATGAAGCCTTACTATCTCCTTCAGGAACACATTGGCTACTTGAGCTGTTCCAAAAGTAGATTTCACTGGTATGAAGTGAGCAGCTTTTGTGAGAGTGTCGAATACTACCATCACAGAATCATGTTGATATTTAGTCTTGGGTAATCCTGTGATAAAATCCATGGAAACTGTGTCCCATTTCCATTCTGCAATTGGCAGGGGATTTAGAAGCCCTGCTGGGTGTTGATGCTCAACCTGGACTAGTTGACACTCCATACATTTACTCAGATACTCTGCCACATCTCTCTTCATTCCTGGCCAGAACAGCTTCTTTTTCAAGGCTGTTAACATCTTCTGGTACCCTGGATTTCCTGCATAGGGCTGTTTGTGATATTCATCTAGTATTTCTCTTTTCAATGACTCTATATTTGGAATATACAACCTGTTTTTGTAATAGAGCAGCCCTTTTTGGTTTTTAGTGTAATCTGTTTTTTCCCTTGTCTGTGATTTTACCAAAAGGGCTTCATAGTTGGGATCTTGAGTTGCTTCTTTTCTCACCAATTCCTCTATCTCCATCTGGGCACTACTCCCAATGCTATTTAACTATTGACAAGCATTTCTACTCAAGGCATCAGCAACTTTATTTTCTTTTCCCTTGATATGTTCTATGTCCATATCAAATTCACTTAGAAAAGACAGCCATCTGGCTTGTCTTGCATTCAAGTCAGTTTGAGAAAAGAAATATTTAAGACTAATATGATCAGTCATCAATGTGAACTTCTTCCCCAGCAGATAGTGCCTCCACATTTTTAAAGCATGAATAACAGCTGCAAATTCCAATCATATGCACTATAATTCTGTTCATGAGTTTTCAATTTCCTAGACTCATAAGCAATAACTGAATTTTCTTGCAGTAGGACTCCTCCTAGCCCCTCTCTGCAAGCATCTGTACATACCACAAACTCTTTATCAGGATCAGCAATTTTTAATATAGGAGCTGAAATAAGTTTCTATTTCAATTGTTCGAAACTGTTTTGACATTTCTCAGTCCACACGAACTTAACACCCTTCCTTTGTAATGATGTTATGGGATTTGCTATAGCAGAAAATCTCTCCACAAATCTGCGATAATAGCCTGCCATTCCCATAAATGATCTTACTGCTGAGACATCAGCGGGAACTGGCCATTCTTTAATGGCTTTTATCTTTTCAGGATCAACAGCAAGCCCTTTTTCGGAAATAATATGGCCTAAATATTGAATTTTATCTTTATAAAATTCACATTTACTGAACTTGGCATATAGTTGGTTTTCTTTTAAAGTCTGCAACACTATTCTCAGATGTTCCTTGTGTTCCTCTTCACTTTTATAATAGACTAAGATATCATCTATGAACACAAGAACAAATTTTTCCAAATACTTATTCAACACACTGTTCATCAGACACATAAAGGTGGCAGGGCCATTCGTCAAACCAAAAGGTAGGACTACAAATTCGTAATGCCCATACCTGGTTCTAAATGTTGTTTTGCTGATGTCTCCTTCTTTTATTCTGAGCTGGTGATACCCAGTTCTGAGGTCTATTTTAGAGAAGACTGAAGCTCCTCTCACTTGATCAAAAAGATCATCAATTCTAGGAAGTGGATACCTATTCTTAATGGTCAGTTTATTCAGTTGTCGATAGTCAATACACATCCTAAAAGTTCCATCCTTATTTTTCACAAATAACACTGGGGCTCCCCAAGGAGACACACTTGGTCTTATATACCCTTTATCTAACAATTCCTGTAATTTCATTTTCAGTTCCATTAGTTCAGGAGGGCTCATTCGATACGGTGCTCGAGAAACAGGTGTTGCTCCTGGTACCAGATCGATTGAAAAATCAATCTCTCTTTTGGGGGGAAGATGAGGAATTTCCTTGGGAAAAACTTCCTTAAATTCTCTTATGACTGGTATAGCATCCAACAACTCTTCCTCAGTTTTCTGTTCTATTTCTTCTACATGCACTGCATAGACTTGGTATCCTTTTCTAGCTGTTCTTTTCAATTGTAAGGCTGATATTTGTCTTACTATAATGGGTTTTGGTTTCCCTTTTAGTGTAAAAGGTTTCCCTTCTTCATCCACACAATGTAAGGTTTTATCCCAGCAGTTCATCAGAGCTTTCTTCTTTTCTAGCCAATCCATTCCTATCAGCAAATCATAGGATCCTAATGGCAATATGTTCAAGTTTACTTCGGTTGAAAAACCATTTAATTGTATTGCTGTTTTGGGCAACTTATGTGTGACTTTTCTCTTGGTTCCAGTGGCCAACTGCACCAACCATGACTGCTGAAATCTTTCAGGTTTAATCTTACATTTTTCTACAATTCCAGGACTAATGTAACTCAAAGAAGCACCTGGATCAATCAAAGCAGTAACAGGTAAGTCAGAAATCTTACCCTCCATTTCCACCATGGTTTCTTGATGTTCTGCTTGCCGATTTTCCAATGCTGCACTGATAGTTGGTATGTTTCTGGCTATGTCATTGACTGTTGTTGCCTCTCGCTCTCTGCTGATCATGTGTATATTGCGGTGGGGGCAGTCCCTCATCATATGGGGTTCTCCACAGCCCCAACATTTCAGAGGTTCCTTCATTCTGACTGTCCCTTCTTTTCTATTGTTCCCTTCTACTGGTTTTGAAGCCACTTGGGACTGAGCAGTTTGACTTTCTTTTGGTTTGCTGAACTTTTTCCTTTGATGATCTCTACCAAAATTCCTTAAATATGCTGGTTTTGGTCTCTTTCCTTTGAACTCACCCTTGTTCAACCAGCTCTTCCCTTGTTCCGCTTTACCTTTAAACTGCTGATAGCATAATCTTGCTTTTCTAACAGCTTCATCCATGGTCTTTGGGTTGTCAAATTCAATTTTCTCCTTGTAAACAGTAGGCAAACAATTTAAAAACCTTTGCACTTTTGCCTTTTCTTCCCTAATGTAAGGAACATACCTCAATAAATTTGTAAACTTGGTGACAAACTCATCAATAGTGAGCTGCCCTAACCTAAGTTCATGGAATTCTTTTGCTTTATCGTCATAATAACGTTCATTTAAATAACGATTTTTGAACTTAGTCTGAAAATCTTCCCAAGTAACTGTCTTTTCATCAATGGCATGCACCATTTTTGTCTCTTCCCACCAGAGTGTAGCTTTTTTTTGTAGCTGGTACACAGCTAATCTAGCCTTCAGATTGCTCTCATATTCATAGACTTGGAAATACTTGATCATGTTCAGCAACCAAGCTTCAGCATCCTCCTCTTTCTCCCCATCATAGGAGGGAGGCTTGATCTTTCTAAATTCTCCCTGTAATTCTCTTTTCTGTTTATGCTGCTGTCTAGCAGCCTCATCATCATCAGACTCATCCATCTTTCTCTTTCCGGAACCTTCGCCTTCCTGGCTGTTCCGGGAAGTTAGTTCTCTGATGAGCTTTTCCTGTTCTTTACTGGCTGATGACAACATGTCATTCTGGCTTCTTAGTTCAGCCAAATCTCGTTGCAGCCTGTGCAACATAGCCAATACCGGGGCATTGGGATCCAGAGTCGCAAACTCATTATGCAGATCCACATAAAGCCCTTCACCTTCAGCCATTTCAACTGTACACACTTACAACACAGATTAGCAAAGTTTATAAACTTCATAAAAACAAAATATGTAATAAGCAGTGAGCACAAAACGACAGCCCAATTTGTTGTAACTAGGGCTCCGATACCATTTGTAACACCTCCAGTTTAGGAAATTTTTTTTTTTTCTTTTTCCCTCGAATTATCTAATTCAGATGTATTCCATATGACTCTTTGAGGATATTTTTATATCTACTCTCCTTGTATATAAACGTTTATATATTTCTACATAACATATATGTTCAATATACAATTATTAACCATCTCCATATAATTATATCCATCTAATTGAGTCCATATTTTTATACCCATATAATTGCCTAGAAACATCTTTTATTAAGATATTGGAATCCCATTTATATTACACATAGAATTACCCTTATATACATATTATAAGCTATTGAACACATAATTATATGCCACATATAATTATGTAGGTACCCATGCTATGAGATATTTGGACATATAATTAAATTCCCCTTATAATTATATACATACCTCTTAAAAGATATTGGATACATAAAGGAATTCCACATATAAGTGTTTATGGTCTATATGTGTAACCTATAGGTCGTTACCTTTGAATAATTCCTACATAGATTTCCCTTTTTGATACTATGGCAATTATGAGTTCGCGTTATCGAATTTCATGAAATCGACCAACGATTCTTTTTACAATATCACAATGATAACTTAGTGAGGTCGAATTTCATAAAAACCGGCCAAGGTACATGGTCATATACCCAACGACCATTTAAATATCAACCGACCATTTAATTAATCAACGACCATTTAATTAATCAAATATTAACACGCCTGCACCGATATAACGTGGAGGGGTTGCTATACGATTTCATTAACCCTGCGTCGTACAGGAACACCGCCCCAACCTTTCATGAATCCATATTATATACATATATGTATCACTGGCAGCTTTCACATTAAAAGGTGTTATCAAAAGAAATAATTTGGTGTTCGTTGTATGCCGGCTCTACGTTTCTCTTTCGCCTGTACTAAGTCCGTCCATTTATCTAGCGATCTCTGACTTCTGAAAAATGTAGAGTTTAACTAGACTAGCCTGATCAACGATTTTATAACTCGATTGTATTGTATGTGTAATTTAACCAAGTGTATTGGCGTATTGCACAGGGTTACCAGTGCGGGTGCTCCACGCAAACAACTGGCGCGTCACACCATTGTTTTTCGTGGTGTTTGGAATCCCCGTTCTACGTGTCGAACTTCTGGGAGGCAGTACACCCTGCAATTACGGCTAGGGTGCTTACCAGCCGCCTAGTTTACAGTGGTATTCAGCGGTTGCTGGGATGAACCCTCGGATTTGAAATTTCCTGGTATTAACCTAATGCTGAGCGCATACGGCACCCAACTCTTTCCGGCGCCTCTTGCTGTTCACGGTACTTGGCTTTTCTACGTGTTGCCTATACTCAATTTGTTTTGGGATTTCTTTCTCCTTCTCGGGCAGAGGGTTTAGGGTTACCACAGTACCTTACACTGAGGGCACTCCATCTGTCAATACAGCAGGTTACCTCCTCCTTCAGGTATACTATCCCTCATCGTCTCATTTCTATAAGTTGCTGGTTATTTCAAACGCAAGGATGTTTGTTTACATCTCGATGGCACGGGATAGTTCCCATTGGGTCTGTGCCGAGAGGGTAGCAGATCGCCGTCTCCATCTATGAACTGGAGATCCGAGGGCGAGTCTGTTCTCTTGCGCATTTTCGAAACCCTTGGGTTCCATCTTACTGCAACTCGGCATTCTCATGCGGATGTAACCTATTCTTTGGGCTGCGCAGGTGTTAGGTTATTATGTTATCGTTCCGGTTTATTTGTTCAATGGTTCATCAGTCTGGAATCCGAATGATATTCTCTGTGCCCCCCTTCCGTGTGGATTAATGGCGATGCCTTATCGGGTTCCTGTGAGGCAGTTGGTACCGATTTTGCTATATCGGTGACCTCCCTCCTCGAACGACATTATTAACGTCGATCGGGCTGCGGTTGCAAGGGGCTACTCTCCATGCGAGCACGGTTCACAATCCTCCGACAGGAGAAATTTTCCGCAGACCCTCATACGTTTATTTGCCTAACATGCAAGTCTATTTACTTCCGCGATTGGTGGTAGAGTTCACCCTTTGCGTTGAAGTAAATCCTGTCTAACTTATTCTGTCCAACTACTGTATTTACTTGTTCAGGGATATCGTGGCATAGTTAGGCCTGTTTTCAAGAGAATTTACGCAGGATGCACTGACTGTTTGAATGTCTATACTTGTGATGGTTCGGCAGTAGTTAACTGAAAAATTCATATGGCTGGTTGGCTCATGGGTCCGCCCAGCTCTCGCTCTACGAGCGATAATAGAATTTTATATATATATTCCTATGATCTGCGAAATTCTATAGATTTCTGTTTAAAACCAAATATGAAGCCGTGAGGTGATTTATGCTACCGGCATGCAATTTTACCCACGTCGCCATTCGAATTCTAAATTTTTCTACTTTCGTTCACCTGCAGATCGGGTTGTATTTTTATTTCAGTTATGTTAGTGTCTGAGAAGACTCACTACCATCGTAGTGATGAGTTTCTATGTCGTTCTAGCTTTTTAATTGCTAAATATAAATGTTACAGGCGACGAGAGATCTTATGGATAATTTTATTGACCTTCTAAAATTGCAGATTCGCCTTCTGTCAGCAAGTAGGGTTACAGCTGTGTGACTCATATACCTATCTTGTCTTTGGCCGCACGGAATTCGTGTAAACAGATCGGCCTTATCTTTTTAATTTGTTATGGTTGACCGATATAGTTGATACACCCGAGAGGGTTGATATAACTTATATCGTTTTTTAATTTAAATATCCCCAAAAGGTCTTTCGACATTAGTATTTACTAACTAAGGGGTCGACTGTTAGTTTATATGCACGTTTCCATGTTTATTTGTGGAGGTAATGATATATCATAGCATATATGGAATTTATGTTCGTAGTGGTTCATTCAAGTTTCTTGTTACTACTTTAACAAGTAATATACTTTCATTTGTATAGTTTCTCTATATATATATCTACACTTGCTACTATGTTAGTATAGTGGTGAATGCCATGTGAGTTACAATTCGGTTACCATAATCTCCTTACATAAGTATAGGTACCAAATGTCACATGGTAATTGTATAGGAAGTGAAAAATCATTAAGTGGTATAATGAACTTATACCCTCATATTGGACTATAATGCTCAGATCCGGGAGGGAAGATAAATTTCTTTTTGTTTACCTAGTGGCTCTCTATTTGCTACCAATATTGGGTTTCTCTGTAGTATAGAATTTATTTCAAAGGTTGAAAAGATTAACATGTGAATTCCTACATCTTTGGTTTATTTCTAGGATGTTTATAGAAAAACTAATATAGGTTACAATTTCCTATGAACATAAAATGCCACAGTTGTACCCTTTATATAAGGTAGGAAATCTTCATTTTTTTTTTTGACATAAGTTTAAGTGTAAAACTTAGTTATGTTTACTTCCAGAAATTGGTATTTATACCAGATATTTCTAGTATTGATGTGATATTCTTTTAGCAGATTCATAAGTATAAAATATCACAATTGTTCCTACCCTGAACCCACCATAATTTATCATCTATAGAGTGCAAGTAACTCCAGATTTGAACCAATACTTGGTTTAGAGATTCTGGAGTTTCTACTCTAGAGAATTTCTGGTCTACAACTAAACAGATCTGGAAGGTAAATACCTAAGGATGGGTTCTGATAAATGTAGTACCAAGCTTTTGCAATGAAATAAAATAAAAGTGTATATGTAGCCAATTCATACTGAAAAAAAAAAAACAGATCCACAAGAATTTCAGAACATACCACACAATCTGCAAAATGACCAACCTCCCAACCTTAGAATCCTCTTTATCTCCCAGGATTCACCCCCGAGCAGAGATCACCTCCTAGCACAGATCAACCCCTGATCTGCTTAGGAGCAGCTTATTTAAGCTCATAATTTCCCCAAAGCATGTTTCTAATTCTGCGTCCAAAATAGCAGGATGCTTTCTTTCCTGTTTAGCCTAGGCTTCCCATCTTGGGATTCTTTAAAGCTGCTTTAAGCTTTTCCTCAGCTTTTCCAGCTTTTTCTCACCTCTTCCCAATTACTCCTCTTCATTGGGGAAATTTAGATTCCTCCTCAAATCTAAATAATTTCTTTCAAGGATTTTTGAAAGATTTTTGGGGATTTGTTGCCTTATCCATCCTCATGGATTTGGCAAGTGATCTCAAATTCTCTTTTTGGTCAAATTGCACAATTATTTTATTTATTTCCTCAAATAAAATATGCAAATACATTCACACCATATTCACCCCTTGGGGTCCACCCCCTTAGGATTAGAGTTCAAATGTCTAACTTTAAAAAAATCAACACACAAATTGGGGGTGTTACATATTCCAATCTCCCAATTTATACTATTTTCTCAGACTAGTATTCAATGATACCTATGATTTCTTTAACCCCCTTTTCATGAATTTATAAATCCCTTATAGATTTATTATAGCTCTATGTACCGGTGTTTACTCTATTCCTTAAGGCCTCATATATTTATAGCATATATACTCCATGTATCCTATATGTAATATATATATATCAACCATCGATTTTCGATTCCCTAAGGTATTATATATATAATACCTATATCCCGTTTATTACACATGAAAAAGATATATATAAATATCAAACATCCACCCAAGTATAATATATCGTGGATCTCAATGTATATTTCGAAATCGGTCCAGCCAATACCTAGGTATCTACGTAGGTATCGGCTTATGCATCTGCATAACAAATATAAGTACAATAGACAATACTTATAGGTACATATATGAGCCTACTCGACAATACTTATAGTTATTGATTTCTAGGCTGTATAGTGTTTCACTCATATATACATATATCAGTGGCTCGGTCAACGAAGTTGGTGCCTACGATAATACCTAACACACATATATAATTATTATCCTATACCTGCAATTTTCCCATCCGACGCCATACAACTTGCAATAATTATGTTTAGTTGCCACCTAGGGTTTTGTACGCGTATATCTATTTCGAGTTCTAAATATATTTTGACGTGCCGCGACTGTTGGTTAATTCACGTTTCGACATCATCATACGCCTGATTTTCTTTGTTTCACTTTATACATGAGCTCTATGTTAATCCATCGTTGTTACTGTCATCATTATCAATGATTCATTTCGATGGTAAACTATACATAGTTTCGCGTGGGCTGTCGTTGTATGTTTACGGCTTTACATCATGAAATTTTGTTGTGATTCCCATGACTAACCCCGTTGATTGTAAGTGGTTTTAATCACCCGATCGGTGGCGACTTGTCACCTGTTCCATCGAAAGGAGCACAGGCGAGGAGGCTCGACAAAGGTCACCGACCAAAGCGACCCGTCACACAGCGAGTGAGTTCATTCACAGTGTAACCAGACATGTTGGTTCTAATTTCGGTAAGTCACCGAGTGCACAAAACTCGGCCAAGGCAGCTTTTTTCTCGCAACGCACAATAGTTAACGTTATTTGGGTTTAACGTTGTGCGCAAAGAATCTCAATGGAGCAAGAAGGCTTGTCGCAGACGACGTACTCGCCCCCTCCGTCCGATAACTCACCGGGATTTGAATGAGTCGATCCGACGCGGCGGTGTCCAGAGAGCGCCGCCCTTCCATAATGACAGCCGTTACCTTTAGGGTTAATTCGTTCCTTCAGGCGTCTGACTCCATACCTCCTTGGCTCAGATGAATATGACCGGGTACCATTCTCTTGATACACTACAGCTGCTAGATCTCCCTCGAGATTTGCGGAAGATTACTGGGCAAACCGGTTAGGGTTTTCGAGGTTGCCTTATATCTCTTACACATGGAAATTTTTCCATTTCTTTCTACTGATTCTTATTGTTGTGTTTTGTTTTTTTTTCTACAGTGTTGCCTCTGTTATTGTAGAGGGCGCAGAGAGGCAGTGGTAGTCGGATTTCTCCGAGACAGAGTTCTAGCCGGTATTCAGTCGCCGTGCTTGAATCATCTCTGTTCTCGGTTCCATTCTTCTGTCTTCCTTCAGCTACCCACTCAGGGTTTTATACGTTCCGATAGGGCCACCATTAGTGTGTCGGTAGAGGGGGTAGCCTCTACTCTCAATCCTCTGTCGGATCTCCGGTTGGAAACCCTATCTCAATGCTGTTATGAAATATCTGTTTTCGGTCACCTGGGTTACGTACAGACCAGCCTACCACACAATCAGCCGAAATCCGGCTGTCGAGCAGCACTGAGGATGGGTTGGATTGGTTGGGCTTCTCTGTGTAACCTAATGAGATGAGGCCGCGGCTGGAATTGCGTGGCATGACGATAATAATTTCCTTTTTCTTTTATTTCCTGAAGCAATTATTATTTTTGTTCGATTTTCGTAAATGGGCGCATAGTGACAGGCTGCGATGAGCTAGAGTCAGCACTCGGCACTCGTTGCCCGTAGCATCTCTAACCGCGCACGCTTAGGTTGAACTATGTATTACAATAAGTTTGCCGTAGGGATCAGTAATATATATCTCATGTTCACGTAGTTGTTTCCACTTTGCATTTCCTGACCTCTTTTCACATGGTTCCGCCACTCTACCATTCGCGCTTATGATTTTTTCTTTGACCTGTAATAACCCTCAGATTTACAGACATTGAAAGGGAGGTAGGACTAAATATAAGCCAAACTCTCGGCGCATTCCCATTTTAATTTGTTAGATCTTACGCTGTGAACCTTCAGTTATATGTAACCCCTTTGGTTTGAAAAAAAAACATCATCAACATTTGGTTTGTACATATAGGTCTATACCCCCTCACGTTATTTGTTTATCAAGGTTGAAAAAGGGTTGCCACCATCCGAAACAGCAGTGCGCCTATTTTATTTGTTTTTATATTTCTTGCCAACCGTAAAAGGTACATACAAAGGATCGGACCTATGGCTCACGACTTGTATGGAATTTATTGGATATACGTATTGATAGCTTATATAAGTATTCCCTTGACTTTCGCGTTCAATATCCATATAATAGATTTACTTCTTGTTTTTTTTTGTTTAAAATGGACATTCAATCCTTAATATACTATGTACATGCTATATGGGTTATAGTCGGATATAGTTTTCGAGCCTCTTTTGTAGAATATACAATGTTCCTCGTCAAGATATGCATCGTTAATTTTAGTCAATGAGTTATATGAATTCAGATCTGCCAAAACAGTTATTATATTTGACCTTTGAGTATAAGACTTCAGTATCTCCCTAATTATGAAGTAGGTTAATATTTTCAGTTTGTTGTTAGGACTCAATCTCTTTAAATTTAAAAGTATGTTTTTGTCACACCTCTAATTGAAGGAAATTTTTTTTTTTTTTTTTTCCTTGAGTAACTTAGAGCAAGTGGTATATATTATCATGCTCTTAGAATATTCCAATCTCCCAATTTATACTATTTTCTCAGACTAGTATTCAATGATACCTAAGATTTCTTTAACCCCCTTTTCATGAATTTATAAATCCCTTATAGATTTATTATAGCTCTATGTACCGGTGTTTACTCTATTCCTTAAGGCCTCATATATTTATAGCATATATACTCCATGTATCCTATATGTAATATATATATATCAACCATCGATTTTCGATTCCCTAAGGTATTATATATATATAATACCTATATCCCATTTATTACACATGAAAAAGATATATATAAATATCAAACATCCACCCAAGTATAATATATCGTGGATCTCAATGTATATTTCGAAATCGGTCCAGCCAATACCTAGGTATCTACGTAGGTATCGGCTTATGCATCTGCATAACAAATATAAGTACAATAGACAATACTTATAGGTACATATATGAGCCTACTCGACAATGCTTATAGTTATTGATTTCTAGGTTGTATAGTGTTTCACTCATATATACATATATCAGTGGCTCGGTCAACGAAGTTGGTGCCTACGATAATACCTAACACACAGATATAATTATTATTCTATACCTGCAATTTTCCCATCCGACGCCATACAACTTGCAATAATTATGTTTAGTTGCCACCTAGGGTTTTGTACGTGTATATCTATTTCGAGTTCTAAATATATTTTGATGTGCCGCGACTGTTGGTTAATTCACATTTCGGCATCATCATACGCCTGATTTTCTTTGTTTCACTTTATACATGAGCTCTATGTTAATCCATCGTTGTTACTGTCATCATTATCAATGATTCATTTCGATGGTAAACTATACATAGTTTCGCGTGGGCTGTCGCTGTATGTTTACGGCTTTACATCATGAAATTTTGTTGTGATTCCCATGACTAACCCCGTTGATTGTAAGTGGTTTTAATCACCCGATCGGTGGCGACTTGTCACCTGTTCCATCGAAAGGAGTGATAGCAGGAGGCTTGACAGTGGGTCACTCTGACCAGGCTACCCGGCTACAGGCGTAGTGAGTTCATTCGCAGGTGTACAGTAGATATGTTGGTTCTACTTTCGGGTAAGCTACCGAGTACAAACTCAGTGCTAGGGTTTTTGTCTGCAATGCATAATAGTTAACGTTATTTGGGTTTAATTGCAGGCGCAGTAACTCCCAATGGAGCAAGAAGGTTTGTCAGAGACGACGTACTCTACCCCTCCGTCCTTGATAACTCACTTCTGGATTTGAATGAGTCGATCCGACGGCTACAGGTCCAGAGAGCGTCGCCCTTTCATAATGACAGCCGTTACCTTTAGGTTTAATTCGTTTCTTCAGGCGTCTGACTCCATACCTCCTTGGCTCAGACGAATATGACCGGGTACCATTCTCTTGATACACTACAGCTGCTAGATCTCCCTCGAGATGTTTGGAAGTTACTGGGCAAACCGGTTAGGGTTTTCGAGGTTGCCTTATATCTCTTACACATGGAAATTTTTCCATTTCTTTCTACTGATTCTTATTGTTGTGTTTTGTTTTTTTTTCTACAGTGTTGCCTCTATTATTGTAGAGGGCGTAGAGAGGCAGTGGTAGTCGGATTTCTCCGAGACAGAGTTCTAGCCGGTATTCAGTCGTCGTGCTTGAATCATCTCTGTTCTCGGTTCCATTCTTCTGTCTTCCTTCAGCTACCCACTCAGGGTTTTATACGTTCCGATAGGGCCACCATTAGTGTGTCGGCAGAGGGGGTAGCCTCTACCCTCAATCCTCTGTCGGATCTCCGATTGGAAACCCTATCTCAATGCTGTTATGAAATATCTGTTTTCGGTCACCTGGGTTACGTACAAACCAGCCTACCACACAATCAACCGAAATCCGGCTGTCGAGCAGCACTGAGGATGGGTTGGATTGGTTGGGCTTCTTTGTGTAACCTAATGAGATGAGGCCGCGGCTGGAATTGCGTGGCATGACGATAATAATTTCCTTTTTCTTTTATTTCCTGAAGCAATTATTATTTTTGTTCGATTTTCGTAAATGGGCGCATAGTGACAGGCTGCGATGAGCTAGAGTCAACTCTCGGCACTCGTTTCCCGTAGCATCTCTAACCACGCATGCTTAGGTTGAACTATGTATTACAATAAGTTTTTCGTAGGGATCAGTAATATATATCTCATGTTCACGTAGTTGTTTCCACTTTGCATTTCCTGACCTCTTTTCACATGGTTCCGCCGCTCTACCATTCGCGCTTATGATTTTTGCTTTGACCTGTAATAACCCTCAGATTTACAGACATTGAAAGGGAGGTAGGACTAAATATAAGCCAAACTCTCGGCGCATTCCCATTTTAATTTGTTAGATCTTACGCTGTGAACCTTCAGTTATATGTAACCCCTTTGGTTTGAAAAAAAAACATCATCAACGTTTGGTTTGTACATATAGGTCTATACCCCCTCACGTTATTTGTTTATCAGGGTTGAAAAAGGGTTGCCACCATCCGAAACAGCAGTGCGCCTATTTTATTTGTTTTTATATTTCTTGCCAACCGTAAAAGGTACATACAAAGGATCATACCTATGGCTCACGGCTTGTATGGAATTTATTGGATATACGTATTGATAGCTTATATAAGTATTCCCTTGACTTTTGCGTTCAATATCCATATAATAGATTTACTTCTTGTTTTTTTTTGTTTAAAATGGACATTCAATCCTTAATATACTATGTACATGCTATATGGGTTATAGTCGGATATAGTTTTCGAGCCTCTTTTGTAGAGTATACAATGTCCCTCGTCAAGATATGCATCGTTAATTTTAGTCAATGAGTTATATGAATTCAGATCTGCCAAAACAGTTATTATATTTGACCTTTGAGTATAAGACTTCAATATCTCCCTAATTATGAACTAGGTTAATATTTTCAGTTTGTTGTTAGGACTCAATCTCTTTAAATTTAAAAGTATGTTTTCTAGAGAACTTTAAAGATGTATGAAATCTATGTATGAAAATTTATTCAAGTACTCAAGATAGCTTTGGAGGGGGAAATCTCCCCACTTATGAATATTATAACCATTCTATAGAGGGAAATTACTCGTTTTCTAGCGTCATCCTTTTTGGTCACATGCTAATATCTGGCTTTATTTCATTTTTCTATGTATCATGCATACCTTAGTGATATTATACTACTTTTCTAGTCTACACAAGAGCATAAAATATCCCATTTAAATGTACAGAAATAGAGTAATAATTAATGATTCATGGAGATTAAGAAACTTCAGATTTAAACCAACCTTGGTTTAGAAATTCTGGAGTTTCTACTCTATGAACTTTCTGGTCTACAACTACACAAAATCTGGAAGGTATATGCCTAATGATAGATTCTGTTAAATGTAGTACCAAATTTTTCCATTGTCATCACATTAAATTGTATATGTAGCCAATTCATACTGTAATAAGACATAGTAGCAAAAATTTCAGAGCATACCACAAGATCTACAAAATGACCAACCTCCCAACCTTAGAGTCCTCTTTGTCTCCCAGGACTCACCCCCGAGCAGAGATCACCTCCTAGAACAGATCAACCTCTAATCTGTCTAGGAGTAGCTTATTTAAGCTCAAAATTCCCCAAAGCATGTTTCTAATTCTGCGTCCAGAATAGCAGGATGCTTTCTTTCCTGTTTAGCCTAGGCTTCCCATTTTGGGATTCTTTAAAGCTGCTTTAAGCTTTTCCTCAGCTTTTCCAGCTTTTTCTCACCTCTTCCCAACTAATCCTCTTCATTGGGGAAAATTTAGATTCCTCCTCAAATCTAAATAAATTTCTTTCAAGGATTTTTGAAAGATTCTTGGGGATTTATTGCCTTATCCATCCTCATGGATTTGGAAAGTGATCTCAAATTCTCTTTTTGGTCAAAATGCACAATCATTTTATTTATTTCCTCAAATAAAATATGCAAATACATTCACACCATAGTCATCCCTTGGGGTCCACCCCCTTAGGATTAAATTCAAATGTCTAATTTTATTTTTATTTTTTTAAATTCAACACACAAATTGGGGGTGTTACATATTCCCCCTCTGAAAATAAACACCGTCCTCGGTGTTGTTATTCAACTACTAAAGTTCAGTTAAACAAAAATGGATATTTCTCCATTATTTCAGCTTCCCTTTCCCAGGTGGCTTCTTCAGCAGTAAAGCGCTTCCACTGCACCTTTACTCTGACCACTGTTCTGTTTCTCAATTCAATTTCTTCCCGCTCCAATATTTGAAGCGGTTCTGGCAGAAACTCCCCTTCTGGTTCCACCTGTACAACATTCCAATCAACTATGTGAGAAGCATCATGCACATATCATTTTAATAATGAAACATGAAACACATTATGCACTTTAACATGGGGTGGTAAGGCCAGCTTGTAAGCCACTGGTCCCACCCTTTCTAACACCTCAAAAGGCCCACAATATCTAGGAGCCAGTTTTGCACAACTTCCTGCATAAAGTGTGCTCTTTTTGGGTTTTATGCGCAAATACACATGATCCCCCACTTTGAATTCTCGGTGCACCCTTTTCTTATCCACATAGCTCTTCTATCGATCTTGTGCTGTCTTTATGTTTCTCTGTATTTGTTTAACAATTCTTTCCATCTCCTGTAGTGCATCTGGTCCCAACACCAGTTTATCCTCTGGTTGACTCCAACTCAAGGGAGTACGGCACTTTCTTCCGTAGAGTGCCTCAAACAGACTCATTTTAATAGAGGATTGGTAGCTATTATTGTAAGCAAACTCAGCTAGATGCAGATACTCTTCCCACTTGGATGGTATATCCATCACATACATTCGCAACATATCCTCTAATATTTGATTCGTCCTTTCTGTCTGCCCATCTGTTTGAGGGTGATAGGCAGTACTAAAATTCAGCTTAGTACCCATTCCTGCAAACAATCCTTTCCAAAATGCTGCTGTAAACTTAGCATCCCGATCTGAGACAATCACCTTGGGAACTCCATGAAGCCTTACTACCTCTTTTAGGAAAACATTTGCTACCTGAGCTGTTCCAAAGGTAGATTTTACTGGTATAAAGTGAGCAGCTTTGGTTAACGTGTCTACTACCACCATGACTGAATCATGTTGATATTTAGTTTTGGGTAGTCCTGTTATAAAATCCATGGAAACTGTGTCCCATTTCCACTCTGCAATTGGCAAAGGGTTTAGAAGCCCTGCTGGGTGTTGATGCTCAACTTTGACCAGTTGACATTCCATACACCTACTTAGATACTCTGCCACATCTCTCTTCATTCCTGGCCAGAACAACTTCTTCTTCAAGGCTGTTAACATCTTCTGGTATCCTGGATGTCCTGCATAGGACTGTTTGTGATATTCATCTAGTATTTTTTTTTTCAATGACTCTATATTTGGAATATACAACCTGTGTTTGTAATAGAGCAGCCCTTTTTTATTTCTAGTGAAATCATTTTTATCCCTTGTCTGAATTTTCATCAAGAGTGCTTCATAATTGGGATCTTGAATTGCTGCTTTTCCCACCAATTCTTCTATCTCCATATGGGCACTACTTCCCATGCTGTTTACATGTTGACAAGCATTTCGACTTAATGCATCCGCAACTTTATTCTCCTTCCCTTTGATATGCTTTATATCCATATCAAATTCACTTAGAAAAGACAGCCACCTGGCTTGTCTTGCATTCAAGTCAGCTTGGGAGAAAAAATATTTGAGGCTGATATGATCAGTCATCAATGTGAACTTTTTTCCCAACAGATAGTGCCTCCACATTTTTAAAGCATGAATAACAGCTGCAAATTCCAAATCATATGCACTATAATTCTGTTCATGAGTTTTCAATTTCCTAGACTCGTAGGCAATCACTGAATTTTCTTGCAATAAGACTCCTCCTAGCCCTTCTCTGCAAGCATCTGTACATACCACAAACTCTTTATCAGGATCAACAATTTTTAATATAGGTGCTGAAATAAGTCTTTGTTTCAACTGTTCGAAACTGTTTTGACATTTCTCAGTCCATACGAACTTAACACCCTTCCTTTGTAATGAGGTTATGGGATTTTCTATTGCAGAAAACCTCTCCACAAATCTGCGATAATAACCTGCAATTCCCATAAATGATCTTACTGCTGAAACATCAGTGGGGACTGGCCATTCTTTAATGGCTTTTATCTTTTCAGGGTCAACTGCCAACCCTTTTTCAGAAATTATATGCCCCAAATATTGAATTTTATCTTTATAAAATTCACATTTACTGAACTTGGCATCTAACTGATTTTCTTTCAAAGTTTGCAACACTATTCTCAGGTGTTCCTTATGTTCTTCCTCATTTTTAGAATAGACTAAAATATCGTCTATGAACACAAGAACAAATTTGTCCAAATACTTATTCAACACACTGTTCATCAAACACATAAAGGTGGCAGGGGCATTTGTCAAACCAAAAGGTAGGACTACAAATTCGTAATGCCCATACCTGGTTCGAAATGCTATTTTGCTGATGTCTTCTTCTTTAATTCTGAGTTGGTGATACCCAGTCCTGAGGTCTATCTTGGAGAAGACTGAAGCTCCTCTCACTTGATCAAAAAGATCATCAATTCTAGGAAGGGGATATCTATTCTTAATGGTCAATTTATTCAGTTGACGATAGTCAATACACATCCTAAAAGTTCCATCCTTCTTTTTCACAAATAAAACTGAGGCTCCCCAAGGAGACACACTTGGTCTTATATACCCTTTATCTAACAATTCCTGTAATTGCATTTTCAATTCCATTAGTTCAGGAGGGCTCATTCGATAAGGTGCTCGGGAAACAGGTGTTGCTCCTGGTACCAGATCGATTGTAAAATCAATCTCTCTCTTGGGGGGAAGATGAGGAATTTCCTTGGAAAAGACCTCCTTAAATTCCCTTATGACTGGTATAGCATCCAGCAACTCTTCCTCAGTTTGCTGTTCTATTTCTTCTACATGCACGTCATAGACTTGGTATCCTTTTCTAGCTGTTCTTTTCAATTGTAAGGCTGATATTTGTCTTACTACAATGGGTTTTGGTTTCCCTTTTAGTGTAAAAGGTTTCCCTTCCTCATCTATACAATGCAAGGTTTTATCCCAACAGTTCATCAAGGCTTTCTTCTTTTCTAGCCAATCCATTCCTATCAGCAGATCATAGGATCCTAATGGCAATATGTTCAGATTTACTTCTGTTGGGAACCCATTTAATTGTATTGCTGTTTTAGGCAACTTATGTGTGACTTTTCTCTTAGTTCCAGTGGCCAGCTGTACCAACCATGACTGCTGAAATTTTTCAGGTTTAATTTTACATTTTTCTACAATTCCAAGACTAATGTAACTCAAAGAAGCACCTGGATCAATCAAAACAGTAATAGGTAGGTCAGAAATCTTACCCTCCATTTCTACCATGGTTGCTTGATGTTCTGCTTGCCGATTTTCCAAGGCTGCACTGATAGTTGGTATATTTCTGGCTATGTCATTTACTGTTGTTGCCTCTCGCTCTCTGCTGATCATGTGTATATTTCGATGGGGGCAGTCCCTCATCATATGGGGTTCTCCACAACCCCAACATTTCAGAGGTTCCTTCATTCTGACTGTCCCTTCCTTTTTATTGTTCCCTTCTACTGGTTTTGAAGCCACTTGGGACTGAGCAGTTTGGCTTTCTTTTGGTCTACTAAAATTTTTCCGCTGATGATCTCTACCAAAATTTCTTAGATATGCTGGTTTTGTTCTTTTACCTTTGAACTCACCCTTGTTCAGCCAGCTCTTCCCTTGTTCAGCTTTACCTTTAAACTGTTGGTAGCATAATCTTGCTTTTCTAACAGCTTCATCCATGGTCTTTGGGTTGTCAAATTCAATTTTCTCCTTGTAAATCGTAGGTAAACAATTTAAAAACCTCTGCACTTTTGCATTTTCTTCCCTAATATAAGGAACATACCTCAGTAAATTTGTAAACTTTGTGACAAACTCATCGATGGTGAGTTGTCCCAATCGAAGTTCATGAAATTCCTTAGCTTTGTCGTCATAGTATTGCTCATTCAAGTAGCGATTTTTGAACTTTGTCTGAAAATCTTCCCAAGTAACTATTTTTTCATCAATGGCATGCACCATTTTTGTCTCTTCCCACCATAGTGTGGCTTTTCCTTGCAGCTGATACACAGCTAACCTGTCCTTCAGATTGCTCTCATATTCATAAACTTGGAAATACTTGATCATGTTCAGCAACCAAGCTTCAGCATCCTCCTCCTTCTCCCCATCATAGGAGGGAGGTTTGATTTTTCTAAATTCTCCCTGCAATTCTCTTTTCTGCTTTTGTTGATGCCTAGCTGCATCCTCATCTTCAGACTCATCCATCTTTCTCTTTCCAGAACCTTCGCCTTCCTGGCTGTTCCAGGAAGTTAGCTCTCTGATGAGCTTTTCCTGCTCCTTACTGGCTGATGACAGCATGTCATTCTGGCTCCTTAATTCAGCCAACTCTCGTTGCATCCGGTGCAACATAGCCAGTATCGGGGCATTGGGATCTGGAGTAGCAAACTCATCACGCAGATCCACATAAATCCCTTCACCTTCAGCCATTTCAATTGTACACACTTACAACACAGATTAGCAAAAGTTCATAAAACTTCAAAAAAAAAAAATATGTAATAAGTAGTGAGCACAAAACTGACAGCCGAATTTTTGTAACCGGGCTCCGATACCATTTGTCACACCTCTAGTTGAAGGAATTTTTTTTTTTTTTTTTGTGACAAATGGTATCGGAGACGTGAGAGAAAATTTGTTGTAACTAGGGCTCTGATACCATTTGTCACACCTCTAATTGAAGGAAAATTTTCTCGGCCTGTCATTCCTTTTCCTGCTACGGCGGTCCGCAACACCTCAGGCCAATTGTCGGCGTTTGCAGGTTTCTCAGTACCAGAACGACACCGGAGCTGTAGGTGTCGCCTCCTTCAGGATTCAATACATCACGGTACAACGACTGAAGGCCTTTACTTATTTAAGCCAGTTTCTGAAGCCTGTGAAGTGCTTTAGTATGATTGTGAAAGAAGGATGTATAAAGCCAGCAAATCCCTAGAAGCCGACGATTTGGCGATTCCCATTGAGCCTATACCTCGGAGGTCGAAAGGGTCTACGACCGAAATTTAGGGTTCAATTGTTTCTTTCTATGAGAGGCCCTTCAGTTGACTTCATAGCCCGACCTTTCCCATATTTTTATTTATGTTCTCATTTCTCTCGCCAGTTCCTCTATTTCGCGTATTGTGCAGACAGAGGGGGGGTCTGCCTATCCCTCGGACCTCTGTGACCGAGGCTAACGAACATTTGGGCATTTAACTTCTTGGTTGGAGTTTGTTCTGCAAGAGTTCGGATTGATGATTTCTTGCTTTTGCTGTTATGTCCACGGTATGGGTTTGAATCTTTGCGAGCGTGGGGTACGTTACGCACAGTTTTCTTGTGCCCTGGTTATCTAGCTCTGCTTTCGATCAAACCCTTCCCCGTGAAACTAAATTGATGTTTAATTTTGGATTATATGTTTACGTTTGCACGAGTATCGTTGTCAGACCTCAAGGGCGATTTGGATACATTAATATCTGATTTCGTCGATCGTATCGATCTTAGTTACTGGCTATTATAGAATGGATTCACCTGAGGCCAGGGTACCGATCTACTATATCGGTGGTCCACCTCCCTGAATGCCATCTCTCCACCTATATTCGGACGTTGTGGTGATGATAATCTATCTTCAGCGCGACAGCTCTGTCACGCAACTGAAGAGGGAGTGAACCTCATGCTTCTGGAGTATAAAAATCGGTTCAGTAGGATTGCAGAACTTACTTGTAGAATTTACTCCTGTCGTTGCTCAATAATGTGGTTGTGTCGAATCATATTGATTCAGTTTCAGCACGAACTCACTCTGTTACCGAACTTGGTTGCTATTTTGGAACAGAGAGTTAGGGTGTTAGTCCGAAGGTGGGTTTCTATCATTAGACTTGTTTTTCTGTGATCGTCACTTAATTTAAATCCGGTATGGCTTACGTAGCAGTATTTTTAAACGCCCTTGTTTCCTACCTCATGGATCTAAGGGTTTAAAGTCATGGCGCCAGATGTGTGTATTGATACCGGGGTTTCTCTTTACGCATTTTTTTCTATACAGGTGGGCCAACATCATTACCCGAACTGTTGTTTTTCCCCAGCATCTAAGTCGCCACAGGGAGCATATTAATTTCGTTTACTCTGTTATCTATTGCCATTTTGATTTAACGTTGTTCACAGACATTCAGGATACCGTGGGTTCCACCCTTCGGTATTATTTCCCAAGTTCGTTTGACCTATCATATCTGCAAATTAATTTTGTTTATTATCCCTCTGTTACATAGATTTCCCATATGTTGCTTTTTCCATTATATAAATCATATATTCTGTATTCAGTTTATAAATTCGTTTGGCCCATTCGTTTGTTTTATTTCTGCAGGCGTACTGTGTTGCTATATACCAATTTCGTTTTCACAAAACGAGTCGTATCTGCATTTCATTGTTCATGTATATTCCCATTTGAGTTTCGTGCTCAACTATCTTTGGATTGTATGCATTCATATATATATATATCAGATGTGTTGGTATCGCCACTTCTTACGTTCAGGTTTTATGGTTATATAGTCAGCGTAATTTGAGACTCGTTTGTTTCTCGTTTACCCATGTGTATATTTTTATGAAATGAATCCCCATGCCATAGCCTATTCGAAGAGATGCGTGGCGCATAAATAAAATTCTACAGACTTCTTACTTCCGGCAAGGATTTAGCTTAACTATAAATTGAACCTTCTAGTATAGTTATTTCCAGGTTAAAGGAATACTTTGTAATGTGAGGTACGTGGATAAAGAAATCTGATTTATTATTCTCGTACCATAGTTTTTCTCTTTTATACCTACCATATAAATTTTCGGTTCGATTGCCATTCTTTACTAGTATACTAATGAGAACATCATGACACATGCGTAGGTATATTTATATATATACATATAATGATCATTCCGTCATATAACTAAATTACAATTTAGTTTTTGACTATGATACTTTAAATCAGGGTTTTGAGAAGAGTTTCAAACATAATGAGCTCTATATATAATTTCGATATAGGATATATTTCCTATATAGGAGGTGATGCCTTTAGCAAATGTTGGCATGTAATATTCTACATCTTAGATTTACTTCTATGATATCTCTAGATCAACTATTATAGTTTTTATATTGTTTTTTTTTTCAAGTATCCAAAATGCATTATCTTCACTTCCAGCAATTAGTGTGTATACCAAGTAAGCTCTACTACTGCTATTTGTTTCTTAGCAGATTCATAGCATAAACTATCACCATTTGTGCATACCATTAACAAGTAATAATTTATCATCTATAGGGTTCAAGTAACTTCAGATTTAAACCATCATTGGTTTAGAGATTCTGGAGTTTCTACCCTAGGGATTTTTCTGGTCTACAACTAAACAGATCTGGAAGGTGAATACCTAAGGATGGGTTCTGGTAAATGTAGTACCAAGCTTTTGCAATGTAATAAAAAAGTTTATATGTAGCCAATTCATACTGTAAAAAGACAAAGCAACAAGAATTTCAGAACATACCACACAATCTGCAAAATGACCAACCTCCCAACCATAGAATCCTCTTTATCTCCCAGGATTCACCCCCGAGCAGAGATCACCTCCTAGCACAGATCAACCTCTGATCTGCCTAGGGGCAGCTTATTTAAGCTCAAAATTCCCCAAAGCATGTTTCTAATTCTGCGTCCAGAATAGCAGGATGCTTTCTTTCCTGTTTAGCCTAGGCTTCCCATCTTGGGATTTTTTTAAAGCTGCTTTAAGCTTTTCCTCAGCTTTTCCAGCTTTTTCTCACATCTTCCCAACTACTCCTCTTCATTGGGGTGATTTAGATTCTCCTCAAATCTAAATAATTTTCTTTCAAGGATTTTTGAAAGATTTTTGGGGATTTGTTGCCTTATCCATCCTCATGGATTTAGCAAGTGATCTCAAATTCTCTTTTTTGGTCAAACTGCACAATCATTTTGTTTATTTCCTCAAATAAAATATGAAATTACATTCACACCATACTCATCCCTTGGGGTCCACCCCCTTAGGATTAAAGTTCAAATGTCTATCTTTAAAAATTCCACACACAAATTGGGGTGTTACATATTCCCCCTCTGAAATTAAACACCGTCCTCGGTGTTATTATTCAACTACTAGAGTTCATTTAAACAAAAATGGATATCTCTCCATCATTTCTGCTTCTCTTTCCCAAGTGGCTTCTTCAGCAGTAAAGTGCTTCCACTGCACCTTTACTCTGACCACTGTTCTGTTTCTCAATTCAATTTCTTCCCGCTCCAATATTTGAAGCGGTTCTGGCAGAAACTCCCCTTCTGGTTCCACCTGTACAACATTCTAATCAACTATGTGAGAAGCATCATGTACATATCTTTTTAATAATGAAACATGAAATACATTATGTACTCTAACATGCGGTGGTAAGGCCAGCTTGTAAGCCACTGGTCCCACCCTTTCTAACACCTCAAAAGGCCCACAATATCTAGGAGCCAGTTTTGCACAACTTCCTGCATAAAGTGTGCTCTTTTTGGTTTTGATGCGCAAATACACATGATCCCCCACTTTGAATTCGCGGTGCACCCTTTTCTTATCAGCATAGCTCTTCTGTCGGTCTTGTGCTATCTTTATATTTCTCTGTATTTGTTTCACAACTCTTTCCATCTCTTGTAGCGCATATGGTCCTAGCACCAGTTTATCCTCTGGTTGACTCCAGCTCAATGGAGTACGACACTTCCTCCCATAGAGTGCTTCAAATGGACTCATCTTAATAGAGGATTGGTAGCTATTATTATAAGCAAACTCAGCTAAATGCAGATACTCTTCCCACTTTGATGGCCTGTCCATCACGTACATTCTCAGCATATCCTCTAAAATTTGATTTGTTCTTTCTGTTTGCCCATCCGTTTGAGGGTGATAGGAGGTACTAAAATTCAGCTTAGTACCCATCCCTCCAAAAAATCCTTTCCAAAATGCTGCTGTGAATTTAGCATCTCGATCTGAGACAATTACTTTGGGAACTCCATGAAGCCTTACTATCTCCTTCAGGAACACATTGGCTACTTGAGTTGTTCCAAAAGTAGATTTCACTGGTATGAAGTGAGCAGCTTTGGTGAGAGTGTCAACTACTACCATCACAGAATCATGTTGATATTTAGTCTTGGGTAATCCTGTGATAAAATCCATGGAAACTGTGTCCCATTTCCATTCTGCAATTGGCAGGGGATTTAGAAGCCCTGCTGGGTGTTGATGCTCAACCTTGACTAGTTGACACTCCATACATTTACTCAGATACTCTGCCACATCTCTCTTCATTCCTGGCCAGAACATCTTATTTTTCAAGGCTGTTAACATCTTCTGGTACCCTGGATGTCCTGCATAGGGTTGTTTGTGATATTCATCTAGTATTTCTCTTTTCAATGACTCTATATTTGGAATATACAACCTGTTTTTGTAATAGAGCAGCCCTTTTTGGTTTTTAGTGTAATCTGTTTTTTCCCTTGTCTGTAATTTTACCAAAAGGGCTGCATAGTTGGGATCTTGAGTTGCTGCTTTTCTCACCAATTCCTCTATCTCCATCTGGGCACTACTCCCAATGATGTTTAAATGTTGACAAGCATTTCTACTTAAGGCATCAGCAACTTTATTTTCTTTTCCCTTGATATGTTTTATGTCCATATCAAATTCACTTAGAAAAGACAGCCATCTGGCTTGCCTTGCATTCAAGTCAGTTTGAGAAAAGAAATATTTAAGACTAATATGATCAGTCATCAATGTGAACTTCTTCCCCAGCAGATAGTGCCTCCACATTTTTAAAGCATGAATAACAGCTGCAAATTCCAAATCATATGCACTATAATTCTGTTCATGAGTTTTCAATTTCCTAGACTCATAAGCAATAACTGAATTTTCTTGCAATAGGACTCCTCCTAGCCCCTCTCTGCAAGCATCTGTACATACCACAAACTCTTTATCAGGATCAGCAATTTTTAATATAGGAGCTGAAATAAGTTTCTGTTTCAATTGTTCGAAACTGTTTTGACATTTCTCAGTCCACATGAACTTAACACCCTTCCTTTGTAATGAGGTTATGGGATTTGCTATAGCAGAAAATCTCTCCAAAAATCTGCGATAATAGCCTGCAATTCCCATAAATGATCTTACTGCTGTGACATCAGTGGGAACTGGCCATTCTTTAATGGCTTTTATTTTTTCAGGGTCAACTGCCAACCCTTTTTCAGAAATTATATGACCCAAATATTGAATTTTATCTTTATAAAATTCACATTTACTGAACTTGGCATATAGCTGATTTTCTTTCAAAGTTTGCAACACTATTCGCAGGTGTTCCTTATGTTCTTCCTCATTTTTGGAGTAAACCAAAATATCATCTATGAACACAAGAACAAATTTGTCCAAATACTTATTCAACACACTGTTCATCAGGCACATAAATGTGGCAGGGGCATTTGTCAATCCAAAAGGTAGGACTACAAATTCGTAATGCCCATACCTAGTTCGAAATGTTGTTTTACTGATGTCTTCTTCTTTAATTCTGAGCTGGTGATAACCAGTCCTTAGGTCTATCTTGGAGAAGACTGAAGCTCCTCTCACTTGATCAAAAAGATCATCAATCCTAGGAAGTGGATATCTATTCTTAATGGTCAACTTGTTTAGTTGACGATAGTCAATGCACATCCTAAAAGTTCCATCTTTCTTTTTAACAAATAACAAAGGTGCTCCCCAAGGAGACACACTTGGTCTAATATAACCCTTATCCAACAACTCTTGCAGCTGCATCTTTAGCTCCATCAGTTCTGGCGGACTCATCCGATAAGGGGCTCGGGAAACAGGTGTAGCTCCCGGCACCAGATCTATTGAAAAATCAATCTCTCTTTTGGGGGGGAGATGAGGTATTTCCTTGGGAAAAACCTCCTTAAACTCTCTAATGACTGGTATCCTTTCCTAGCTGTTCTTTTCAATTGTAAGGCTGATATTTGTCGGACTACAATGGGTTTTGGTTTCCCTTTTAGTGTAAACGGTTTCCCTTCCTCATCTACATAATGCAGGGTTTTATCCCAGCAGTTCATCAGGGCTTTCTTCTTTTCCAGCCAATCCATTCCTATCAGCATATCATAGGATCCTAATGGCAATATGTTCAGATTTACTTCTGTTGGGAATCCATTTAATTGTATTGCTGTTTTGGGCAACTTATGTGTGACTTTTCTCTTAGTTCCAGTGGCCAACTGTACCAGCCATGACTTCTGAAATTTTTCAGGTTTAATTTTACATCTTTCTACAATTCCAGGACTAACATAACTCAACGAAGCACCTGGATCAATCAAAACAGTAACAGGTAGGTCAGAAATCTTACCCTCCATTTCCACCATGGTTGCTTGATGTTCTGCTTGACGATTTTCTAGGGCTGCACTGATGGTTGGTATGTTTCTGGCTATGTCATTGACTGTTGTCGCCTCTCGCTCTCTGTTGATCATGTGTATGTTTCGATGAGGACAGTCCCTCATCATATGGGGTTCTCCACAGCCCCAACATTTCAGAGGTTCTTTCATTCTGATCGTTCCTTCATTTTTATTGTTTCCTTCTACTGGTTTTGAAGCCATTTGGGACTGAGCAGTTTGACTTTCTTTTGGTTTGCTGAACTTTTTCCTTTGATGATCTCTACCAAAATTCCGTAAATATGCTCGTTTTGGTCTTTTTCCTTTGAACTCACCCTTGTTAGTCCAGCTCTTCCCTTGTTCAGTTTTTCCTTTAAACTGCTGATAGCATAGTCTTGCTTTTCTAACAGCTTCATCCATGGTCTTTGGGTTGTCAAATTCAATTTTCTCCTTGTAAACAGTAGGCAAACAATTTAAAAACCTTTGCACCTTTGCCTTTTCTTCTCTAATGTAAGGAACATACCTCAGCAAATTAGTAAACTTAGTGACAAACTTGTCAATAGTGAGCTGCCCTAGCCTAAGTTCATGGAATTCTTTGGCTTTATCATCATAATAACGTTCATTCAAATAACGACTCTTGAACTTAGTCTGAAAATCTTCCCAAGTCACTGTTTTTTCATCAATGGCATGCACCATTTTTGTCTCCTCCCACCACAGTGTGGCTTTTCCTTGCAGCTGATACACAGCTAATCTGGCCTTCAGATTGCTCTCATATTCATATACTTGGAAATACTTGATCATGTTCAGCAACCAAGCTTCAACATCCTCCTCCTTCTCCCCATCATAGGAGGGAGGTTTGATCTTTCTAAATTCTCCCTGCAACTCTCTTTTCTGCTTATGTTGATTTCTAGCTGCATCCTCATCCTCAGATTCATCCATCTTTCATTTTTCAGAGCCTTCGCCTTCCTGGCTGTTCCTGGAAGTTAGCTCTCTGATGAGCTTTTCCTGTTCCTTACTGGCTGATGACAACAGGTCATTTTGGCTTTTTAATTCAGCCAACTCTCGTTGCATCCGGTGCAACATAGCCAGTACCGGGGCATTGGGATCTGGAGTAGCAAACTCATTCCGCAGATCCACATAAATCCCTTCACCTTCTTCCATTTCAACTGTATACACTTACAACACAGATTAGCAAAGTTTATAACTTCAGAAAAACAAAATATGTATAAGCAATGAGCACAAAATTGACAGCCCAATTTTTGTAACTAGGGCTCCGATACCATTTGTAACACCTCCGGTTTTCAGGATTTTTTTTTTTTTTTCTGTGCACATTTAAATTCCTTTATTATGTCCGCTATTCTTCTACAGCTATTTTCATTAAATCCATATCTTTTACATATATATATGACGTAGGATAATGATATATCTGATATACCATATATATACAGCTTGCATCTATATATATACTTCTATATATATGTCATAAGATAATTGTATGTCTTCTATACAATATATATACATCTGGCATCTGTAGGTATATATATATGTAACAATTCTATATAGATATATATCATATATATGCCATAGGTTTGTGGTACATATTGTATTCAACATGTACACTTCTTGACTATATATCTACCACACCCATATGTATCAAGTGCGTATATCTACTATACATACTTTCCCTTTTCATATACAATGGTGTATCTATATAGAATACTCATACTTCTCAAATCCATATATATATAGGGTCAATTAATTATACATAAAATGATAACAATTCATAAAGCCCATTTAAATTTTGAGCGCTAACCTATGTAGTTGAACCCGTATATATATATACAATTTTACATGAAATCTCATATGTATATAATCCTACCACTCGATTTCATTATGGGAGGTCGAGTTCATTATCACTCGGCATAACTAGTTATATGTATCGACGCGTTATCCATAATTAGTTTCAACCTATGATAATATCAACGTGCATCCCACGTAAAGGTTTGATTTAGAGGATCACCTCTTGGGTCCACGTCGCGCCTGGCAGCGTACTAGCGCCGACTGAGGAACTGTCAACTCCCTTACCACGTTTGAAATGGGTGATACGTGGCCCTATTACACGAACCCTATTTTGACTGCCAATGCACATGTTCTGGCGTGATTTTTTTTTTCTCGGCCTGTCATTCCTTTTCCTGCTACGGCGGTCCGCAACACCTCAGGCCAATTGTCGGCGTTTGCAGGTTTCTCAGTACCAGAACGACACCGGAGCTGTAGCTGTCACCTCCTTCAGGATTCAATACATCACGGTATGACGGCTAGGTATTTACAATTATTTAATTGGTTCTCTGTTGCAGGTGAAACGTATCAGTTCTGGAAGGAAGGGCAGTATGCCGTAGCCATAGTCCACAGAGAAATCGACAGTTGGCGGTTCTGATGGATTTGCCAACCAACATCGGGATTCTATAGGGATTGGCGACCAGGAAATTTAGGGTTCAATTGTTTCTTTCTATGAGAGGCCCTTCAGTTGACTTCATAGCCCGACCTTTCCCATAGTTTTATTTCTGTTCTCATTTCTCTCGCCAGTTCCTCTATTTCGCGTATTGTGCAGACAGAGGGGGGGTCTGCCTATCCCTCGGACCTCTGTGACCGAGGCTAACGAACATTTGGGCATTTAACTTCTTGGTTGGAGTTTGTTCTGCAAGAGTTCAGATTGATGATTTCTTGCTTTTGCTGTTATGTCCACGGTATGGGTTTCAATCTTTGCGAGCGTGGGGTACGTTACGCACAGTTTTCTTGTGCCCTGGTTATCTAGCTCTGCTTTCGATCAAACCCTTCCCCATGAAACTAAATTGATGTTTAATTTTGGATTATATGTTTACGTTTGCACTGGTATCATTGTCAGACCTCAAGGGCGATTTGGATACATTAATATCTGATTTCGCCGATCGTATCGATCTTAGTTACTGGATATTATAGAATGGATTCACCTGAGGCCGAGAAAATTTATAGTTGTACTTCTAGTATCTTTTCATTGTTTCTTTTGTTAGTTACTTAATTTAATTAGTAACAACTAGATTCATTAATAATCTCTACAATTCCATGCCTACCTCTCACATGAAATTGTATCCACTAGTGCAAAACTTAAGTGAACAAATTTGGAGCTGATGGGTTTCCCCCACACCCAAGTCCAAAATACCGCTCATCCTCTTTTCTATCGGTTTGTAGCTGTATGATTCACATCATTTCTCTGTCTTTGAACTTAAGACTCAAGAAATTTAACTTTAATAAAATTTGCACCAAAAAATTTTATAGTGAGAATTCATGTTTCCTTTTCTAGTGATAAATGTAATTTCTATAATTCATCACATTCACAATATCAATACTTGATAATGCCAAAAATGAATTTGACACAGTTTCCCCTTTTTCAAAGACTCACCAGAATTTATGCATTTACTTTTAATTGTATGTTCATGCTTTGCTAGTCCCTCTCTTCTATTTCTCTCATCGGCTTATTAATTAAAATGGAAAAGATTTTATAAATCATAAAAGTATTCCAACTTTTTCCTGAGTCATAAAAGAATTCCTTCTTCTTCTTCTTTTTTCTTTTTGCATAAAAGCATTCTATTTTTCTAGCAAAAGCAACCCATAAATCTCTCATGCTTTTATTTTTAAATCTGTATTTGTTTTTTTTTTTTTCTTATGAGAGAAATATCACTTCTCCATATTTTTCCCAATTCTATTACTTATTATCTCTAACCTCATAAAATATACCAACTTGAAAATAAAATTTGTTTCCATGGAAGAATATAAATTATCATAAATAAATACTTAAGAAATCCTTCTTCCACTATTACAAGAATATTCTTCCTTAAGTAAATTATCAGGAAAATTTTAATTTATCCCTTCATTCATTCCTGCCTAACTCTATGTAATGGTTCCACAGTTACTAAATCAACCATTTAATTGTAATTAAAACTTGTACTTAAATCTTCTTTTCTTTTATAGCAGTATGCATGCCTTATTTATAGGATACATCTCCCACTTATTCATATACTACTTACATCTCAAGCCTTGGGCGATATACATCTCATGAGCATGTATATATATCCACTAGGTTTGTATATATCATATATATTTCCAAACCTTATTGTGTAAGTAACCATGATATCTATATATATATATATATATATATATATATAGCCTTAGCAATATTAATGAATATATATATATATCCCTATATTTATACATATTCATATATAAATTCAAAGCCTTTTTTTTTTTGAAAGTGCTACCATATATATATTACACATAATTTAAAATAATCCCCCTTTTTTTTTTTTGAACCATTATATTTCCTATCATTAAATCCACTCTTTTTCATATATATATAGAACCACTCTATATATATATAATCCACAATATATAAACTCCATCATATATTCTCCCAAACACCAATAAAGTGCCACATTAATAAATTCATTTCCCATCCCCTTTTATAACATTCAAAATATTTTCCATGTGTTATAAAATGCCATGCCTCTCTCAAGGCCCATATGAAAAATCATTTTCTTTTGATTACCCATATGCCATATAGGTGTCAGTATATAACCCTATATACAATACACTTAATTTGTAACATTTCCAGTTGAAGGAAAAATCTTTTTTTTTTTTTTTCTGAGATCTCTTCTCTATTCATCTTATTAATTGACTCTCTATTCATCTTGTTATTCGACTTCCGGTTCCATCTGAATAAGTTTCCTCCAACGTTCTACTATATCGGTATATACTTCCACCCCCTTTTTTTTTTTTCCAAAGGCAGATATAGAATACATTGAGGGTTATTTTTCTCGTTGCGTTCGGCCCTACGTCCTTACCTTATTGGTGGAATTTATCATTCAATTAATTTGTCAGAACTCAGCATATACGCATACCCTTCATTATTTTAAACGGCGTAACTTTAATATCTGATGGCTTGCCACGTCAAATATACATGTATGATATTGGTCACCATTTGTCACGTCTCCCAGACCCATTTTTTTTTTTTTCCTAACATGTCTAGATTCATCACCCCGAATGGGGAAGACAATTGAACCTGTGATGAATGCTACACATATAACATAACTCAAATGTTCTCTGCCTTATGCGCCGATAACAATTATAGTTTTTATACTGAATCACTTACAAATTCAGACTGTTATCCGGGGTTTAGATTCTTTTCAGCACTTATAGACAGCCATGGATTACAAGAATTTCCATGAGAATTTTTTTTTGACTTGGCCTCCCCTTTTTTCAGTCCATCTAGTAGACTTATATATCTATATATAATACTTTGTATTTCTCAGGTGTTCTGTTCAGAGGTGTGTCCAACTCTAGATGATCACTCGGCCCTTACTCAAACTTCCCCATTTGCAGGCCTTATAAAATTTCCAACATTGGAAAGTGCAGCATCGAGATATAGATGTATGCATCCTCGCATACCGCGATCTATACTCAGTTAACCTCCATGGCTCCAACTACTTTCCCAGCAGTTTACATGGAAGGTAACCAGATGCTCTGTTCATTGTATTTTTACATATGCTTACAATCTTCCCTCACACAACTTTTTATCACACCATGGTTGTGCAAGTAGGATTTCCCTTTTTTTTTACAGTTACAACATTCAATTTGGTGGACACTCGAGTGCAGATTCAACTATTCCCTAGGATACAGATCCTCTTTGCGTCAATCAAATAGGGGAGGATACTGAACTGGATAGTTTATACTCCCTAGTGTTAGATCCTCTTACTTAGTTAGGCTTCACTTCTGCTTTCATATGTTTACACTTACAGTTAATAGAATAATTTACATTCTTAGTTTTACAATTCCTTCCATTGCCTCCCAACTGACATCCTGAACCCCATACCACTATCATAGGGTTGTTGTGTCCTATCTTCTGTGATTTATTACAGGGAATTCTGTGTCACAAATATTGTTATGATATGTTTAGTTATTTGGTACTTGCTGTTCATGGTTACTGGTTTGTTAACATTTTCTGTCTATACACACCGTAAGTTAATGTTCCTTGGAAAGGCAGCAATCTACACCTGTACATAATCATGGGATCAGCTGTTCAAAAGATCTACCATCTCTAACTCCATCTTATAAGATACTCATCCCTATATTCCACCATTTTTCTCTGCTATCAATAGCTTTGGTTTACAATTACATGAGTTACTGAACCAATAATCAATCTACAATCTTCATAATGAACCATAACATAATAACTCATAAATTGCATAAGAAACTATAACATCACAATTCATAAATTGCAGAAGAAATTATAACAGCACAATTCATAAAGCAGGGATATATTTAATATAGACTTACAGCAATCTCCAACAATATGCATGCATACCTCTACCATGACCAGTCCTCCCAACCTTAGAATCCTCTTTATCTCCCAGGATTCACCCCCAAGCAGAGATCCTCCAAGAACAGACTAGCCTCAATCTGTTCTGGAGCAGCTTATTTAAGCTGTGCTTTCCCCAAGCCTGTTTCCAATTCTGCGTCCAGAATTTCAGGATGCTTTATTCCTGTTTAGCCTAGGCTTCCCATTCCGGGACTCTTTAAAGCTGCTTTAAGCTTTTCCTCAGCTTTTCCAGCTTTTTCTCACCTCTTCCCAACTACTCCTCTTCATTGGGGGAAATTTAGATTTTTCCTCAAAAATCTAAATTAGAATTAATTTCTTTCAAGGATTTTTGAAAGATTTGGGGAAAGTCTTTTTTTCCTTTTCCATCACCTCATGGATTAGGCATATGATCTCATTTTCTCATCTGGTCATAGTGCATACATAATATTTTATTTATTTTTCATAATTAAATAATTAACCACATCCACACAATAATCATCCACTGGGGTCCACTCCCCTTTGGATTTATGTTCAAATGTCTCATTTGAAAAGCATAGAACTTGGGGTGTTACATATTCCCCCTCTGAAAATAAACACCGTCCTCGGTGTTGACAACTATCTACTAGTTGATTTTGAACATAATTATGAATGCTTTTCCCTCATCTGAGCTTCTCTGTGCCATGTAGCTTTTTACCAGTAAAGTGCTCCACTGCACCTTTACTCGAGCTACTGTTCACTTTCGCAATTCATTTCTTCTCGCTTTCATCTTTGAAGCGACTCTGGAAGGAAATTCCTCTTCTTGTTCCACCTGGACCACATTTCAAATCAATCATGTGAGAAGCATCATGTACAAAAATTATAACTTTTCTTTTCCAACAAGGAGACATGAAATATATCAGGAAATTTAATAAGCAATTGTAGGGCTAATGTATAAGCCATTAGTTTCCAGCAGAGTACTCTCCTGCCTCCACTATATTTACTGATGCCTTATGCAGTTGGTTTTCTTCCTACTTCTTTACAAGAAGTTTGTATGGAAGATCTTTTATTCTGGTTTCTCTGTCCACAATTCATACCAATGTAAGTAATATCAGGTACATATAATTGATAATTCACAACAGCATTCTGCATTTCAATAACTTAAGATATTTAGTTATAAATCAAACCGTTCAGGTTCATAATAGTTTAGTGCACTTTTAGTACACTACTTATCCTTTCTTGTTTTTCAGTGAGATTCTTTCCTCACGCAACTTGGTTCAGCTCAGCTTTTCTGGATTTTCTAGGTGATTTATCTTCACCTTTTTCCTCTTCGTTTCCAGAGTGCCCAATTTCCTGTTACACACTTGTCTAAACAATTTCTCAACTTTTTCATTAGTACTCATAAATGAGAGAAAACAATTGGATACCTTGCTCCGATACCATTTGTCACGTCTCCCAAACCCCTTTTTTTTTTTTTTCTATATCATGGGATTCTGTTATTATTTAGTAACATCCATTATACCTCATGGTTACTCCTAAATTTCTTAACTCCTCTTCTATAAGTGGTTCATTTTATTCCGAATGAGATTCAACATGTCTCTCTTAAGGTCTATATTCATAATATGTCTATATTCATCACCCCTATGATGAGTGCTACCCATATAACATAACTCAATATTCTCCGCTTTATGCGTCGATAACAATTATAGTTTTTATACTGAATCACCTACAATGCAGACTGTTATCCGGGGTTTAGATTCTTTTCAGTACTTACAGACATCCCTGGAATACAAGAATTTCCATGAGGATTTTTGGGCTTAACCTCCCCTCTTCTCAGTTCATATATTAGACTTATATATCTATATATTTTACCTTGTATTTCTCAGGTTTTCTGTGCAGGATGATCACTAGGCCCTTAATCAAACTTTCCAGTTTGCCGGCCTGCTAATATTTTCAATATGTTAAAGTTTCAGCATCGAAGTATGGATGTATGCCTCCTCACATACATCTATCTCTACGCATTTCACCACCATTGCTCCACTACTTTCCCAGTAGTTCTATGGATGGTAACCAGATGCTCTATTTATGGTATTTTACACATGCTTACAATCTTCCCTCACACAAACTGTTATTACACAATAGATTTTGCAATAGGCTTTTTCCCCCCTTATTTGTCTGTTATAACCATTCAACATGTGTGACACTATGGTACAGATTCAACTGTTCCATGGAAACTAGGAAACAGCTTCTCTTGCTTCACTCCAAGGGAGGGAGAGAATACTGAACTGGATAGTTTTGAATCCCTAGTGTTAGATCCTCGTACTTAGTTAGGATTCAACTTCTACTTCCATATGTGTACCATTACCTTTAATAGAATACTGTAAATTCTAATTTTTTTTTAATTCTTTCTAGTGCAACACAGCTGGTTGTTGTTCCCTACTTTCTGTTATTGATCACAGTGAATTCTGTGCCATCAGTATTGTTATGATAGATTTAGTTGTTTGGAACTTAATGTTCATGGGTACTGGTTTGTTAACATCTTCTGTTTATACACACAGAAATTAAATACTCCTTTAAAAGATAGCCATCTATACCTATACATAGTTATTATATTGGCTGCTCAATTGATCTACCATCTCAAACCTCATCATTACAATGTACTCATCTCTACACCCAACCATTTGTCTCTACTATCAATAGCGGTAGTTGCAATTACATAAGTTACTGAACCATTAATCCATCTAACAGTTGCATAATGCAACCTAACATAACAATTCATACATTCCATAATGTACTATAACATCACAACTTCATAAATTGCATAAAGGACTAGAACATCACAATTTCATAAAACATAAAGGAATATAACCTCAAGATTTCATAAAACATAAAGGAATATAACATCACAATTTCATAAAACAGGGATATGTTTAACACAGACTTACAGATATCTCCAAATTTATGCATGCACACCTCTACTATGACCAGTCCTCCCAACCTTAGAATCCTCTTTATCTCCCAGGATTCACCCCTCGGCGTGCAGATCCTCCCCCGGCACGTACTGTGCCTCAATCGTCTCCGGGAGCGGCACTACGTGCTTCTGCTTTCCCCAAGCCCGTTTCCAATTTCACATTCCGTACCCCTGTGATGCTTTTATTCGTTTAGGCCTAGGCTTCCATTCTGGACTCTTTAAAGTCGCTTTAAGCTTTTCCTCAGCCTTTTCCACTTTTTCACCTCTTCCCAACTACTCTCTTCATTAAAATTAGATTTTCCCCAAAAACTAAACGAGAAACATCAAACTATTGTGATTTTTGAAAGATTTTGTAAGTCTTTTCCATCACCTCATGGATTAGGCATATGTTCTCATTTTCTCATCTGGTCATAGTGCATACATAATATTTTATTTATTTTTCATAATTAATTAATTAACCACATCCACACAATAATCATCCACTGGGGTCCACTCCCCTTTGGATTTATGTTCAAATGTCTCATTTGAAAAGCATAGCACTTGGGGGTGTTACATATTCCCCCCCTGAAAATAAACACCGTCCTCGGTGTTGACAACTATCTACTAGTTGATTTTGAACATAATTATGAATGCTTTTCCATCATCTGAGCTTCTCTGTGCCCTGTAGCTTTTTAGCAGTAAAGTGCTCCACTGCACCTTTACCCGAGCTACTGTTCACTTTCGAAATTTCATTTCTTCTTGCTTTCATCTTTGAAGCGACTCTGGAAGGAAATTCCTCTTCTGGTTCCACCTAGACCACATTTCAAATCAATCATGTGAGAAGCATCATGTACAAAAAGTATAACTTGAGACATGAAATATATCAGGAAATTTAATAAGCAATGGTAGGGCTAATGTATAAGCCATTAGTTTCCAGCAGAGTACTCTCCTGCCTCCACTCTATTTACTGATGCCTTATGCAGTTGGTTTTCTTCCTACTTCTTTGCAAGAAGTCCGTATGGAAGATCTTTTATTCTGGTTTCTCTGTCCACAATTCATACCAATGTAAGTAATATCAGGTACATATAATTGATAATTCACAACAGCATTCTGCATTTCAATAACTTAAGACATTCAGTTATTAATCAAACCGTTCAGGTTCATAATAGTTTAGTGCATTTTTAGTACACTACTTATCCTTTCTTGTTTTTCAGTGAGATTCTTTCCTCACGCAATTTGGTTCAGTTCAGCTTTTCTGGATTTCCTAGGTGATTTATCTTCACCTTTTTCCTCTTTGTTTCCAGAGTGCCCAAATTTCCTGTTACACACTTGGCTAAACAATTTTTTCAACTTTTTTCATTAGTACTCATAAATGAGAGAAAACAATTGTATCCTATGCATGGTTATGCTTACCCTTTCTCATTTTATAGTTGTACTTCTAGTATCTTTTCATTGTTTCTTTTGTTAGTTAATCAATTTAATTAGTAACAACTAGACTCATTAATAATCTCTACAATTCCATGCTTACCTCTCACATGAAATTGTATCCACTAGTTCAAAACTTAAGTGAACAAATTTGGAGCTGATGGGTTTCCCCCACACCCAAGTCCAAAATACAGCTCAGCCTCTTTTCTCTCGGTTTGTAGCTGTATGATTTCACATCATTTCCCTGTCTTTGAATTTAAGACTCAAGAAAATTAACTTTAATAAAATTTACACCACAAAATTTTATAGTGTGAATACATGTTTCCTTTTCTAGTGATAAATGTAATTTCTATAATTCATCACATTCACAAATATTAATACTTGATAATGTCAAAAATAAATTTCACACAGTTTCCCCTTTTTCAAAGACTCACCAGAATTTATGCATTTACTTTTAATTGTATGTTCATACTTTGCTAGTTCCCCTCTCCTATTTCTCTCATCGGCTTATATACTAAAATAGAATTAATTAAAATGGAAAAGATTTTATAAATCATAAAAGTATTCCAACTTTTTCCTGAGTCATAAAAGAATTCCTTCTTTTCTAATGCATAAAAGCATTCTATTTTTTTCTAGCAAAAGCAACCCATAAATCTCTCATGCTTTTATTTTTAAATCTGTATTTGTTTGTTTTTTTTTTTTATGAGAGAAATATCACTTCTCCATATTTTTTCCCAATTCTTTTACTCATTATTTCTAAACTTATAAAATATACCAACTGGAAGAATATAAATAAATAATTAAGAAATCATTCTTCCACTATTACAAGAATATTCTTCCTTAAGTAAATCATCAGGAAAATTTTATTAAGTATATACGTGTAAGTGGTTGGAGGCAAAGTAATAATCATATCACTATTTTAGCAGATAGAACCCCTTATATATATATATGGTAATGGAAAAAAAAAAAACTTTGAACTTATATATGAATATATATGAATATAGGGATATATATATATATTCATATGTTCATCAAATTAATAGTTTTATTTTATGTTAGATACTCTAATATGATTTAATTTATTCCTACTAAGAGACACTTTCACACTCCTACTTTGTATCAATATTGTTGTGCATATTAGACCCATGTTTGATCTATTCATGGACTCTAATTGGTTTTACATTACTAATTTTCTGTTTTATTTTTTATTTTTTATCTTAGCTTATTTTAGGTTAATATAGTGATTTCACCAAGTTGCACTATGCAACCTAGTATGGCAAGGCCCCATGTAAACATTTATTTCCATAAATTTCAATGTTTTCTAGGATATTGGGAGGTCCCCATTAATTTTTTAGGTCACATACCAGTTAATAAAAGTTTGAGATAGTCATTTGATGGGTTTAATGGTGATGGTTTACAAGCCGATGGTATTGCATAGCCAATGATATTTTTATGTTCTCTTTGTTATGGTGAAGTCTATTTAAAAGATTCAAGAAATCCATTATTGAATTTAATATTGTCATCTTAGATACATGTTAATGCCAAACGTCATCCCTCTAAGTGCTCAGTAGATATGAAGTAGGCTACTTTACAAAATAATTATTTTTGACAAAATCCTTGTAATATATTTCTTCCAAATTTAATGTTGCTATAATTTCTATTTTATAATTGGTTTTCATTGTTAAAATAATAAATTTAAACATAATATGGATTTTATATAATATTTTCTCCTAATGATTATAAAATGTTATTAAACTTCTAATGTAATAAAATATGATAATAAAAAAACAAAATTACTTATAGTACCGAAAATTAAAACTTTCCTAGTAAGAGACATATTGGCATAATTCTCTCATTAAATCAATTTTATGGGCACCTTGAAATTTTTCCGACCTTCTACTAGAATAATAAATCAACACACACAATGTGATATTTATGATACCAAATTATAATTAGATTGGTTAATAATACTATTATACAAAATATTATTGTCATCAAATAATATTAATCAACTTTTTGATAGGAACCATAAATAATATGAGTCCAAGATTAGGATGTCAAAAATTTTCTTATGCAAGTTTATACAAACTTGCTTTATATAATTTATTATGATGATTTTATAAAAAAAAATGGTGAAAATATACATTCGAAGTATTTAACTAATCAGTTTTCATACTTTATCTAGTTAAAGTTTTAAATTTTATATCCCATGTATAATTCCAAAATTAATGAAATGTGTTTTTTGTGTGTAGGTCCTTGTAATATTTTGTTTTCCAATTTTAATGAAATGTGTGTTGTTTTCATCGAGATGGAAATATATGAGAACTTGAAAACTAATAGAGAGTGAAAAATAGTTATCGAAACAATTATGAAGAAGATAAATGGATCATGATTTGCCAATATGATCACCATTCTACTATATTTCTTTTCATGAATGGGTGTAGAAAAAACAACATTAGTTTATTGTTAGAATTTGAGGTAGAAAATATGAGAGACAAGTAAAGTTATGATGTATATTCTAAAACCTATGCATGTATAATAACCAACATTTCATTCAAAAAATGAATTCAATTATTTAAACAACATAGTGGGGGTGATAGAAATACAATTCTTCATTTGGCCAATGGAAAGTGAATAGTAACTTGACAAAACGTTTCTTATGAAATTAACTCCATGTAGGGAAAAATCGGTAGCATGAGGCTAAGGAAACACAATAAAGGTGAGTGGAAGAAACAGACTTCCCACTCTTTAGCACCGTATTGGAAACAACCATAGAATAATAAAATATTTTTAAAAGTATGGATGGCTACATTTATATGATAAAACTAAGTTGAAGGTGTTCTAGTTCTAGAGTGAATACACAATATTTAAGTATGGGTACCCATGTGATTCATTTTACTAAAGCGTGGTCAAGTAACCTCTTGTTGCATGATGACGGTTTATGGGTATGGTCCTACACTCATCCACTAAGCTAGTAAATTGGCCTCTTGCATCATTATGTAGTGTGGATGATTGTGACCTATAGAATTAGGGCAATCTCAGTTATAGATTATCAAAAAACTAGGATTGGAATTTTGAAATAATCCTATTCCATATCCATTGGGATGTACAAATAAGGATGTAAAAATCAAGTTAAAATAATACTGTACAGAACAATATTTTCTATAAGTGGTAAGTTTTCTATAAGTTGTAAGTGTCAATTCTGGAAGCTAGTGAAGGGAAGAAGTAGTTGAAACAACAATTGGAGTAAGGGGTTATTCCAACAAATACATCACCATGTGGATCACCCATCATTACTATTCCGAAGAAGGATGAGGCATAGCGAATGTCCGTTGACTACAGTGTCGAATAATCATATAATCAAGAGTAGATATCCTATACTAAGGATTGATGACATGTTATATTAATTGTAGCAAGAAAAAATAATTTACTAAGAAAGATTTAAGATCATATTATCACTATGATCAACTCAAAGAATAAGATACTTGGAAGATGGCCTTCAAAACCATACAAGGGTTTCATGAGTGGTTATTCATACTATTTGTTTTATGCAATGCACCAACAATGTTCATGCGATTAACTAATGACATATTGCACCCATATCTAGATTCATTTATTATTTTATATTTATTTGATATACTGATATATAGTGCTACCTAGTAGGAGAACATATTACATTCCATGCAAGTTTTATAGCTAGTGAAGAAGCCCCATTTGTTGGAAAATCTCAAGAAATCATATTTTTTACAATAACTTCTGGTCCATTTAAGCTATGTAATTGGTGGAGGAGGGCTTAAGATATACCCTAAAATTATGGAGGCCATCATGGAGTGGTTGGTTTCTACCATTGTTTCATAAATAAGGAGTTTACTCTAGGAAGCATAATACCTGAGCAACCCTCATTTTTAGTAGTAGATATGCCACTCCATGTCATAACAGTGAGCGAAAAGAGTTTCTAGTGGGGGGAGGTTTAGGAGAAGGATTTTGAGGACTCTGAAAAAAAAATCAATCAAGCAATATTTATTTCATCACCAACTTGTACCATCCCTTGAAAGTGGATATGGATGCGAGTTGGAATGCTATCGGCATAGTCTTGATGCAGGGAGGAATACCTATAAGCTACAATTTTTAAGTGTTTCATGGGGAAGTTCTAAAATACCCTACCTATGACAAGGAACTCTATGCCTTGGTACAAGCTATCAGAAAGTCGAAACACTATCTAATGAGAAAATAGATAGTCACCCATATATATCATCAACTGTCGTAATATATATAGGCCAAGAGTAAGTTACAATAGAACAGTCATTACAAGTGGATGGATTTTTTATAGATGTTCCATTTAGTGATCAAGTACAATAAGGGAAACACAAACAAGTTGGCTGACATTCTTTCAATGTTGCTCACTTAAAAATGACAACTTTGGGAAATATGATGAACATGGATCCTTTCACCCATGATTAATATAAAGAGGCGTATACAAAGGATGAGGATTTCAAGGAGGAATAAGTATCTATAAGTGGTAAGTGTCAATTCTGGAAGCTAGTGAAGAGAAGAAGTAGTTGCAACAACAATTGGAGTAAGGGGTTATTCCAACAAGTACATCACCATGTAGATCACCCATCATTATTATGCCAAAAAAGGATAAGGCATAGCAAATTTCCATTGACTACAATGTCAAATAATATTATAATCAAGAGTAGATATCCTATACTAAGGATTGACGACATGTTATATTAATTGTAGCAAGAAAAAATACTTTACTAATAAATATTTAAAATCAGAGTATCACTATGATCAACTCAAAGTATAAGATACTTCGAATATGGCCTTCAAAACCATACAAGGGTTGCATGAGTGGTTATTCATACTATTTTTTTTATGCAATGCACCAACAATGTTCATGAGATTAACTAATGACATATTGCACCCATATCTAGATTCATTTATTCTTTTATATTTAGATGATATATTGATATGCAGTGCTACCCGAGAGGAGAACATATTACATTTCTTGCAAGTTTTAGAGATGGTGAAGAAGCACCATTTGTTGGAAAATCTCAAGAAATCGAATTTTTTACAATAACTTCTGGTGTATTTAAGCTACGTAATTGGTGGAGGAGAGCTTAAGATATTTCCTGAAAAGATGGAGGTCATCATGCAGTGGTTGGTGCCTACAATTGTTTCATAAATAAGAAGTTTATTTGGGGCAATATAATACCTGAGGAAGCCTTATTTTCAGTAGTAGACATGCCACTCCATGTCATAATAGTGAGAGGAAAGAGTTTCTAGTTGGGGAAGGTTTAGGAGAGGGATTTTGAGGACTCTAAAAAATCAATCAATCAAGAAATAGTTATTTCATTACCAACTTGTAGTATCCCTTGAAAGGGGATATGGATGCGAGTTGGAATGCTATGGGCACAGTCTTGACACAGGGAGGAAGACCTATATGCTACAATTTTGAAGTGTTTCATGGGGAAGTTCTCAAATACCCTACCTACCACAAGGAACTCTATTCCTTGGTACAAGTTGTCAGAAATTGGAAACACTATTTAATGAGAAAAGAGATAGTCGCCCACATATATCATCAGCTTTCGTAATATATATAGGTCGCGATTAAGTTACAATAGGATGTACATTACAACTGGATGGAGTTTTAATAGAAGTTCCATTTAGTGATCAAGTACAAGAAGGGAAACACAAACAAGTTGGCTGACATTTTTTCGAGGTTGCTCACATAAAAAATGACAACTTTGGGAAATATGATGAACATGGAGCCTTTCACCCATGATTCATATAAAAAGGCATATACATAGAATGAGGATTTCAAGGAGGAATAAGTATCTATTTTGGTTCTTCGCATTTTCCACGTGATATTTGGAATGGGCCTCAAATATCTTGATTTGTAGACAAAAATAACTATATAGTAAACACAATTATAGTTGTCTTTATCCTCATTTATTTAAAAAAGGGTTTTCTTAAGTATAGTTGGTCATTTCCAAGGAAATTTTCCATGGAAAACAAGGAAATAATATTTAAACTCTGCCTCATTTGTTAATGAGCCATAATGGATGGAATCTAATTATTGATGATTAAGATACTCCACCAAATATTTACATTGTAAATGCCCCCCCAAATGATTATATCATTTTTGGTCACTTTATTAGTTTTAAATGTCATTATTTCTCATGATTTCCACTATCCGTTTGAGTATAACGTTCATTATGTTTCGATTAAGATTTTATACATGTAATTTTGAATCTTTTGGATAAATCCATTGAAGAAATTACCAGATGTTTAGGTAATTTTTTCATGTAATTATTACATGTGATTTAATTAAAAAAGGTAAATATACATATTGTTTATATTAATAATTAAAAGCGAAAACAATTTTACAAATAAAAGGATTATAAAACCATATAAAATAATGCCTTGTTTGATATATTTAATAAGCTAGGTTTTTCAATTATCTTTAATTTTGGTAATTTATTTATAAACAGATTGTGATTTTTAATAAGTTATTTATTCAATTTTATTGATTCTTATATAAAATTTTATCAAAGTGTAAATAGATATTATTTATTACAAATTAATATATATGTAAATTAAAATTATGTTTATCAAAATATCAATTTGAAGATATTTATTTATTTTTATTTTTCTTTGCATTTAGAGGAACGTTAGTACTTGCATGACATGGGGTCAATTCTCACTGCTAACACTATCGTTTCCTCTAGGTGAACCTGTGTGTGCTCCAGTGACATGGAGTCGAATTTGATCTGTAAAACTATGAATCTATGTGGACCCATGTTTTCTCCAATAATATGGAGTCGATTTTGACTGCTAACACTATTCCTCTAAGTGAACCCATGTGTGCTCCAATGCATGACCCACAAAATTACTAAGATGGATTTGAACTTCAAACCAAATACATTACAAAAAAATCATATCATAGCTATTGTGAATAAATCTACCCCTCAAGGTGTTTTGAAGATATTTAATCTTGATTTTCTATAGCAATTATGATTTATCATGACAATTGTATTTAATTTTTCAGTAACATATTATGCTTATCGAGGTTGGCTTTCAAGCAAACTATATAGTTTCAAAAATAATTGTACATTATTGGTCCCTACCACCTACAAAATGGGACTACAATAATTGGAAGCGTTATGTTAGCATTAGATTTCTTGTGTTATTAGTCCTTTTTTAGTACTATGCGACCGACTAAGCATACAAAATCATACTTGAAGTGATTCTGTGGTATTGGCCTCTTTCCGTGGCAAAGAAGGATAAAATAATGGTTAAACTAGTTTTCTTGATTCATATTCCTAATTATATTTCCCAAACTGAAACTAATGTTGACATTAATTCAATCAAATTAAATGTTTGTTTGTTTTTTTTTTTTGTAATTTTTGTATCTATCTATCTATATTTTTTTTGTTGAAATTTCTAGGTGGTGGTGAATGCTTTCTTTCTGCATTGAAAAGGGGTTCTTTGGTGGTTCTCAAGTTGTAACCTCACCTTACCCTTGATTCATGCATGAGAACCACAACAACTTCCTTCATTTTGCTTCAACATCATATCAAGCTTTGAAAAAACTGGGAAGGTTGGGCCTCCAAATTTTCTAAATCTTTCCTTAATAGTGAGCATGGATAAACGAAGTATCACATAAGGCACAAAATCTTTCTTGACGGAGAAACCGAAAAGAAGATAAGAAACATGTTCTATTTTGGTGCACCTTTCCCTGCTAATTTGCCCACCTGTTGCGGACAAAACAAGCATGATGCCCCTCTCACTCAATATCGATTTCCCACCCAGGAATGTTACTTTTGTACAACTTGAATTCCTATAAACAAGGTAAATTGATACCTCTTCGATAGAGCTCATCTAAGTAAGCATATATTTTTCTCTTTATTTTTTATTTCAATGGACAGAAGTGGGAGTCTTTAGATCTCAGCTAGCTGAGCAAGGATTTTTATCTTTATTTTTTATTTAAATGAACATAACTGGAAGTCTTTAGTTCTCAGTAGTACGAATTTCACTCTATGGCATGGAGTAGTAAAAAAAGGACCACTTGTAAGGAGTAGTAACAATAACAAAAAGGACTGCTACGCATACGAAGAAAGAAAAAAAATAGAAGGTAAAGAGAACTAAATATTTTTTCTTTCACTTTGGTCCATGATGTTGCACCTGGCTACCAAAACCAAATGGAAAGGAAATACCCTAAAATACCCTAATTTATTACTGGAACGTGAAATTCCCTTACTAACCTTGCTTACTAGCATAATTTCCAAGCGCAGTTGCACAAATTTCGTTTAACTATGTTACTCATAATGGTGCTTAAGATCCCAAATAACCCAGTACTTCACCAACCAGGTTTACTATCACAAGTGTATCTACTACTCACACCCCTAAGTTGCTAATGAAATATTAGCTTGTTCTTGCCCATAGAATCTCATCCCTAAGTTGCTAATGAAAGTGATTCATCTATAAAACTCTTCTCACAAATCAATTAAAGTAGTGGCATAAAAAAAAGGTAAGTCCATCATTTGGGTAGGGTTCCAGAGGAAGAGGAGTGAGTTTATGAGCCACTGTATTTGGAAGAAAGGAAACTGATCGGATGTTGGTTGCGCATTTGATCTTTCCTATGGATGTCTTGCTTCTCCTTATTTAGTTCATGCTGGAAGTCCATATTCATTATTAATATGTGTTTTTTCCTCTTTCCTCAGTGGTGGATGATTTGAAACCATGCTTCAGGAAATATTTATTATTAATATGTGTTTTTCCCCTGTGGTGGATGATTTTCCCCATGGAAAGCATGCACATTGTTGAACATGCACCATAGATTTTATGGTACACTGTACAAGTGCTCATGAGATGGGAAAAAAAATTTATTTGATTAAATTAAATAATATAAAATTATTAATTAATTGGTTTTTAACACGTACATGTGTTTAAGCATGTACTACATCTATTAATTTCAAGGGGATATCTAGAAGAGGTTTGCGCTTCTAGGTAACAGTGGATGATTAAGTGTTGAAAGTGTCTATAACTTTTAACTACAATTCCAAATTGAGTGAGCCTTGTGGTATCATGGACTAGTGTGATACATACAAGCTTGTTTTACAGTGCTTACAGGAAGGCCCCAAGTTCATGAGCTTCCTACAAAATTGTGAATATTTAGACTACACAATTTACGATAGTTTCTGGCACAATGGATTTCATCATAAAGACTTTCATAAGGTAACAGTGGATGATTAAGTGTCGAGAGTGTCTATAGATTTTCACTGCAATTCCAAATTGAATGAGCCTTGTGGTATCATGGAGCAGTGATACGTACAATCTTATTTTACAGTTCTTACAGGAAGGCCCCAAGTTCATGAGCTTCCTACAAAATTGTGAATATTTAGTCCGCACAATTTACGACAGTTTCTGGCACAATGAATTCTATCATAAATTATTTCATAGAAATAATATGGTAAGATTTTTGTAGTGTTAATTGATTCTCATATTGCTGCTATCTTTCTGAAAAAAATTTATATTATTTAAAATTCCAAGTGGAAGAGTTTTTAATTATTTTAAATTTACACATCAATTTTTCTCAGTCATTAAAATGATATTGCAAGTCACTATTAAGGAACATAACTCCTGTGGGTCAAAATATTAGATTTTTTGTTAAAATAAATAGCTGAGAAATAAATAATGGAGTCATGAACGAGAAGAAGAATGTGTGAATAGTTGAGCGATATTTAATCTAGATATTTTTTCATCTTTATCATTAATCGTAATTAGAGACAAATAAATTTGTGTATATACATGATCAATTTGCATCCATCAGAAGTTTTAATCACATATAGTTCCCCCTCTTGGAATTCCTTAGAATAGAGGGAACTAAATGAAGCTAGAAATTATGCAATTTTTTCTTTTCAGGTTCATAGAATGTAACTAACAATATTCATTTTAAGTGACAAGTTTTTCCATTTCATTTTATTTTGCTCTGTTTTAACTTGCGTTTCTATTGAATATTTTTTTACTTGTTTAGTTATTTTTTAAAGATATTTTATTGATCTTATTATAGGACTGCTTATTTCTACCATGCATGAGAAAATCATCTTCATGAATTTCAATTCCTTTTAAACTAAAATGCAAACCACTAACAACGAAAGTTGCAGGGAAACAAGTCCCCGCCTTGAGAAGATTGCGGGGTTGGAAGTGCGGGGCTTCAAGAAAAGACAATGAACTTATATCCAAGTTTCAAAAATAGTGAACTTATATCTAAGGTTTCTATATTCGAAATTGTGGAGATCAAGGATACAAGTTTGCTTCCAAATGTGTTGTTTGATCCGTTAACTCGAGATTGATTGGATATGTGAGTTAGAGTTGAAGATAAAATAAAAACTAAAGTTTTTTGTCTTTTAGAGGCTTATTTTCCATATAAGCTTGCTTAAAAGCATGCATTAGCTACCTCCCTTGGAGGAAGTTACAAAATATCTTACATTATTAGCCAAAAGTGTTGAAAAACATTATGGGGGACCCTTTTGTAGAATGATAAAATCCTCTCAGAAAATTCCTATAGCGGATGTCTAAGGGACCTTGCATTCAAAGAGCGTGCTAAGTTCAAACTTTACAAAAAGAGCTTCCACAAATGTATGAGGGACATTTCTGTTGAATATGCAAGCTAATTCAATCCTGGGTTGAAGGAATGAAACAAACACCTCATACAAACATCGACAAAAAAGGGAACGTGTCCTCTGCCTCCAAAGAAGAACTTGAGACATGAGATTGATGAGGCCATACTTGTGCTTCCTCACTTTCATAATATTTTCTCAGAAGACCTTCTGGTATTTCTAAATACCTCCTTTTCCCACCGGAATACCTAAGGGTTTACATGGGTGTTCAGCAGGTTCAAAGAAAAAGTTACTTCCTCCAGGTCTTCTTTCCAACCTGTCTTTTTGAATTTAGCCTTCCCTTTGAGCAGTGAATCCTTCATATCACCCATAAAGTTTTTCAATCACAATCTCTCCTCTGATCTCTTTATCCATCCTTTCCATATGGCTTAGACTCTTCCAATCCTCTAATTGTCTGGAGGAATTTGTCATTACATTCATAACAACTAGATAAATGTTTTTATGGGTCTTAGTCTTTGGAGTTAGTATTTTCACATGTTTCTCCCTATTCTATAGCATTGTTTTGTCCTAACTCCAATTTTTTCTCATACCAGGCTTGAGTGTCATTAGATAGTCCAATTGGGGTTCCATCGATCGTCATTTGATTGACTACCATCCATCAGCTGATATGGCCTTGGGGGTGTATTGATTGAAGACCTTGGTTTAATTACACATGAATTGTGATAACAACTAATCACATCTAAGGACTGCAACATTGTGCAAATACATTGGTATTACTTAGAAAGAGTTCTAAAGAGATTCCTATTGGTGACAAACGTTTCATTTTTTAGGATAATTTAAGGAAAGGCATGCATGTCGTAAAATGGTGAGTGATGTTTCATTTTTTAGTTTAATTCAATTTTCATTTGATTGACTAGCATCCATCGGCTGATAGAGCCTTGGGGGTGTATTGATTGAAGACCTTGGTTTAATTACACATGAATTGTGATAACAACTAATCACATCTAGAGGACTGCAAAATTGTGCAAATACATTGATATTACTTAGAAAAAGTGCTAAAGAGATTCCTATTGGTGACAAATGTTTCATTTTTTAGGATAATTCAAGGAAAGGCATGCATTTCACAAAATGGTGAGTGATGTTTCATTTTTTAGGTTAATTCTAGGAAAAAACTTGTTAGCGTAGATTTAAAATGACTTTCCCAGGGGGATTTGAACCAAGCACCAATGATCACTTACTTTTCTTATGTCCATATTACTTGTAGATTGTGTAAATGATTTCTTATTTACATATTTCTTGTATTTGCAATACACAAACTAGAAACAATCTCAACAATATATTGATGGATGTATCACAAATAATGATGTACAATGTGTACATATAAATGCATCAAGAAACCATTGAATCAGTTCCCGAGCTTTCTTGTACTTTAATAACCAACTACCCTATCACAAACTGATCCAAGGATTAGTTGTTTGAAAGTCCCCCCTTAATCCAAAGGGATGTACGAAAGTCCAAGAATGAGAGATCAAAATGCAAAAATGAATCTCACCCAAGAGTTGAATGTCTCTAATAAAATGTTTTTAAGGATGACCACAAACCAAAAATGGTACAACTCAATGTCTCAACCAACACCAATTTTGGAACCTATATAGTAGTTCTCAGGAAAAAAGAAAAAAAAGAAAAAAAAAAAGTGGTTTTAAGATGACCACAACCTCTAGAACTATCACAATAGTCCCTCAAAAAATTCTAAATCTAGAAGTCCTCGCTCACAAACAACTCAATTAACTCAAGTCTCACAACTCTGGCTCTAAATGGTATAGGTTGTGGCTCAGGATTGGATCACTAACTGAGGCTCACTTGACGTCTCAAACTTGAACCTGTAATAGACCACAAAGAAATAAATTGGTTCATCTTTGGCTCATAAGTTTTCAAAAAATGAAAAAAATACAACCATATTAAATCCACCCTAGTAACAAAAATATTGCAATTTCCTTCCTTTAAAACTTGGCTTTGCTGGTTCTCAATTTCCTTCCTTTGAAACTAGGCTTTGTGGATTTATTTTTCAAAACAAATTGGTAGATATTTTTTCTTGTTGATTTGTATTGTTGATGGGTGCATGGTCAGTTGAACCCAAAACCCAGTTAAATCATTGAAAATTTGTTTGTATTGGGTGCATTCTCCATGGTAACTAACACTCTTTTCAAAATATATTGCAAGTGCTTTTCATTCTCAGTGGTAGTCGACACCCTTTTCAAAATTTATTGCAAGTGTTTTCCAATAGTGACCTAGAGAAAATTGTCAAATTTGATAATTTGTTACAATTATTAAGCAGTTTAATGTCGTACATTGTTCATAACGATGTACAAGTCAACAAAGACATGCTCTATAACATCCAATCATGTTTTCAAAATGCTAAAAAAAAAATTGAATTATTCGAGTTAGAGTTGCAATTACAACAAGGCAAACTTCAAAAGAAAAATTGTGATTCCAAACTGGTGTTTGTTGAGAACAATAGTTTTTTTGAGCCTGATCATCAGTCAAAGAATGATCAGATAAATGAAGTGATTTCAGGAGAAAATTTGGATGCAGTTAGATTTTCTTATGTGAAACCCGTTATAAGACCACCGGAAGAGATACACACAAAAAACACATAACTGGTTTGAGCTATAACAATGATGTATATTTTCACATTCCAAATTTCGCAAAGCTTATAAAATTTCTAAGTGCAGGATTTTCGGATGGTGTAGTTCCAGAAAAAAATGTTAAATGCCAACAGTGTAACAGAGTTGGACATGTGAAATATCGTTATTTTTATCTTCGTCCGTGTGAGCATTGTGGAAAGCGTAATCACCATTCAGAGAGATGTTCCAAAAATAAGAGTATGGCAAGAGATAAGAAAAATATCGGATGGATTTCTTCTTGAGAATGGTCGAAAGCACCCAAGAAGATCTATAGATCATACAACTGGATTTGTTCGAGAGTGTTGATGAAGCTTGTAGTGATGAAGAATACTTCTAACCCTATATCCAACAAGGGGGGAATTTGTTTGTGGTCTACTACATGTTTGAGTTGGAGATGTAAAGCGAGCTTGAGTCAGTGATACACATCCTGAGCCACAACCTATACCAGTTAGAGCCACAGTTGTGAGACTTTAGTTGATTGAGTTTCTGAACGAGCACTTCCAGATTCAAAATTGTTCAAGGGACTACTGTGATAGTTCTAGTGTTTTATTCTTGGAAATTGGTATATCCCTTTGGATTAAGGGGGGACTATTAGACAATTAATCCTTGGGATATTTTGTGATAGGGTAGTTGGTTATTAAAGTTCAAGAAACCACTGAATCAATTCCTGTGTTTTCTTGAACTTTAATAAAACACTACCCTATCAAAAACTGACCCAAGGATAAGTTGTCTAACAAACCCCCATTAATTTGAATGGATGTACCAAAGTCTAAGAATGAGAGCTGAAAATGCAGAAATGAATCTCATCCAAGAGCTTAATGTCTCTCAAAAATGGTTTTTAAGGATGACCACAAACTGAAAATGGGAGAACTCAATGTCTCAACTAACACCAATTCTGGAACATACATAGCATTTCTTAGAACAATAAAAAATGTGGTTTTAAGATGATCACGAACTCTGGAGCTATCAAAATAGTCACTCGAATAATTCTAAATCAAGAAGTGCTCGCTCACAAACAACTCAAGAAAATGAAGTCTCTCAACTATTGCTCTAAGTGGTACAGGTTGTGGCTCAAGATGTGGATCAATGACTCAGGCTCGATTGACATCTAGAGCTCAAACCTGTAGTAGACCACCAAAAAATTCTCCCCTTGTCGGATACAGGGTGAGAAGTATTCCTAATCACTGCAAGCTTCTTCAACACTCTCGAGCAAATTATGCGGTATGATCTATAGATCTTCTTGGCTGGTGAAAGGGTAGTTGGTTATTAAAGTTCAAGAAAACCCGAGAATTGATTCAATGGTTTCTTGGTGTATTTATATGTACACATTGTACATCATTCTTTGTGAGGCATTCATTAATAAATTTCTGAGTTTGTTTCCAGTTTGTGTGTTACAGGTGTAAGTGACTAAATCGAAGGAAAATTTTAAAAATAGTTCTATGGTTTCCCACTTGACAATAGAAAAGGTTGAGTCACCTGTTATTTTTTCCAGCTCAAACCTGTAGAAATTTTCCTCAAACTTTCTCACCTTTTCCCTTATGACTTTTAGGGACTTTAATCAATGATGGGCTGAAGTGTCACTCGTAAGAAGTAAATGTTGCCACTGTTATCTAGACACATGCAAAGGACATTAAATGGGCTGCAAGATTACAACTAGGATATTGTCAACATCAATGGGAGTCAAGGATTTGGAATAACACCAAAACCACGTAGATAATTTATATTTATCTGCAACGTGAAATAAGATATTCGAAGTTATTTGAGTGAGTTAAACAACAAACCAATGAATCTATATTTACCATGCCCCACATCCAAATTTATCTATCAACAATGCACATATGGCTTTTACTAAATATTCTCTTGTTACTAGTTCTTGTTATATAGTGGTTCTTCTTTTGATATATGGTTTCATATCTCTTTAGAAAGTTATCTTAAGACATTAAAAGTGCTAATTGGTTTGATCAAAATACAATTTCAGGTTTTGATTATAGAAATGATCTGAGTTGTGATTTTTGACTCACAAGTTACTTTCAATTAGAAACACCAATAGAAGGTTTGTGACATTGATGGTAGCATTTGTGATTCTCCAAAGGCTCTTAGTTCAATCCCTCAACGGGAAAATAAATTAACATTATTTCCTTGAGCTGTAAGAAATGTAAGGAACTTGCAAACTTAAGGTTTTATTTAAAAGTTACCTGTAATATGTCAAAAATACTGGTAGAATCCGAGTAAGAAAATAAGTTGCAATTTTACCTTTAAAATTGTTAGTTCAACTTATTTTGATGTTTTAAGTAAGTTTGAAATCATACTAGGTCATCCCAGTCAAATATTGTATGTCCATTTGTGTCAATTATGTTCAGGATTTCAAAGAAAATATTGTCTATATTTTTATTAAAGTCACAACATATTTTTGGCAATATCAAGATTGTTTATGAAACTCACACGACAAATTGATCCTGATTTTTTTGTGAACTAACTAAATGGTTGCATTGAATCGATGCATATAATGTAATTAAATGTTAAATCCCTGCGTAGTCCACCACATTTTGGGAATTCTTCCACATTTTATAACTCAAATACTGCATTAGATATAACATTTAAAATTATTTTCTTAAATGGCTTATGCATTGAGAGGCACATTTCAGAAATGCTGCTACATTGGACCAAAGTTCACACTTTAGAGGCACATTTCATAAATGCTGCTACATTGGACCAAAATTCACACTTTAATGTACATCAACCCCCCCTAAAAAAGAATAAAAAATCAGAAAATGATATCCAATAATATAAACATTAGAGATATTTACAAATTTTGGGTCAATACCAAACATATAATACTGTAAACAGAAACTAAGAAATATGCTACAAGGCCTTTAGGCGTGAAGGATCATTACTTCATATGCAATCTTCATAGAACTACATCAAAGTTTTAAAAACCTCAAACACTCAGAATAATCAAATCCATCAAGGTGCAAATGTTTACTCTAATTTTGCATTATTAAGAAGTTGGGTTTCAAAGAAATTTGATAGTTCCTGGATTAATATGGATCTATACCTATACTATTTACAATGAAGATATATTGGCTGACCCTACCAGCTTCTATGTAGCTTCATAAGATCTTTGATGCTTGTTAATTATTTTTTCCGCTTTATTATACTTAGTGTGTTGTATGTTATTTCTCTTAAATAAAGTACCTTGATTAGCCTCCATTGTATTTCTTTCATCGGACATTATCATATTAATCATAACATGTTAGACTTATGGTATGATCTTTACTGTATGGTTTTTTTTATGAAAAAATGTTCCCCTAGCATTGCAGCCTCTTGAGATTCAATAAATTGTCGAGGTGTGATGCGTTAGTTATTAAAATTAAAATGATTTTTGTCATATGCCTCGTTATATCAGTATTATTGTGATATTTTCAATAATTGTACTGTGTGTTTCAAGTTGAAGTCTATCAACCAATCAAAGTAGAAATCAAATCATGTGTATGGCATGACGAAACCGCATATGCAGATTTTTTGAAAATAAACCAGAATTGAAAATCAACTTTCAAGAAACTGAGCAATTAAAGCTAGTCGATAGTCTCTGGTTAGGGGAATTTTGTGATTTTTGGCTATTAAAAATGTTTAGGCTCCATAAATTCTACTAACCTATTTTTTTTTACATAACAAGGTAATATTGAAGCTGATATTTTTCGTATTGTCTCGTAGATGCATACTATTGCATCTTATTTACTTTATATTTTTTTTTATTCTACAACTGCTAAGCAGAAGCTATGATAATAGCTATGATAATGGTTCTAATTTTCATCACCACTTGTTTCATCCTTCTCAGTTGTTGATGAAGCTTTATATATATATATTAGCTTGTTTTAACTCTTTATTTTGTCTTTTCAGTTCTGTGTTTTCCCTTTTGGTCTATTGTGGTATATTGCTTGAGTTTTACCATCCTGATGGAGTGTTCCTAACCAAGTAATCTGTAGGGACCTGGCCTACATCTGAGGGTTGGAATTCCTACGAATGTAGTGGAGTTGTGGGATACGTTATAGCCAATAGTGCTACAGGTAACACATAACAGAGGTTTGGAAACTTCTTGCTTCATTATAATCATGATCCACCAAAGCAAATGACCTACACAATCAAAGCAAGGATGATCAAATTTCTTCTCCATAGCCCCCATTTCTCCTTATCAAGTTAAAAAATTCCAATTATTCATAGGAAGTGTGACGGACAATATATGCTAGAGTTTTTAATTATTAAGTCATTGAGAGATAGCCTTAGAGTTTTTAATTCTCAAGTGATTGAGATATAGACATAAGTCCTCTCACACATGTGGATGAGCACAATTTATTAAAGTGGGATTGAACTTTTTAATTTGGTGTGTTATTAGCCTTGACTATGGTTGACAGTGGAAATTCAAAAATTCTAATTGTTACATAGCTTAAATGGTTTTTATAATAGAAATAGATTTACCACAATCAAGCTAGGGTACTCAAAATTTTTAAGGAGATGATGTATTAAAAGAAGAGATAATACAATTCAAATCATGGTTAGTGAAGATTTTTTCATGGATAAAAAAATCCCTATGAAAGAATTGGATTTTGTAAGTACATTTTTAGGAGATGTGAATCAGATAGATTTAAGCGAATGGATGTGCAAGGTAGGGGGGAAATCTATGGACCATATGCCCATTTTTCATATTTTCTCATAAGGGTTGATGACTTTTGTTGTTAAGAATGATGATGGATGTTGAAAGGATGACGAGAAGAAATCGTTACTAAGGTAATGCTTCGTTAACCCTTAAACAATGAATCCCTAGTTTTAAATTCTAGAGTGGAAAGCTTTGTAGTCCATCTAGTATGGTTTAGTTTTCCAACATCACTATTGGAATTTTGGGGTGAAGCCATCTTGAAGCAACCATGAAGCATGTTGAGGATATTTATGAGATTTAAGAAGGATTTATATGAGTCAGCATTAAAATTGGTAAATATACTCAGTTGAACTAGATTTATAACTAGGCCTTTTAGATTCTATAGTATTAGAGGTCGATAATCATATCTTTTTCTAAAATTCTAGATTGTGAGGGTATTTTGTTCATTGTAATCTATTTTCATATCCTCCCCACTTCTAATGGTTGGTTCCAAGGGAATATCTAGAGAAAATTGAACCCTACAATGAAAATAGAGAAATTTTGAAGAATTCTATTGCTAGGGGGGAAGGTTGGACCTCCCAAACTTACAAGAATCATCATTATGATCACATCAAGAAGGAATACCCTTTTAGAAAAACCTAGAAGTGAATACTTTGTAAAAGGAAGGTCGTGGCATTTGGGAACATGGATAGGATCTACACATAGTCAAGTGGATTTTTCAATGAGTATGCTATGAAATGTTTGGTCGTCAACTAATGTTATTATGCAAATTTTGGCACAATCCATGCCCACCACTGACACAATCCTCATCTCTTCGAATACCATACTAATTTAAGATGCCACACTACTGGATGTGATTAATCACTTAGAGGTCCATACTCTTAGATGCACCCATGGGCATTGCTTTTGTCTTGAGATATGAAATTTGGGTCAAATTCCCATTAGCTTACTTTGTATCCCATTAATTTAATTTGTAATTATAATGTAGTCATATATGCATGGGTGAGTTTTAACATTAGGGAGAAAATGGGAACTTTTTAATTGTTCAACAACACCCTAATAGCCTAATTACAAAACCTAATGGAGATATAGGCCTAGCTAAGAAACCATACATGTGTGAAATTATTTTAACAACCCTATCCTTAGGGGATATGATTGGAAGGAATAATGGTCAATGCTAGAGGAAAGCATGAGGATGGTTTCCAGATTACCGTGAGATGCGGAAAATAGCTAGGGCTATATGAAAATGGTTGTAGTGAACAAACAGTTTTTTTCTATCACACGCATAATGAGGGTAGGGATGGAATGATAGTTAAGCATACACACACTCCTAAATGAAGAAAAAGATTAAATTTGCCATTCAATTTTGAGACTAAATAAAGAAACAACATGTTAAACCATATTACTTATTTAAGAAGAGCTCTCTAGAGTTTGTGTTTTTATATATGTCACCCTTAATTATTACTTTTACCCTCATTACAGAAGTGTTGTTAATAATAGCATTATTCTTTTGGAAGGCTAAAATAAAAACCTTTTGCAACCCTAGCCTCAATAATCTCATAATCTCACCAATAAAAACCTTAAAATCAATTCCCAAATAGAAAAGGTTAACCCTATCATTAGTGAATATGCTTGAGAGGAATGATGGGCAATGTTGGACAATAAAAAGATGGTTTATATATTAGTGTGAGATAAAGAAAATAGCTAAGTCTCTATGTAAATGGTTGTAGTGAACAAACATATTTTGGGTATCACATGCATTATAAGGGCAAGGTTGGAATATCTATTAAAAATGCACACAGTCTTAAAAGAACAAAAAAGTAAAATTGCCACTCATTTTCGAGGCTAAATAAAGAAACCATAGGTTGAAACATGCTAACTTATTTAAGAAGAACCCTCTAGAATTTATGTTTTATATATGCCACCATTAATTATTACTTTTACCCACGTTACAAAAGTGGTATTAATAATAGCATCATTCTTTTTGGAAGGATAAAATAAAAACTTTTTGGAATCATGGCCTCAAAAATCACATAATGTTGATGATAAAAAATTTAAAATCAATTCCAAAATAAAAAATGGGACTAATAGTAACACAAATTACATTTTTTTTTATAACAATCAGTAATATTGCAACCAAAATTTAAAATCAACTCGAAAATAAAAAATTAGTAGTCCTAATAATAATCTCTCTTTCTTTTCGGTTAACCATTATTATTCAATATTTTTCTTAACATTATTATTCAATACTTTTTTAAAAGTAAATATGCTTTTATTTTTCTTTGAATAAGTATTATTCAAAAATCTCTTTTAAGACAACAAAGATATATGAAAAAATCTATAATTAAATTGAATATAGTTCCAAATGTTTGCATGGTAAAGAAATTTGATTTTTATTATATAATATTTATTTATAAAAAAATATATTTTATTATTTAGCATTGTAAAGAAATTTATTATTATTTATTATATTTATTTATATATAAATTTATTTTATTATTTATTTATTTATATTATGTTCTAAATTAATAATTATTATTCAATTATCAAGTACATTTATTTATTAAAAAAAAAATTTAATTTTAATTTTACAAATCGTTTTGAATTTTTTTAAATATAATTTTGGATAATATTATATTTTTTTTACTATTAAAATTATATTGTAACATATATAAATAATTTCAATAGAGTTTTATAGCAAGTTTGTTCTGAGATATGAAAATGGATAGTAAGTTATACTATTTTTGTTTTTAGTTAAAAGTGTTTGATTTTCAATTAATAAATTTTATAAAGTTTTGAAAAAAAAATATTAAATTTAATATTTTGAAAATTTAAAATGAATTTTGAAATTTTCTAAATTTAAATTTATGATTTTTTATTAGTTTATAAAAATAAATTATTAATTTTATCAATTTATAAATAGTATTTATCAAAAAAAAAAATAATAATAATAATAAAATTATATATCACTAAATATTATTGTAATACACATATCAATAACCAAATGAGGCTTCTTCTCTCATAACTCATTCATCGTTTTGGCATTGATCGGGATATATTGTATAGCTTGCAAGAGTGGAGGATCTTCCTGATCTATGGGAGCTATGGTGGAACTCGGCAATTGAAGCATGTGTGAACCCTAACCACTGACGTGTTTTCCTCCATCGATTAGTTCCTCGTATGGAATTTTGGTCTCGTGACCCATGGCTTCTTGCATGCAGGACATCTGTGGAAGGATAATCGAGCCATCACATGTCAGGTCTCACGACTTACCGTGTATGCTTACACTTGGCATGAATGCACACAAAACCTGATGTTTTTAAACCCTATTTTCCCGTGACGAGGGTTCTTTTTTCCCCTTCTCTTTTTGGCGTGCGGATTTCTCTGTGGGGGTTTGTTTATGGCAGTCTCTGCGGGTTTCTAATTTTTACCTTAGTTTCTACTGTGGCGGTTCTTTTTGTTGCGGGTTCTTCACCTTTGACGGTTTGGGCTGCTGACGACATAGAGGTTGTGGAGCTACTCTATCTAGTTAATTCATTTTTTGCCTCAGTTGCAGCTTTTATCTGGTTCTCACGACCACATAAGTCTACATCCCCGGTGGAGGTAAGCCCGGTGTCGGGTACATATTTTCTTTTTGTTTTCTATCGACTTTTTTCGTGGTCAGTGTTAGACATTTGAAAGATTTTGGGGCCTATTTCTGGTGGGGTGCCTGGGAGGGTTTTTAATTATTTCTTGTAACACTTTATGTTGGGGTTTTTTTTCCATTTTGGCATCTGCTGTCTCTTTTTTTCTAAATCTAAGAATTACCGCTGTGGTTTAGGTTTGTCTACCGGTCTTTGGGGTGGTAGTGGTTGGGGGTTTCGTCGGGGTTTTTGTTGTGTTCTGCACCATGGGTAATGAAAAGGAGTATGTAGATGTGGAGCCCAAGGCTAAAGATATTTTGTCTGTTTGGGGTCTTGAACAAACAAGCCCTCACCTAGCCAAGATTTCCCTTCCTTATCGGTCACATGAAGCAAAATATGGGGAGGAAAATTCTTTACAGAACTCGACGGTTTGTTTCACTTCCCTTAAGAAGCTTGATTTTACCATCCTGTGTCGTCGTTCGGTGGAGAGGATCGCTCTTCGTCTCATTCATAAACCTATCGATCTCGGCCTCTCGTTTACATCTACCATTCCTAAGCCTGACCTTCACAGGTTTCTGGGAACAAAAGTGCCCGAAGAACACTGCTTTTTTGGGGGTTTGGAGGACATAATCATTGGGGCTGGTGTTGAAGGTGCGCAGGCGGGAAAAAATTCATGCAGCTCTAACCCTTTGGTTGCTCCTGCTAAGGCCGCTCAAATTTCGGACTCAAATCCTCATCTGGGTCTTGGCGTGTTAGCTCCTTTGGAGTCAGAGGGTCTAAACAGGAAGGACTAGGGCTTGGGAAAGGGTTTTGGCAGTTTTTCGCTCGAGGGTCTAAGTGGGGGATTTTTGGACTTTAAGGGAGGTGTCGGGTTCAGCGAGGCTCGACGTCTTGAAAACGAGAACCTGGGCATATGGGAAGGTCTCAAATCAGGTCGTGCTCCGGTGCGATCAAAGACCGGTCAGGAACACGTCATGCGAGGGATCGGACTGGGCCAACCTGGGAATGTGGATGGTCGATCTAAAGAAAATTCATCTGGAGGAGGTGCGCGATCATCGAAGTTTTCGGTGAAAATTGATGAACACAAAGGAAATGAAAGGAAAAAGAGGGAGACAATTAAGAAGAGCTCGGACTATCTGAACTTGATCTTTAGTGTGGACCTACAATTTGAAAGTGTCATGGTTGCATCCGAACTGATTCTAGTGGGCAGGGATAGAGGTAAGGTTTTCTCGGAAAATTACATTTCGGATTGCATCCAGAAAAACTATGCAGAAGTACCTGCAGGCGGGGGAGAGGTCATTACCCTGTCTAAAGGTTGGTTCATGGTGACTTTTCATAAAATTGAAATGCTTGATTGCATATTGGCACGAAAATGGGGGTTTGTTGTTGCCCCCATTCTCTTCAAAAGGTGTACGCCCTTATTTGATGCTAACAGGGAAAGAATGGATGATATTCTAGTGTGGGTGTGCCTACCAACATTACCTCAACATTTCCGGTTTTTGGAAGTGCTTCATGCAATTGGCAATGGTTTGGGGACCTTTTTAGATGCTTATATGTATTATTTGGAATCCATGGCAAGAAATACTGCTAGAATATTAGTCTGATTGGCTCTTAGGGAAGGTTTGATAGGGAAGATAATACTAAATGATTCCAGTCACGCAATTGAACAACTAATAAACTATGAGCATCTTCCTTTTTGATGCCATATATGCCACACTTTGGGTCATCTGGCTCGTGACTGTCCCCTAGGTTTCAAAAAGAGCCGTAAACTAAGGAAGGGCCTGCCATAGCATGACAGGGATAGAAAAGGGATTATGGGTTGGGGAGGACCATCTAAAGAGGAGAATGGGGTGGAAGGGTGTCCTGCATCTCAGATGGGACAACCTTTGTTTGGGGTATCAGATCTGGAGGCTACCATGGCTGTGCAGATCATGACGACAAATACTTTGTTAGGGGATAACACCAGTGCTCTGGAGACAGTGGCACAGATGGATCTGGATGTTGACGTAGTCACGGTGGAGCCATGGACAATCCCTGCTGATCTAACATCTGATTTAACGAGTACTCACTCTTGCCCTTTGTCTCCTATTTTAAACTCATTTGATCTACTATACAGTTGTTCTGATAAGCCTAGTCCCTCCAGGCTCTTTTCTTCCCAATATATGAGTGTTATCAATTTGTATTTACTGATGGATATTATTATTACCACCATCCCCAACCTATCCATTGAAATTGTTCCCTACAATCTGAGACTGAGGGAAAAGAAACTGTTAGAGAATTAATTTCTCGGGGGATTGGGAAAAACCCCTTTTGTTGAAAAAGGGAAAAAACTCAGGGGTAGGAATTCTGACCTTTCCAAATCCCAACTCAAAGGCATTATTGACATTTTGGATGGCAGAAAATTATCCCTAAAAGGGGCACTTAGAGAAATGATCACCCTGGTTGCGATTTCAAAATGATTGTGCTCTCTTTCAATTGTGGGGGGTTACCAAGTGAACCCAAAAAACTAGCATTCAAAAGCATTGTAAATTTGCACCATCCTGATATAATCCTGCTCCAAGAGACTTTGGGTTATGGGATGCATATCTCTATTTTTCTTTCCTCTTTTCTCCCCCATTGGACTTTTATTTCCTCTAATGTAAGGGGTCACTTTGGGGGGATGATGAATGGGCTTAAAAACAATTCAATCAATATGGTTAACTATTGGAATTTAGAGTCAGTGATCGGGGTGGAGGTTTTATCCATGGAAATCAGATCTACCTTATTGGTGATCAACATTTATCATCCATGTGTGGAGAGAGCCTCTTTCTGGAACTCCTTAAAAATGAAATACTTTATGAAAATCCCATAAATGATTGTGGGGGTTGATTTAAGTTTCTCTATGGGAAGAGCAGAAGCATGGGGCCTGTCCGCATGTACTAACCCCCTGGCTTATTTTTTTATGAATTAGCTGTGGGATGGAAGTTTCTTTGATCCCTCACTCACCAAAATGACACCCACCTAGACGAACAACATGGTGGGTGAGGCTCATATCTCTAAGAGGTTGGACCGCTTTCTTCTAAGTGATGATTTTGTAGACAACTCAGTGGGTTTTAATCAATTGGTCAGCACAAGGGGGATGTCGGATCACTCCCCTATGTTTTTAGAGCTTAAAGGTCCTTTAAGAAAACCTCCCGCCCCTTTAAATTTTAATTCTAGCTGGTTCAAGGAGGAGGATTACAACCTTTAGGTGGCTGACTTGTGGAGACATGCTTCGGCTGAGGTTGGACAATCTCATGCATAGGCTTTCCTTGATAACTTGAAAAACATAAAAAGGGCCACCAAAATTGGGCTAAAGAAAATGCCCTGAAAGACTCGGGATCTATTATCAATATCATTGAATCCCTGGGTGTTTTTTACAACAATGGGGATAGGGGCTTCCTGGATGAGGAGGCCAGAAATAGGATCAGAGAGCTAGAAGAGAGCAGGAGGAAAATTCTCAAGGATAGAGAAGAAATGTGGCGTCTCTAGAGTCATGCCATTTGGTTGAAGGCAGGGGATGAAAATACCAAATTCTTTCATAATTATGCAAAAGGTTGGAAAAACACCAATACTCACTACAAGAAAAAAGGACATTGGTGAGGGTCATGCTTGTGACGGACCTTTAAGGTCTGTCACCAGTGTCACATATTGTGACGGTCCTTAAAAAAACGTCGTTGTAAGTGTATATAGTGATGGTCCTTTAAGGTCTGTCACCAAAGCCATTTTCAATGACACTTTTGGTGAGGGTTGTTAAAGGCCCATCACTAATTCTGTCTTTAGTGACACTTCTAGTGACAAACTTTTAATGACCCTCACCAATGTTATTTTTGTTACTTTTGGTGACGGTCAGAAAATGTTCGTCACCATTGATCATTCCAATGAGTTTTTGATGACATTGTGTTCTTGTTAATATATTTTTTTATCAAAAGATAACTATTTAATACCATTATTGTGGAGTATTTTTTACAATATGTCAAAGGCCATAGTGGTTATATTAAATCATTTTTTAAGAAGTAATTAGTGTGTATCATTTCCCTCAAATAATGACTATTTGCGCGAATAGAGTTTTCCTATGAGTCAACACATGATTCATATATATTAAGTTTATTATCTAGAAAATTCCCTTTAGATAAAGTCCTAGTAGTGTGTGTAGGAAATACATTATTTAATACATAATCATTCTCTATCAATTCTATTAATGAGAAAGACCTAACACTCCTCAACAATCTGAGCACACCTTAAATTAATGCTTTGGCACACACTAACATCTTTTAGAACCTTGCATGTCTTGGAAAATCTTTGTACCTAGAACATCTTGACATTACACTGATGCCCAAGCACATGGTGGCATGCGCTAGCACAACATATAACTCTCCTGGCATCTGTTGGCATGCATGTAATCCCTAGCATGCCCTAGAACACCTTGGTTGAATTCATTGACATACATTAGCACTTGGCACACACTGCCACTTGGAATTTATTGGGACCTATTATTAGTATGGTTAGCATGCCCCTTTTGAAAAATATAAAGTCCTGACTTATTAACCCTCTTATTGTTTCTTCCTTTTATTTCCTTGAAACTTCTAGACACATATTGACATACACTGGAACCCAACACATCCTTAGCACATGTCATGTATTGGCACTATTTGGCACATATAATTAGCATACCCTAGAATTCCTAAGCACACTTTGAGACTTCTTTACATGTCTTGATATTCCCTAGCATGCCTTACCAATCCTTATCATAACTTGTCACTCCCTCCTTGGCATGACAACTAGCACTCATTAACACTAGTCCCTAGCACACGTTCCTCATATTCACTAACTTCCATGAATTTTGACCTAGTGCTCCCTTAATGTTTTGTACTAGTACTCCTTAACACTCCTCAACATGCATTAGCACTCTCTAGAACACCTTGTCACTCTTCAACATGCCCTTCCACTTCATAGCATGCATAACACTCTGTGACACATATTTGCACTTGGCACATGTTAGTGCTTGGAAAGTCTTAGCATGTATGGAATACGTTGACATGCCTTGGTATAATTTGGCATGGTTTAATATTAAATTTATTTCAAATCAATTGTTGGAAAGTAGATGAGAAGCAACAAAGGAAGACTTGGCACTTAGAATGCACTAAGACTTTGCACTTGGCACCTATTGGTGCCTAGTGAGATGGGTTTGTGTGTTGGAAATTGGATAAACCAACACTCCCCATGTGTTTCATGACATGGACTAACCGCCTCTCGTGGATCCTTATCCCTGGCGATGCGATCGTTTTCTAACACCTGTGGGTTTTGGTTTAACGGAAATCGTGATTCCCAACAAGTGGTATCAGAGCGTAGCTCACGAGTTCGATACACACCCGTCTCATGTTGGGGGGGAGATTTTTGGACATTAGATAAACCAACACTCCCCGTGTGTTTCATGACATGGACTAACTACCTCTCGTGGATCCTTATCTTTGGCGATGCGATTGTTGACTAACACCTGCGGGTTTTGGTTTAACGAAAATCGTGATTCCCAACATTGTGTGAGTTTGGTCACAAAAGGATTTGTGGGAAAAGAAGCCAAGAAAAGGGATTTTGGACCCAATATGGGTTTTAAAATCTAAAAGAAAATTAAAAAGGAAAATTAATATTTCCTAATGTATAAGTGGCTAAAACCAGTAAGTTCTAGAGGGTTCCTAATAGGTCAAGGAAAAACTATTTAAGGAGGCCTTAGGGTGGAGGAAAGAACATCAAGTGAGAAGGATCTCATTTGATCAAGGGGGCACAGAGAGATGTGGTCCTAAAGTAGGTCGAGTAAGGATTTCTAAATGGATGCCATGATCATCCTCAAGAGCAAGATCATGATGTGAGGGTTCACAAGAATGTTGCATACCTTAATGTCAGTTCGAGCTAGGAAGTAGGATGGCATATTTTTGGTTCTGTTATGGAAAATCGAGCTTAAGAGAGGTTGCTCATTAGAATCTGGGCATGTAATTTCAATGGTGTCTTTGTGTGAAGCCCGCATCAAATTATGAAATGTTGAAATTTACAACAAGAAACATTGAAATTGGAAACCTGAAAGGACAAAAAAAAATGCACCCATACTCGTGAGGAATTTTGATGCACCGGGAGTGAGGAATGTGGGGCGTCTAATTTATTTTTCCCTTAAATAAATTAGACTATAAATTGTAACTTCATCTCATAACAACTTGTGTTAGTTAACTAAGTCATGTTGACTTAGTTAGCTCAAAAAATCTGAGTTGAGGGTCTAATATGAGGCATGCAGAGGTATTAATCTAATATTTTTGGAGTCCAGTTGCAGTTGATGCATTAGTGGGGTGCAGGTGTGAATTAGTTAACTCAATTAAATGAGTTTAAATCAGTTTAAATAGTTATAACTAGTTTATGAGCTAGAGAGAGGTCGGCCAGTGAATCAAATTAGATTTAATTCACAATGAGTGATCAATTATATAACTGATAATTCACTATTAATAGTGGCATGCATGTCAATTCCGAGGAAGCCCCAATTGAGACAGACGTTAAAGGGAACATAACTATCAGTTGTATTTATACTAAATTTCCCATGTGCAATTATAAAGTCCTTGGGATGCCACGATGGATTGCACAATCAAGGAAGAATGATTTTCCTAATTAATAGGGAGATAATTCCCTAGGAATTGCATGAGTAAGGCAGGTTGAAGGAAGGCTGAGAATTGGCTAAGTACTAAACCGAGAGTGCCTAGATCAGCGAGATACAATTGGGAGAGTGTTGGAGAATATCATGACAGATTAACTATTGTATTGTTTCATGATTCCTTGAATTAATACACTATAAAGATAGAGGGGTTTTGAGCAGCTGCTTCCCCCAGATACATCGTGTGTTGTGCAATTGATAATTTATTTCTCTTATATGTGATTGTGCGATCATGTTTTGTTTCCGAAAATTGTAGGAAGGATTCAACATCTTGTTTTAGCACATTACATGATTAGATTGAATCTCGGTGGTTATATTTTCTACATGGTATAAAAGTAGGAATTTTTTGGGTGCCGAGTTTTCAGAGAATATCTAAATATTTTTGTGTAAAAATTTTAAAAAAAAAGCATATAATTTGGATTCCTTGCGAAAAACTACCCAAATGAAAAATAAATTCGTAGCTCGGATGAGGGAGATATTGTCGATTTAAAATCAACTATTTTTCAGAAACTTTTGTAATGGTAGGATAATTACAATGTGTTCGAGTCAAGAACCTATATGAAATTGAGGTACCAGATGCATGCAAAGATTTGAGGAGCAAAGGAGAGGTTAGATACTTGGTTGTTGAGAGGGAGTACAAATTACCTCTCAACGTGCAACCTTAGAAGCAGCTTCAGAACGTTGTGGACCAACCACAATTGGAGAAGCAGAGAGGAGATCGAGTGGAACCATCCACTCAATTAGAGACCTCCATGAGGGGGAAATTTCGATCCAGATGGGTAGAGGGAGCACATGCAACCATACCTCTAGGTGAAAGGTGGGGTTATGTGTAGACATAATCCCAAGGTAAGAAATTTCGGTAGGGTCCATTGAGATGGTGTGTCTCATGGATCGAACCTAGCTACGAGGAGTCCACATTACAAAAATAGCAGGAAGGATCAGTTAGATTGATCCAGTTAGATGTCAGGAAGACATAAATCAGAGTGACATATGTCAGATACTGGAGCACAAATCAAAGTTGGAAATAGTGCAAAGGGCATGGATGCAGATGCTAGCAACAACGTGGAGAGTCTAGTAGACAAGTGCAGTAGCTAGAAATAGTCAGAAGACTCTAATGAAAAATGCATTATATTGATTTAGTTGTTCAAAGGCTATTCACTTTCAGGATTTGTAGGTGAAAACAACACTGGATAAGTGTTTCATGCAAAATTCCAAAGGTACCGGATGGGATAAATTGAATTCCTTTCTTATTGAGAGGGAGTATTGAAATTTGCAACAAGAAAAAGTGAAATTGGCAACCATAAAGGACAAAAAAAATGCAGCCACACCGGTGAGGAATTTTTATGTACCAGGAGTGAGGAACGTGAGGCATCTAATTTATTTTTCTCTTAAATAAATTGGACAATAAATTGTAATTTCATCTCATAACAACTTGGGTTAGTTAACTAAGTCATGATGACTGAGTTAGCTCAAGAAATTCAAGTTGGGGTGATCGAGGTGGATATTGGTGGCCACTCGCTTATTCCACTTGGGCCCTCACCACTGTCTCTTTTATTTTTTTAGTTTCCTTAATTATAGCACAATTTACTATTTTTGTTAGTTTTTTGGGTCCTGAACTTCTGCCGCAGTTTGGAGGCCCCAAACAACATTTTTTGGTCTCGAAGGTTTTACTGATTTCATATAAATCACATTAGCAGTTGTAATCCTTACAGATATATTTCTGACTAGGTATCATGTGCGTCAAACGAAGATCATATGACAAAGTTACGACCATAGGAAATTGGTTTCCCAACTACCCTCAACAGGGCCCATAAACTCTTGGTGTTACATCTCCTCGAGTTAGGGTTTTCTCTTATTTTTCAATAATAAAAAGGCCCTTGAGCGTTATTGTAACACATTTCAGAGGCATGTAGTTTCCACATCTCTTCTCAGAGATAAGCTACCGTTGCCCGAGCTAGTTTGTTTTCCATTATGTCTGTAAGCATTTTTTATTATTTGATATTAATGAAATGGAGTGTTATTCCTACTGCATCTCCATGTTTATGTTTATTTTTGTATTTTATTGTGTTCCTACATATTTCTGGATCATGAGGGTCTAAGATGAGGCATGTAGATGGATTCTAATATTTTTTGGGTCCATTTGTAGTTGATACATTAGTGGGGTGTAGGTGTGAATTAGTTAACTCAATTAGTTGAGTTAAAATCAGTTTAACTAGTTCTAATTGAGTGATGAGCTAGTGAGAGGTCCATTGAATTAAATTATATTTAATTCAAAATGACTGATCAATCAAATAATTGATAATTCACTATTAATAGTTGCATGTATGTCAGTTCCGAGGAAGACCCGGTTGAGACAGAGGTTAAAGGGAACATAACTATCAGTTGTATTTATACAAAATTGTCCATGTGAAATTATAAAGTTATTGGGATGCCAAGATGGATTGCACAATCAATGAAGGTTTATTTTCCTAATTAATAGGGATCTAATTCCCTAGTAATTGCGTGAGCAAGGCAGGCTAAAGGAAGGTTGAGAATTGGTTAAGTACTAGACCAATTATGCCTAGATTAGTAGGAGACGATTGGCAGAGCGTTGGAGAATCTCATGATAGATTAAGCATTGTATTGTTTCATAATTCCTTTAATTAATACACAATAGAGATAGAAGGGTTTTGAGTAGTTGCTTTCCCCATATACATATTTTGTTGTGCGATTGATAATTTCTTTCTCTTACTTATATGTGATTTTGCGATCGTGTTTTGTTTCCGGAAATTGTAGGAAAGATTCAATATCTTGTTTTAGTACATTACAAGATTAGATTGAAGCCGTTTGGTTAGATTTTCTACATGAAATAGAAGAGAGGGTTGATGCTATCTCATCTTGCGGTGGTTATAAAGAAAAACATAAATGGAGGAGGTCTTTCACTATTATTTAGAGCCAGAACAGAAGTAGACGTAGGCATACTATTGACTGAGCTAACCCTAGTTTGAGGGTCGACATTGAGATCTAAAGTTCATGTCAAGATTCAGTCAAAGAAATGCCCAAAATATATGGATCCATATGAGCTAGGTTGAGTCTCTTATGGAGGCAAGAGTCATGGTTTTTTCTATGGGTGGATAGGGTTTGTTCTACAACAATTAGAAGTACATAAGTATAGTGCCCTAGTTAGGACAGTTTCCTAGCATGTTTAGTTCATAAGGTATGCCTTTAAGACTGTGAAAAATTTGTCTAGAAGAAGAGTAGTTGTGACCCTTAAAGTGAGGTTTATTTTTGAAATATAGACTGCAGATCTGGAATATGGTTTGCAGATTCAGTATGTGTGGAGATAGCAGATCCAAAGGATGGTGGAACCTGAGCAGAAGATTGAGCATGCAGAAGAAATGTGTCATGTGAAGAATGGATTGACATGTGGAGGAGTTTATTTGGTGTACTATCCATGGAGTTTTAGACAGATATCTGAATAAACCTATAAAAAATTATTCAATGGACTATTAGTGGTTGATTTGTGACCCTAGTTCAGTCATCTACAGATTGTTAGAAGGATGATAAGAGGAGTAGTTCAGATTTATTCATAGATTGGACAACAAAGATCAAATTGTCGATACACAAGAACAATGATTTTGAGAGGACTCAAACCATTGTTAGGTGGAAATTTCAAGATCCCTAGATGAAGATAATATTGTGAGCCCTGGATCATTAAAAATAATTGATTGTGGTTGGGCAGATTGATGGTAGTCCAAGTATAGTTGGAGGGTTGTTAGGTGACTGTCAAAGAAGAGCCCTAACTATTGTACTTGTGAAGGACAACAAGATTGGTAGAAGGGAAGGTGTATATAAACTAAGGATGTGCAAACTTTGAAGGACTAAAGTAGCAGTCAAGTGGGCCAACCAGCTAGCCCTAGTTCACTATATTGTAGAGGATTAATTTAGTGAGAAGAAGGGAAACCTCCATAGCCCTAGAATTCTCATATTGGATCTGTAGTATAGAAAAATTGGGCATACCAAAGAGTTGTTCACAAATGGATTTGTGAACAACGTGTTACCACTAAAAATAGTAGTGGACCTAAAACGGGTTCCTAAGAGGGCAAAAACTAGGACAAGGGAAATGGTGGAGGCTTAGCCCATTGTCACCATAGCAAAGGCTCCTTGCTCTTCACGAAATGACACCTATGGGAGGAGTCCCGATAGTTTAGAAACTCAGTTATATATTGTAGGTCAGTGAATAGGTGGGAAGTGACCCTAGAAGCCCTTTCCCTAAGATAGAATAAAGAGTGGGATATGCTTTCCTTTTAAGCAAGGGACTTGATCTTCTAGGGAGAGAGGAGGGGGATTTAAGGGTTGAGGGAGAAGAGTAAGACTTATGAATGAAGTTATCAATCCCTAAAATCCTTTATGAACTTGGATTCCAAAATGGTCCTTGATGAAAGGCCTTTGACACCAAATGGGACCACACGGGGCCAAGTGGACCCAACCCAAGTTCAGGGATGGAATTTAGCAACCAATGATGTTCATATCTTGGAAAATGTGAGGGGAAATGGATCAGGCAAGATTTTTTACTTCGATGGGTCAAATTGATCCTACTAGGTTCTAGCCTTGGGAACACCTATGCAAAACTTGATCTTAGAGCTAGGGCTTGAGGTATCCGAATATTCCATCATCATAATTGGCCCAAATAATGAGGAGAGTGAGGAGACCTACCAATGCAATTGCCTCTAGAAGATCAAAGTTTTCTTCTGGCTATATTCTTGGGAAATCTATGCCCTAGGTGACCTAATGGGGCCAGACCTAGGGAAAAATTGAAATTTATGAAAAAAGGGGGGAAAATCATTACCCTTTTTGAGGTAATAGTGCATAATTCACTTGGGGATATGGAATCAGGGGTGATAACGAACTATAATTTAGTTTCTTGATCAAGAAGGCCCAGAAAGTCAACTTCGTCCAATGTTAGAGGAAAAAGAAAAGTGACCTTCAAGAATTTATACTTCATACAAGTGGTGCAATTTTATTGAGATAAAATGATCTCTAAGACATTTAATTCATCCAACAATGGCCCATACATTAAGTAAACTAAATAGACAAATAATTCCACATTTCCATCATGCAACAATTAGCCCTAGTTATAGCGAAATTCAATAGTATGCAACAACAAGTATAATAGTGCTAAATTTTCACCCACAATGTTAGAGAGTATATCCAAACAACTTCACATTTGCAAAAAAAAATCTCCAAGATAAAAATAGCCCAAATCCATACATAAAAATGCATCCATAATCCAAAATAGTCCTCCAAGGAAAAATGTGAAGTTCTCTAAAGATAGAGAGATCCCAAGTCAAGTGATGATGCAAATGAATACAACTAACTCCTATTTACATTGATTAAGAGTTGATCAAATTAGCTTATGGGCCTACATTAGCCCCTAACCATAAAATAATATGCAAGTAGCCCTAAATTTTGGTGACAATCCCACCAAACTATCAGACATGGAATAATAAGCCTCATAGGAGGTCAACTGATGCTTAGGGCCTTCTCAGAGGCATACTAGGGTCCATGAGTGCCATAACGATGCATGGGACCCATCAAAAGTGTTGGACAAGGGGGTGGCCCCTTGTTCTCCAAACATTAAACCAGTGGTGCTCTCATTAAACTTGTGGAATGAAAGGGTTGTGTGTGGCCACCATCAACAAGTAGGTCAAGTATTGTCTTGTTCATGATAGATTAGTTGTTAAAGGATTAACACCAATCTAGTTGTATTCCTTGTACCAGTGTAATTGTAAAGGGTCACGATCCATGGTACAAGAGCTCTAGCCTGTTGTACTGTAGTTTGTAATATAATGAAGAAGGGTTTGCACACTAACACTCCCTCACATGCCCTGGAACTCTAGCATACCTTGGAATTTCCTAACATGTAACGTTGCTACTCCCTCCTTATCACACCTGAAACTCACTGACACTCCCTATTATACACTCTTATTCGTTCATTACCATGCATTTTGAACTAGTTATCCTTTGTGTTTCCATGGCACTCCCTAGCACACATTAACACACCCTAGCATTTGTCACATCATAGCATGTGTTGGATTGAGGGATCCTAACCCAGGTTGGGTGTGCAAGGTTTTCCAACAAACCCCTATACTATTGGCCCTTTCACCAATGACCTACTTGCGCAGGTCAAAGTCTCAACCAAAGTAGTATGGGTGGGTGCTGGAACCAGGTTTCCGCACCCTGAGAAAGGATAGGTAGGGAAAGCAGAGTTGCGTTTGGCCCTGAGATACTCGGCTCACCTTGTTATGCGTAGGGCCAAGCAGGTCGCGTAGATGGGAGCTGATTTTCCTGTATATTTTCTTTTAGGGTTGGACAATCTTCCAGCGTATGGTCCAATTGTCTACAATACCTTCAAGACTGTCGTGTGGGGTTTGGGAAATCCCTCGCAAAATGCCCCTTGCCCCCACAGTTATATTAGATCAACTCGCCCCAACCCTGACCTGCGGTTCCGCTTCGGCTCCCGTCCCTGATTTCGGAGGGGGAATCATCCCTACCTGTGGGTGTTTTCGGTGAGGCAAGGTCTAACTATACTTCCAGCAGCTTTCTCCAGTCTATTACTAGATTATGGATTCGGCAGGCCTACTCCTCATGGCCAACTGTCCGACAAAACTAGCACCAGCGTCGCTTTGGTTCTAAAACGTTGGTGCCCCGACAGGGGCAGCGATTGGTATTATGCAACCCATCTACGTGGCCATCCCTGTACCAAAACATAGGTCCACTTGAGCTTCATTGTTCTGGGCTAGGCCTTCCTGCTCCCTGATGCCCTGGGCGCAGATCCTTCATCTGTCTTGAAGCTCGCCATAGTTACGCGCCAGCTTCCCTTCCACTTTTCCATTGTAGGTCCTGAATCTCTAGGTGCATGGCCTTGAGCTGCGCCTAGATCTACTGTACCTTCAATGCAACATCTTTCCTAAGCATAGCTTCTAGTCTCATGGCAGCTTCCAAATCTTTATCTTGTGAGTCAAAAGTTTGGTGACCCATAGGTATGCATATGTGAGGGAGTAGCATGGCGATGAACCATTCCATAAGCTGTCTATCACCATACTTAAATTCTCCTTCTCTGATAGCTTTTTTTAGGCATTGCTCCCTACTTGAAATCTTTTACATTCGCTACAACCTGAGAGTAGGATTTAATTTTCCGAAACTATTGTTTTAGGGCATCCTTAATATTTTGAATAGATGTGGCCCCATTTTGAGATATGTACCCCATATACCAGTCCAAAGCTCTTTCTTCGAAGGCTAGTGATAGTTGCGCTTTCTTCATAGTATCTCTCACCATGACCTGCGCAGTCCATACTGAATCTGCCACAAACCAGAACCGATTCATGTCTTCATCGGGTGCACTTTTAAAGTTGGGTAATTTCAAGTGCGCTGCCATGTCTCCCCTTTGATAGGTGTCCAATATCCGCTTGTCAGTATCCGATCCCTTTCTCAAGATTTACCCGGTCCCGGCAACAGACCATTTGTTGGATTGAGGGGTCCTGACCTAGGTTCGATGTGCAAAGTTTGGCAACAAACCCCTATACTACTGGCCCTTTCGGCGATGACCTACTTGCACAACTAAAAGTCTCACCCGAAGTAGTATGGTGGGTGACAGAACCAGGTTTCCGCACCATGAGAAAGGATAGGTAGGGCAAGCAGAGCTGCGTTTGGCCCTGAGATACCCGGATCACCTTTTTCTGCACAGGGCCAAGCAGGTCACTATTCACATCCATGTGCGCTAGGTCTATAATTATATGCTTTTATAATAGTAGCACAACATTGCATGAATGGAATAGAACAAATATAGATACAGAAAATATGCTTACACAGATCTTCACAGTGTAAATACAGAAACAGACAATGCAGTAATTATCAATGATTCACACCAAGAGTACTCACAGATTCAGTTCTTAATCAACCTTTCTTATTCATCAATTCCGCAATTCCTTCTTACAATTCCCTTCCCAACCTTCGCATATAGCAGTAGGGTCCACACATAGCTAGACTTGGATCTCCGCACACACAGCCAGCAGGAGTCCTTTCCCCAAAAACCCAAACAGATAACTTAAACCACAATTTGCATAAATAGCTCTTCATTTCTCCTCCCTTAAAATACAAAATGTTCCTCTATTTATAAAAATCTAGCCTATACTTTCCTATGGTCCACAAACCATGGTTTTCGGACCCCTGGTTTACCCTTTTACCCATTACAATTCTTTTGGGGCTTTGACCCACCCCAAAACCCCCGCGCTAGACTAAATCTAATCAAAAGTATTCAAAACAGACCAGTTTCGCAGCTTGTAGGAGACCCTGTTCCAACAACATGTCGGCTTGGCACTCTAGCATTCCTTGGCACTAACTTGCATACCTTTAAACTCCCTCCTTAGCACACCTATAACTCATTGATACTCACTGTCACACACTCTTATTCATTCATTTCCATGCATTTGACACTAGTGATCCCTTGTTTTTCCTTGGCACTCCCAAACACTCTGCCCTGGCATGCATTGGCACACCCTGGTACCTGGCACATCTTGGCATGTTTCTCTAGCTTCTAACATGCCTTAACAATGCCTAGCATACCTTGACATCACTCTCTCCTTAGCACACTTGAGACTCAATGACAGTTCTTGTCACAAACTCGCATTCATTCATTTTTAAATATATTTTTATCTGTTTTGTTATTATGAACTGTCTAGTGGAATATCCATTATAGTTTACAAATCACCCCAACATATATCCTTTATGAAAGTCATATGATGATATTTATTCACACTTATTTATCCCTAGTTTTCCCAACACAGTGCAGGTCATCACCACCACCCTTGCAAAATTGAACATGATAGGCTCGTGGTCCTATCTAATCTTGGAAGAAAAATTCAAAACTTAGTTACACAACATGATGGAAGATTATTATAAAGGTTTCCCCATGCTTTCTAATCAACAATATCTAGTGGGATTGCAACAACAACACATTTTGTTCATGATAAATATCCATGATAGTTTACGAATCACCCCAACATATATCCTTTATGCAAGTCATATGATGATATTTCTTCACACATATTTATATCTTGTCCCGACACAGTGCAGGTAATCACCACCACCCTTGCAAAATTGAACATGATAGGTTTGTCAATGGACTATTAATGGGATTATTTGTGACCCTAGTTCGGTGATCTACAAATTTTTAGAAGGATGATAAGATGAGTAGCTCAAATTTGCTCATAGATTTTACAACAAAAAATTGGTACACAAGAATAGTGATTTTGAGAGGACTCAAATCAGTATTAGGTGGCATATTTGAAGAGCCCTAGATGACGGTAGTGTTGTGGGCACTATATCGGTAAAAAAAATTACTGTGGTTGGGAGAATTGATGGCAATCCAGCTACAATTGGAGGGTTGTTAGGTGACTGTCAAATAAGAGCTCTAAGTTATGTACTTGTGAAAGAAAACAACACTGGTAGAAGGGTAGGTGTATTGGGCCTCAGGACGTGCAGAATTTGAAGGACTAAAGTAGCAGTCAAGTGGGCTAGCCAACTAGCCCTAGTTCATATATTGTAGAGTGTTGCATCATTGAGAAGAAGGGAAACCTCCATATCCCTAGACTTGGCATCTTGGAGCAGCAATATGGAAAAAGTGGGAAGACCAAAGAGTTGTTCAGAATAGAGTTGTGAACAACTAATCGAAAACTTTAAGTGTTTTAGACCTTAAGGGAAACAAGAGGTACTTAGAGGGAAAAGTTCTTTTAGCCGAGTTCAGTAACATAAAGGATTTTAGTTCATTGATAGAGGCGGATTGAGGAGTTTCATAATGGGAGGAAAGAGGATCTTCCAGATGTGTTCAAGACATGTGGATTGAAAGGGCTATGTGTGTCCACAATAAAAAATTGGGTCAAGTGTTGTCTTGTTCAAGGTATATGGGTTGTCAAAGGACTAACACCAAGCCCTCGTTGTCTTCCTTGTATTAGTGTTATTGTAAAGGGCCATCATCCCTGGTATGAGAGCTCTAGCCTATTCTATTACAATCTGTAATTTAACGAAGAAAGGTTTGGAAAAGTCAATGGACAAAGATCTGAAGCAGCCTATAAATAGTTAGTTAATGGACTGTTAATGGATGATTTTTGACCCTAGTTCAGTCATCTACAAACTATTAGAAGGATGATAAGATGAGTAGTTCAGATTTGTTCATAGACTGGACAACAAAAAATTGGTACACAAGAATAGTGATTTTGAGAGGACTCAAATCACTATTAGGTGGCATATTAAGAGCCCTAGATGAGGTTAGTGTTGTGGGAACTAGATCAGTAAAAAAAATTATTGTGGTTGGGAAAATTGATGGCAATCCAACTACAATTGGAGGGTTGTTAGGTGACTATCAAAGAAGAGCTCTAAGTCATGTACTTGTGAAGGAAAACAACACTGGTAGAAGGGTAGGTGTATTGGGCCTAAGGACGTGCACAATTTGAAGGACTAAAGTAGCAGTCAAGTGGGCTAGACAACTAGTCCTAGCTCACTGTATTGTAGAGTAATGCGTCATTGAGAAGAAGGGAAACCTCCATATCCCTAGAATTGTCATCTTGGAGCAGAAGTATGGAAAAAGTGGGCAGACCAAAGAGTTTTTCACAATAGAGTAGTGAACAACTAATCGAAAACTTTAAGTGTTGTAGACCTTAAGGGAAAATAGAGGTACTTAGAGGGAAAAAAATTTTGATCTGAGTTCAGTAACATAAATGAGTTTAGTTCATTGATAGAGGCAGATTGAGGAGTTGCATAATGGGAGGAAAGAGGATTTTCCAGATGTGTTCAACACATGTGGATTGAAAGGGCTATGTGTGTCCACAATAAAAAACTAGGCCAAGTGTTGTCTTGTTCAAGGTATATTGGTTTTCAAAGGAATAACACCAAGCCCTAGTTGTATTTCTTGTATTAGTGTGATTGTAAAGGGCCATCATGCCTAGTATGAGAGCTCTAGCCTATTCTATTACAGTTTGTAATTTAGCGAAGAAAGGTTTGAAAAAGTTAAAAATTTTCATGTGCACTAATTGATTCTCTGATGTGTGTAGATTTCATTGTGAAAAGTTGATGTGTTGTGGCACTTGAGTGTGTTTGCATCAAAGATTCTAAGACCAAAACCAAATTCTCTTGTGTCATGGAAATTAAACGTATGCCTTGTTCACCTAATAACTACATGTAACTGGTATTAGAATACTCATGTCCAATCTCAATTGATCCCACTTAACAAGTTACCAAGACAAGGCTCATCACATACAACTGTGGTCGTAAAACAAATAAGAAACATAGTTTACATCTTGACATGCCATAACAACTGACATGTCTTAAATACCTTAGAATTATGTGGCATGTGTTAGCAACCCCTACATTCCCTAGTATGCCTTGTCACTCCCCCCATGCCATGTTTAACACTCGCTGACACCCCCAACACACCCTCTTATTCATTCATTTCCATTATTTTTGACTCGACAATTTATGTTTGATGGGGTGCATGTCTAGAAAGAGTTCCTTTAAGAGAATAAAATAATGATCTCACCATTACTGACATATGTAATTGAGATATTATACTTGAATGACATTAAGAAACTACACAATAGATTTTAAGAATGAAATTTTTATGGTTTTTTGTTATGGTGTGAGAATGGTAATAATTGAGTGTTCAATAAGGTGTGTGAATGCTTAGAATACCTTCTCACTCCCTCCTTGCCATTACAACTATCACTCATTGCCACTCCCTGACACACCCTCATATTCATTCACTTCCATGTATTTTTACCTAGTGCTCCCTTGTGTTGTCCTAGTACTCCTTAAAACTCCTCAACATGCATTCACACTCTCAACTTAGCACTTTTCGACATACCCTACCACTTCATAACATGCATAACACTCCCTGACACACTTTGGCACTTGGCACATGTTAGCACTTGGAAAGTCTTAGCATGTCCGACATGCATTCATGAGATGAGTTGGTATGCTTTGGCATGGTTTAATATTAAAGCTATTTGAGATCAATGATTGGAAAGTAGATGAGAAGAAATAGAGGAAAATTTGTCACGTAGAATGTACTAACACTTGGCACTTGGCACCTATTCACCCCTAGTGTTGGTGTGCCTAGAATTCCCCCACAAAAAAGGTAAATTGATGACTTATTAACCCTCTTATGTGTTCATCTCTGTGTAGTTCAACTTGTTTCTCCGTTTGTTTCCTTGATTGTCCCTGACACACATTGTCACACCGTTGCACATATTGGCATGCCTTAACACATGGAAACACCATGGTGTAATGCAATGTCGTGCAATGTTGATGAGACTATCCTCTTAGAGGCATAGGTTAAAAACAAAAAGGGGGTCACTTTCTTGCCAAATTAGGGTTTCTCCCAAACCCTAGTATAGTAAAGATAAGGGGAATCAATAATGAAATCTTGCTTGTCCACATGTAGTGCTTATGTTGGTTGCGATACATACTAGGGAAAAATAAGTTTTGAAGTCATGGGAGTCTCTTGGCACATCGCCAAAGCAACACCTTCAAAACCCTAATGTAGTCTTAAGGTCAACATATGAGGCAACACATGATGTGTGGGGGAAACATGTAAAGTACGAATGGGGACAACATCAAAGTTCGACAAAAAGGGGGAAACAAGAGTAATTAGTTAAGAGTCTCATAAAAACCCTAATGGGTTGAGCGAGAAAAATACCATAATGCTAAATCTAGGCAATCAGCCTCATTATGATAGGTGGAAACTTCGACCAAAAAAAAATAATAACTATCAAACCTTAAGAGAGGGCATTTTATCATACCTTTTTATGTCTATATTAAAACAAGAAAAAACCACATAAATTTATTTTTGAGTCTTTTAATTTAAGTATTAGGGGTTTCCAAAATGCATTATATTAGAAATTAGTAAGTCAAGAATACGTCTAATAGAAATGGTCATAGATAAATGACTTACTTAACCTACTTTAATTCCAAAAATAATTTCTAATACTATTTAATTATGTTTTTAAATTTTACCTATTAAATAATTTATATGCATCTTACTATATTATTTATTTATATTGAATTTTTAATTTAATACTATATATAATGTAAAAAAAAAATTTGTTATTGACATTTAATTTTCAAATTTTAATTAATTTGGATTCCCGCCTCCAAAAAATTTCGCCCTTCACCCTCACTTTGGCATTAGTTGAAGATTCAATTTGAATGGTAGTCTATAGATATTTGTTACAGGAGTCGAAAATTTAAGTTTTTGTTACATTTTGATGGATCTTGTGCATGTATGGCATGCCGAAGGTTTAAAGAAAACAACAATTGCATGACGAGGCAAAAATAGCCGAAAGGAAAAGTTAAACAACAGCTGAAGCAAACTCCTTTTTTAATTTTTTGATAATGTTTTATTTCCGCATGCATAAGAATTCACCATTCAGGAGCACGAGCAAGGGGAAAGAACATATTTGAAGAGAAAGAGTAGAAGGGAAAATGGCCCGAATGAACAAGACTGGCCATAAATCCACCGGATGGAAAGCACAAGGAAGCATCTCGCAACAAAGGCTGCCCGAAAATCTGCGCCGGCGACGGGTGGAGTAAAGAAGCCTCATAGATTCAAGTCGGGCACTGTTGCCCTGTGCAAGATCCAAAAGTATCAGAAGAGCACGAAACTTCTTATAAGTAAGCTTCCCTTTCAGCATCTCGTCAGGGAAATTGCCCAGGAGGACTTCAAGATGGATCTGAGGTTCCAGTCCCCTAACTTCATTAACTCAGGTCACACGAACCTCAACCACAATTTGTAGATTCGGTATAGCTCTTTAACCATGGTGAAGTAAATGATATCGTTTAAACAGAACAGTGGATAAAACAATTCAAATCCAAAGCGATCTTATTTCAGAGGGATTTGCAACAGAACAGACCCCAAATGGTCAATCTATTACTCTCTAGAAGAAAAATGCTGGTCCTTGTCTATAAAATGAAGCCAAAATTGCTGGCTTATTTATGGAAAATATTGGCTTCTTAATGTTAAAAAAGGGGAAAAGGAGTTGTGAAAATCGTCCACGAGTGGAGAGTGGTAGGCAAAGAGTGTGAAAATTTTTGGGGAAAAGGTTATTTGATTTTGGTGACTTTTGATGTAAGCTTTGCCAATATTTTCGTTCCTCAGAGAATTTCGAGAAAACGAACTAAATCTACGTTTAAATGTACTGAAATGAATGGATAAGTGTAAAGGACAGTCAATTTTTATACAAAATTTATACATGTAGACTTATGACCCCGGCAGTGCAGAAGAGAAATCGATTCGTGTATTTTTCATGTAATTTAGCAGAATCTGATAGTAATCGGTTGAATGCTACTTTTTTTGGCGTTTTTGGAAGAGGCTTAGCGGGATCCAACATTCCTTTTCGTAGACTGACAAGAATGAGCTAGATAGTCGAGTAAATGATCAGATTAAGCGGTTATCTGGGATGAATCGAGGTTATTTTTAGCAGCCTGGGCTTATAAAAAGGTGCATTTAGGTGTCTGTGCCGTGAAAATATCCAATCTGGTTGCATTGCGAAAAATCGAGTCAAATAAACAAGACACAACAAAGAGAAACAGTTAGTTTCATGCCTCGTCAGGCTTGAAGAATTTTTATTTTCTGTTAGTTCTCTGTCTTTTTTTTTCTAGATTAGTCGATTTCTTTAAGACAATAAATTAAAATGATTGCATTTGCCGGATTTTGATGTGCTGAATGGCTAGATCCTTCATTTGGCGCCAAATATGGCTAAGATTTTTTAAAGAAATGTTATTATTTTTCCTTTCTTCTCATGAAAATACTTGTCCAAATATTCGAGCTATGCACAAACATAAAAACCTCTATTGCAATTAAGGAAACTATCATAAGATGTTCTTCAATGAGTCCTTCAGTGGCAGGGGGATGAATTTCAGCTTGATGTCCTTCAATGAGTCCTGGCAATGGCAGGGTGATGAATTTCAGTTTGATGTCGATTCACCTCTTGGTAAATTTTCAGGGAAAACCTCTTCTTTGCGGATTGGTATGTTGATTTGAATTCAAAGTGGGCAATCAACATTATTGATTTTGTATTCTTGAGAATATGCATTCAGCTTTTGGTAGGTTTGTAGAAAAATCCTAAGTGTTGGTGTGAAGTCTGATTCTCATACCTATTTTGCCTCTGCCAACTTGATTTGAACTTCAAGCAGGGGAAACTTTACCCATTTCCCAGCCTCTTCGTACGTTTGTAGGAAAATCTCTGCTTATTCTTTTTGATGTTGTAAAACCCAAAATCGGGGCATTTTTTCCAATGCAATGTTCATCTAAGTTTCATTACTGACTGTACCATCTAAACATATCTACCATCGTGATTATCAATGTGATGTCCAAAATTTCAAAGATTTTCACCTCTGTTATGACCTCTCTTATGATATAAGATTCCAACCACTGACACCAACATTACCTATTTTAGAGCCTATCAAAAATATTCGTCTCCCAAAACACTACACCTTCTTTTTCCTCTTGAAAAGTTAGTGGAAAATCTCTACCGTTTCAAAACCTAATGGATTTTGTAAATCTCAGAACATTTTTGTGATGATATGAATTCCAATCGGGAGGCCATCACTATTGAACTTAAGCACCTGCAATATGATATCAACCCAAAAGACCATTGCATTTCAGACTTTTGGTAGGTTTTCAGAAAGTTTGATATGCTTACTATAATATCAACTATAAAGATATTAGTATTTTTTCTCCAAAATCTCAAACAGTTTCACTCCTGTTATGTTATAAGATTCCACCCACCGACACCAACATTGCCTGTTTTAGAGCCTATCAAAATTATTTGTCGCCCAAAACACTACACCTTCTTTTGCCTCTTAAAAAGTTAGCAGAAAATCTCTATTGTGCCAAAAGCTGATCAAATTCTTTAATCTTAAAACATTTTTGTGATGATATGAATTCCAATCAGGAAGTCCTCATCACTGAAATTAAGCACCTGTAATATGCTATTAACCAAAAAGACATCATTGCATTTTCAGACTTTTGGTAAGTTTATGTCAACTCTAAAGATATTAGACTTTCTTCTTCTTTGTTATGTTGATGTGGATTTTAACCAGGGAAATAAACATGACTAACTCTATATTTTGACCACAAGAAGTACATGGACAATAATGCATTGAACCAATCTTAATCTCTTGGCATGTTCATAAACAACCTCTACAATGCTTGATCACTGATGTCAGTTTGAAAATGTCTGAGATTCTATGGCTCTAATGTCATTGCTGTAAGGTATTAACCAAATATATTTCACAACTGTAAAGATATTAGACCATTTTCTCCTCTGTTATGTTGATGCGGATTTTAACCAGGGAAATCAACAATACTAACTCTATATTTTTACCACAAGAAGTATGTGGACAATAAAAAATTGAACCAATCTTAATCTCTTGGCATATTCATGAAAAATCAGTTTGAAAATGTCTGACATTTTTTGGTTCAAATGTCATTGTTGTAAGGTATTATTAACCAAATATATTTAGCAACCTTTTTGGGGCTTTGTGCATTGTACATCTATGGAAATGTATATGCTTTTGTTGTTTGTTGGCGTGTCTTTAAGATCTTCATCGCTTTCCGTCACTCACGTCGTCAATTCTGACTAGAAAAGCTTGTGCTACTGAACCATGTGTAATATATAACTAATCCAAACTTTTCTTTTTACTTATTCAGTTCTCTAGGAAAGATTGTGGAGAAATCCTTTCTCTATTGATTGTTGATATAAATTCGTTTTTAGCTTTTCTATATTGATGTGAATAGGGAGTTTGAGACTACTGCAACACTTATTTTTTCTATTTCTTGAGCACCTAAAATACATTAGGGAGATAAAAGCAAGAGTTCAGTTAACTAGCAATTTCTTTAGCATAAGAGTGTATAAAAGGCTTCCTTAATATTAATATTTTGAGGATAAATCTGCAATATCAAATATCTATCAGCAACTCCGCATTTGTGTAGATCTAAATGTTCTATTTGTTGCTTCTTATTCAGAAATTTCACATATCTTATGGGAAGATTTGACTGGAAGTAAAGAAGAGTCACGGAATTTGTTTGAATCAACTCCTGCTACAGACTGTATGGAGTCTGAACTTGTTCCGACTTCCATGGCCAGAAAAGGTGTTGTTGATTAAAGTTCAGTAGCACCTCATATTTTTCATCTCGTGATATTTAAATATCGGACCATTGCTAAGCTAAAGTTTTGGGCCTTACTTATAGCAAACTTGTTGCTGGGGTATCAAGAACCAACTTTCTGCTTACTATGATCTTGATGAGATACGAATAGTCCCCATTAAAAAAGGTGTATAATGTTGCATTTTCCTAATCATAGCATATGAAATGAATGTACTGAGCCTAGATTTGCAACAGTTGAGGTGGATTTATATGATGTTTTTATATTTTTATGCACATGCAAGTTTGAAGGAAAAAAATAGGCACGACGAAATATATATTCCTGATACATAACTAGATAATATTGTTAATGCATATGGCATGGATTTTCAATGCTAACAGAAACATAGGCCATCATGTGTAAACCATTTTTTTTTAATTTCATTACAGTAAAAAAAAGAAATTATTTTTTGTACATGGCTATTGGCACTTGATGATTTCTTCCCACTACTACTTTGTCAAAAGAGTCCTTAAACTGTTCTACATATCTGTTTACATGACCTTGTTATAAAAACAATTTAATTTCTTCAATAGAAGGTTCATATGTTCTGAATCTATTCAAAAGTTAGAAACAAAAAAAATACCTTGACATAGCACTACAAATTTTCCAAAATAAGTCCAAAATTACAACATTAATTCTTGTGACCAATTTGTTGTTATGGGGAAATTTTACATCGGAAGGAAAAAAATGTGTAATCACATACGTAATGCAGCAATAGCTATAAATACGTAGTCATATCGGAGAAAAGTGATATGAAAGGTTACGGATCATATTTTTCTCGGCATTCCATGATGTGCCCAGAGATATGCCTTGTCTGCAGAGCCATCTGCACCCAATTTTGATGAGGCATTAGTAGTGCAAGTCCTCTCTCTGAATACATGAAAAGAAAGAAACTTCATTTATTGAGTTTTTTAAATTGTTGATTTCATCAACTATGACCCTCGAATATGAGATTCCTCATAGCTTAAATACTTGTTGTCAAATTCGATTAGAACTTTACGTTACAATTTCTGAGTTTACACATACTTTCCCCAACTAATATCAAACTAGTTTCAGCAAATTAGTTCTTCCCTATTCTTCTATCGACGTACTTTATACTCTAGTATCTAGACTCAGAGCTTGTTTCAGTATCCATCCGCCCTTGGATCATGAGGTGGATTCATGTCTCGGATGGATCTACCACCGATCCTCAGGCAAAAATGCAGTTCCAAAAATCGGAACTTTGGTTCTGCCAAATTTTATGGTTCTTAGAAAAATGGGACTCTGATGGTTCAGTGCATGGTTCCATTGCTCCAATCTGTATTTTTTCCATGGATCCCATGCGATTACATCACATATCATCACTGCAACCGAGAGAGATATAAATGCTTCTGCGAACTTGGTTTTTTTATTTTTCTTGGTGGACTTGACTTGGGTTTTCTAACTGTTATGTGAGGTGTGGCTAGAAACCGGTCCCCGAGGTGCTTCCTTGATGCTCCCTATATGCTTCCTAGATGCTCCCGATTGGTAATGTTTGTTGAGTAACCAGCTCCAAAAATAGAAGAAAAGAGATGTAAACGCCTTAGAAATGAGCCACTTCGAGGGGGCAACCTACAATACATTACATAAATGAACAATTCTTGGATGATACAATTTACAAAACCTCCTTTCTATATATAGGAGTCCATGGGGCCATAATGTAATCCTAGTGGGCCACAATGTAATCTAGCCGACCTAACAATAATAATTTAAGGGCACAATAATAACAAAATGGGGGTTACAAGGTACCAATAATAACAATAAAGAGGTTACACTAACAAAAATAAGGGACTATACTAGTAATATAGGGACCTAACATGCCCCTCTCCTTCAAAAAAGTGTTGTCATCGACGCTTGAGTAGCTACAGGTGTATTGTATAAAATTCTCATCCTCCCATGTAGAATCTTCGGTGGGTAAGTTCTTCCACTTGATGGAATGCTACGAAATTGATCGATTCGTAGTTGTCGAGTTCTTGTTTCCATGACCGCCACGGTTCCAATATGATTTTCCTTCCTCATCGAGTTACGGCAATATTGTTTAGTGGAAGATTTTCTCCTATAACCTTCTTTAAGCATGAAACATGGAAAAGCGGATGTGCTCGCGAAAAAGTAGAGCTCAATTTGTATGCCATAGTACCAATCTTTTGCAACACCTTGTAAGGACCATGGTACTTTGAGCGATAATTTATTATCCTTCTTAGCTTGCTTGAGGGGACATTTGTTTATATGGTTGTAGCGAAAGTAAAAATACCCAATCTCCTATATCAAAACTTCTCTCACTGCGATGTTGATGCCTTTGTTGTTTCATTCGATTTTGTGCCATATTCGGGGTTATCCTTTAAGAGTTGGAGAACTTCTTGCGATGCTCGACGTGATGCCTTGCTTGCTTGAACCTTAGAATTTTCCCTTAAAGATGATGTGATCGATGGTGGATGATATCCATAAAGTGCCATAAATGGGGTCATTTTTGCTGCGATGTGGAAGGAAGTGTTATACCACCATTCGAGCGAGAGGTAACCACTTGACCCATTGTGTTTGTTTATCGGATACAAAACAACGAAGATATCCTTCCAAACATTTATTTACTATCTCGGTTTGACCATCGGATTGAGGATGATAAGATGAGCTATGAGCTAATTTAGTACCCAAACAAGAAAATAACTCTTGTCCAAAAATTTCCCGTAAAAATGGGATCTACATCGCTCACAATAACCCTTGGGCTTCCATGTAGCTTTTGAATTCTGTCACAAATGTAGCGCAAGCTGTGCTTGCTTTAAATGGATGAGATAATGCACAAAAGTGTGCATACTTGGTAAGTCTATCGCTACCACCATGATGACATTCTTTCCTTCGGACTTAGGTAGGCTTTGTGATAAAATCCATTGAAATCTCCTCCCAATGACGACTTGGAATGGATAAAGGTTGTAGAATCCCGGGGTCTTAATTGTCTCCACTTTGATACCAACGGCAAAACCAAACATTCCGCCACACAAACTTTTTGAATATCGGATTTAAGGCCATCCCAAAAAAATTCTTTTCTTCACCACTGTAGTAAGTTTTTTAAAAATCACGGTGTCCTCCTAAAGGAGAAGTGTGCAATTCAGAAGAATCTTTTGTTTTGGTTAGGAATTCTTACAAAGATATAAGCGATCTTTGTACCATAAGGAATCATTTTTTCCAACTAAATGTATCGGACTAGGATCTTGCGCAACTTTTGAATAGGTGTCCATACATCTTTGTCCTTCTTCCATTCATCTTGCTTGGTTATCCAATCGGTTGGATAATGAAAGTAACTTTATTAATGCTTCCACCTCTTCATTCTTTCTTGAGTGCATACGCAACAACATTAAGTTTTCCTTTTTTGTAGATTATTTCAAAGTCGTAACCCAACATCTTTGTGACCCATTTTTAACTCTTACGAAGATAGTCTTTGTTGTTCCAAAAAGTGTTTGAGACTATCATCGTCGGTTTTTACCTTGAAGTGTCTTCCCATTAGGTAAGTTCTCCATTTCTTTAGTGCATGCAGTATTGCTAACATTTCCTTCTCATAAATAAGGATTGTAAATACTTTCCTTTGATTGGACGACTTTCCAAAAGCAATAGGTCTTCCTTCCGCATTAAGCACCCAATTCCATTTCTTGAGGCATCACATTCCACGATAAAGGTTTTTGTGAGTACGGCGTAGCTAAAGCGGAGTCTTAGGCACATTGCCTCTTTAAGATGTTCAAAGGCCTTGAATTTAGCCCAGTCCATGAAAATGCATCTTTCTTCAATAATGTTGTTAGAGGTGCTGCTATTCTTTGGTGCTTAACAAACTTACGATATGCTTTGTTAACTTCGAAATCCTGCATGTTGCTTTATTGTCTTAGGGACTTTCCATTCCTTAATGGCTTTAATTTTGTTAGGGTCTACTTTAACACCCTCGTAGAAGGATATAATATGACCCAGGATATTCCACACCTCTTGCACTCCAAAGAAACATTTGGATGCTTTTGCATATAATTGTTTCTCTTGCAATAGTTGAACTTTCTGTCAACATGTTCAACATGATCCTTCCAAGACTTGCTATAGATTAGTATATCATCAAAAAAATACTAGCACAAATTTTTCTAAGGAAGGGTTTGAAAATGGAATTCATCAACCCTTGAAATGTAGAAGGTGCATTGGTAAGGCCACAAGGCATGACCAAAAAATTCATAATGACCCTCATGAGTTCGAAATGTTGTTTTTGGAATATCTTCGGTCTTCATTCTAATTTGATGATATCTGAACGAAGATCCAGCAGTAAAATAAATTGCTCCATGTAATTCATCCAATAATTCATCGATCACGGGGAATGGGAAATTTGTCTTTAATGGTGAGCTTATTGAGCTCCCTATAATCCGGACACATTCGCCATGATCCATCCTTCTTGTGTGCAATACTACGAGATGAGAGAAAGAACTTTGACTAGGTTGAATTATACCGCCTCTAACATTTACTGCAATCATGTTCAATTGGCTCTTTTGGAAGTAAGGATATCTATAAAGGCCGGATGTTTGGAGGAACACTTCCACAGAATCAAATGAATAGCATGATCATGATCACGAATAGGTGGGAGTCCTTTAGGGTTCAAACACCTTGGAATGATTGTCAAGACTTGTTGAGGAGATGCGAGAAATAGATGATTTTGATGTTGGAACTTAGTGAGCATAATTGTTGCAATTACGCCTCGTTGTTCTTTCTTTAGAAGCTTTGTCATGCCATTAGAGCTTATTATCCTTCCTGGCTTCCCTTCAATACCTCGTAATTACGACTTCCTTTCCTTCTGAAAGGTTTCGAGAAAAGTTCTTGAAAATTAAAAACTACCGTCCCCAAAGATTGTAACCATTGTACTCTAGTACAACATCGACACCTCCATAGGAATGGAAAGCATTGGACTAGTCAACATGTTCCCCCATGATTGGCTTGATGTTATGGCATTTTCCCGAGAGCAATTTATAGTTTCCTCCATTTGCAACCATCCTTCGACGTGCAGTGTTGGGTATAGAAACAATTGGTCCCTTGGCTACCTTACAATGAATAAAATTATGGGTGCTACCGAATCGATCAACTTTATTACCTTTCTCTTCTTGAGTTTGTCCTTTTATCTTGAGAGTTTGAGGAGTGGTAATTCTGGGTGCATTACACGATATGGTTGGATTCATTTCTTCCTCTGCTGAGGCTGGTTCCTGGTGTATATCCTCTTCTTGTTCATTTTCTTCTTCCTCTTCACAATCTATGTAAAAATAATTTCTTCTCGGCACACTTATGACCTTTCGTGTATTTGCTATCTGGGCTAGCCAGCAAAGCCTTTGCTCTTTTTTTCTTCCAATTGTTGTGGTGTCAACCTTGTGATTGTGGAAATCTAGATGTAGCCACACTTCCTTCTTTATAGAAATTGAGTAGTAGACTTCCTTGTTGCCATAATTTTACATTCAACTTTTCTTGCCAACTGTGAATGCCTTCTCTAATGAATCGGGTTCGAACACGAACTTCATGTTGAATGTTATCCTTTCGCCTAAAGAAGAGATCAATCCTGTGGTCTGTGAAATATCGGTTACCCATATACTCAATTTTTGGAAGTCCTCAGTATGTTTTGCCCCACTAAACCCTTTTGTTTGAGATTTATCAATTGGGTAAAGAAGGTGTTGCTCTTTGTATCCTCATAATGTGCTATCATTTCCTCTAGTAAAAATTGACCAAGTGACAATTTTTTTACGGGAATAAAACCATCGATACCATACAAATGTATTTTGTACTAAATGTAAAGTTGTCACGTACCTTTTTGTGTGTTTTTTGCACGTTATGGAGATCAAAATATTGCTCCATACGTAGTATCCATGTTGAAGGGATCCTTTCCATCAAACTTCCTCATATCTATTTTGGAATATGGTGGTTCTTCCCACCAACATTCGAGTTTATGAAATCACGATTAACATTTATTTTGTTCTGTCATGAGGTTCTTCTCCTATATTTCCGCCATTAGGAATCATTTCTGGTTTTAAGCTTGTCATCAAGCCTTCCATGTATGCTTTTAGATCATTCTTCATGTTTTCTATGTTGTCTTTCATGTCATCCATCTTAGCTTCCATGCCCACTTCCATGCCATCCATCTTAGCTTCCACGCCATCCATCTTAGCTTGCACACCATCCATCTTAGCTTCCACGCCTTTCTTCAAACCTTCCATCTTCACTTCCACGCCATCCATCTTAGCTTCCATGCCTTTCTTCAAACCATCCATCTTCACTTCCAACACCTTTCTTCAAAACTTCCATTTCATTTTTTTGCTCTTTGCGAGAGTGAAATTTGTTGCACTTGTTCTTGTAATTTTGATAGATCATGTTGCAATTCTTCATCTTCATGAGTCATGGTAGAGCCTTAAGAGAGCTTGATGGGTGTTGAATTCTTTTTTAAGGGCCATTTTAGAATCCAATATTGATATCTATTCTACAAGATGCCCTTGGAATCAATTCAACTTGATTCTTCAAACAAGACTTATGCGATTCGGAAAAAATACACACCTTTTACTAGCTTTTAGGAGCTCGATATTGAAATTGAATTATCTCTGTAGTTGAAAATCTTTGATATCTGAAATTCAGCCCTGTAGTAGATCTCTGAAAACTGCTGAAGTACTGGTCTGACGTTTGGTTCTCCAAGACAAATTTGTGTCCAATCTCCCACGATGACCTAATTACGGGTGGTTCGATGGGGCGAACTTGTACCGACTTGCCACCGTGTGTTTTGTCCTTTGTCTCTGAACTTGATAACCCAGAAACTTCGGTCTGTTACTTGCGACCACTTTTTACGGCACTTCAATCCAGTGCCCGGAGAAGAGAGTTATTGAAGTTTTCCCATGATCACCTCTTTGAGATGCAATTCGGGAGCTGAAAGCACTACCTTCCACGGATCATATCTCCAAAAATATTGCGAACCAAGCTCTGAAATTTTTGAAGAATTTCCTCAAGATTTCAGGTTCGCACCATATCGAATTTCAGACTCTGAACCTTCGTACAAAAAAAAATTATCGCTTTAAATTCCACGATGACACATTTTATGAGCACGAACAAATACCTAACTTCTGAGATGATATCTCCTTAAATATTGCAGAACCAAGATCTGAAATTTTTAGAAAACCTTCCTTAAGATTTCAGCTTCCCGCACCCTTGAAATTTCAGCTTCTGAAGCTTCGTAGAAAAAAAAGTTATAGCGAAAATTCCACGATGACCCCATTTGGAGCAGCGAAACCCTAGAATCCCAAAGCTCACCGATGCACCAAATGTTGAGTAACCGGCTCCAAAAATAGAAGAAAAGAGATGTAAACGCCTTAGAAATGAGCCACTTCGGGGGGCAACCTCCAATACATTACATAAATGAAAAATTCTTGGATGATACAATTTACAAAACCTCCTTTCTATATGGGAATCCATGGGGCCATAATGTAATCCTGGTAGGCCTGATGTAATCCTAGCCGACCTAACAATAATAATTTAAGGGCACAATAATAACAAAATGGGGGTTACAAGGGTACAATAATAACAATAAGGGGGTTACACTAACAAAAATAAGGGACTATACTAGTAATATAGGGACCTAACAATGTTAAATTCATTTTCATATTTATACTTAAATTTTTAACATTATCATGAAATGACTCAGAATCTTTGAGAGTGGTTCCAACCTCATCAGGCTTCATGTGGAGAAAATAGAATTTCATATGTCATTCAAAATTCAGCAGACTTAACAGTTTTCAAGATTTTAGGATAAATAGGATTGTGACATTTCATTAGATTATATCATGTATGAGGGTATGTGATTGGCATTTAATTTAGAGCACCAAGCCCTCTATGTACCCTAGTGTTGGTGGCGTTGATTGTTGAACTCCTTTGTCACGGCCTTAGAAAAAATGTACCCTTCACTGAAGTCAAAATCATTGATCAAACATGCTAAGATTTCTTTACCATATTATGAGGCTTGGATTAGGCCATTTGATCAAAATTGGGCAATGATGACTAATATCCCTAGAGATCAAATTAGAGGCAAAGGCTAGACAAGAGGAGAGAAATATAGATTCTAGGTGTTTGATGCTCGAATAATTAATCTTTGATGTAAAATGGATGCCATATATATCTTCATTTATGTACAAACACACATGTTTTCATATCTTCTACAACTAATTTGGTATTTTGGATTTTTTTTTTTTTTTAAATATAAATGCATATATATATATAAACACTTTCAAGACACTTTGCTTCCTAGATTTTTGGAAAATGAGGCTTCCGATGCTTCGCTTCCAAAAACATCCCTACTTCGTGCAACATTGCTCGGAGCTATATAAAATTTCTCCAGCTCCCCCAATGGAAGGAAAACCTTGAGAAAAACCATCGAAGTATGCGAGTCCTCTGTTCAATCGGTAACCAACTTCTTTTAGAACTCTGGAAGGTTTTGTATCCTGCAACTGTTTGAAGCTCTTGAGGATAGATCACATGTAAACTTATGGGTCACAAAACAATATTGGTCATCTTTGTTAGTCATTTGTGGTTTGAATTAGGATGGCGAGAATTCATTTATTTGTAGATCTGGAGACATACAGATTTCTAATAACACTTCACCACACTTGGCAACCAATGGTATGAGACTCGAGCACTTTTTGTTCTGTTTCTGAGTCTTTTGTCTTTACCTAAGGAACAACACTATTTTGGTTTATAGAAGGTGCGTATAGTTCTACAAGTGAAAACATAGGACAAGTATCAGAAAGCTGGATGGAGAAAGCATTTTAATGAAGGCGAATTACAATGCTATGTCGGAAAGAAATGTAAGTTTGAAAGTACCAGATATTTTATTTTGTGGTAGGTAGGAAACAACATTTATACAATTCTTATGATTGTTTTTTTTTCTTTAAATATTTTTTGGGTAAATAATGAATTCGAATTTAAATATTAGCATTATATTTGTAGGAATAGAGAAGTGCCATTCGATGATCAGATTGACATATTAGGTAAGATATGACATAATCCCAACTAATGAGAGTTTCCCATAAAAAGGGGTTGTTTGGAAATTAGTTTAGTAAGTATTTCAGAGGCTTTTACAAAATTTCAGATCAATATAGTGTAAGGTTTGGTCTCAAAAAGTTCTCTTAAGGGGGTTTAAACTATAAATACTTATTTTAATTTTCAACCCTTCTTGTATTTCTCAGAAGAAAATTATAGTTTTATTATACATAACAAAATTACTTTCAATATATGCGAAATCGTTTTCCAAAAAGTCCCCTTACAGGGTGAGTAGATAACAATGGGTCATATAAGTATCTGCTCAACAACTACCACATCGGTCCCATATAAGGATCATATATTGAAAAGAAATAAAAAACATATCGAGAGGTCCATGTAACAAGTATCCGGGTAGTCTAAATACTATTTCAACACCCTGTGCAGTCTTTTAGATATTTCAAGCATTTTTGGTAAACTGTTGAAAAATCCTAAAGATTATATGAAAGGATTATGAAAATATTCGGTGGATTGGCTCTTCACCTTGCTGAATGGTCCAAACTCATGCATCCAGAATTATTCGAATGAAAACTTCGACTTTCCACCCATTTCCCACCTAAATGGTCACCTGCATCCAAATACAAACCAGCTTTTCTGTTTCACCTAAATGGTCACCTTCATTCAAATGCAAACCAACTTTCACCTTAATGGTCCAAAAACCTGCATCCGAATGAAAACCAACTTTTATGTTTCACCTGAATGGTTAACTGCATCCAAATGAAAACTATCTTTCACCTGAATGGTCCAAACACCTGCATCGAAATGTAAACCATCTTTTGAAAGCCCATCGGCATCAACGTTCCTCTTTACGTACACATGACGATAAGAATTGAACTAAAAATGCGTCCCAAGCAAGTTGTAAATTTTGACTTTCATTTTAATAAGTAGGGTACATGTAAATCCCTCTTGCTTTGCATTGCTCTCTTACGGATGATCGTTCCACAATTCACAGACTTTAAGTGTTTTTTCTATTTTTCTTAAGCCACATGTTACATATCGGAAGTGCTCCCTAAATGGTTACCCTTCCTAGCATTACTGCGGGATGATTGTGGTTAATTATAAAATTTTATCTTGAAGTATTTCCGGTCCCGGGACGGCTATAAGTGTTGTATTTGATAGATCAACTTATTTCTTATAACATGTACAATGAAGGATATTGCATCATATTTCTTTACTAAATACTTGATTCTGAAATTATGTAGAGTTTTTCTCATTGCAACCTTCGTAATCAGATCTTGAGATCCAACATGAACCTATACAAAAAGCTGTGTTAACGGGTATTCTTTAATGTTTAATCTTTTTGAGTTAAAGCTACTGTAATGTTGTAGTAATATTTTATTTTTCAATTTTTGTCTGCTTCAGCCAAGGAAACAAGTTACCATTTTGCAACCAAGCTAGTAGTAAACTAAAGCATCATAATAAGGTTTCATATATATTTCATTTTTGTATACCCAATTTCCAGCCAAGAAAACACATTTCCATTCTACAACTAAGCTAGTGACTCTAGTTTCATACCCTTTCACTCTTCTTAAGCCATGTGGTGTACATGGGGATGTGACATTGGATGACATCAATTAGTGCATTCTGATGTCGCATTCAAGGCTTACAAATCGACATAATGACACTACATTACAGTCTGTATCTTCACTAGCATTCTCGGGAAAAGCTGTAGTTTCTCTTACAAAGAGTTTTTTTCTTCCATATACATTCTTTTCCGTCGGTCTTCCGACACTTTATATCAACTCTGCAGGACGTCAAAATAGCGACGGAAAGCGACACACGTCGGAAGTGTGTCAGAAAATAACATATGTCGGAAGAGCGACATTATTTTGAAAACTTGATAAACGTCGGAAGATCGAAAACTATGAATCGTCGGAAGAATGATAGTTATGGATTGTTATGGAACATCGGAAGACCGACAGTTATGGAGCATCAGAAGATCGACGGTTTAACCGACGTTGGAATAGTGACGAGTTTGATAACGTCAGTAGACCAATGGTTTTTCTAACGTTGGAATAGATACGCCTTTGATGATGTCGGAATAACGATGCTTTGGATAACGTTGGAAGAGCGACGGGCATTTGGAAACGTCGAAAATGTGTCGCCCTTCTGACACTTTATTGAAGTGTCGGAATTGCGACATAATGGCTAACCATGTTTTGCCCTGCCTCAAAGTGTCGCTCTTGGGAAGCCTACGTGTCGAAATAGAGACAATTTGGCCGTCAAAAATTGGGCCAAATGTGCTAGTCTGTTATGTTGTGATTCAAATTTTTAGTTGTGCTTTCCAGTTATTCTCCTACGCAGTACATGCTTTGTTAGATTATGTCAAAATTTATTCTTATTGTCTTTTTATGATGTATATTGAACATATTATTTCTAGCAACTTTTGATCTTCCTAGATTTTCTATTCCTTTGGTGTATCTTTGCACCTTTAGGGGCAATTGCTAGTTTAAAGTCTAATTCTTTAAAGGGTGCTAGCTCAATGGAAGAGCACCTGCTTTACAAGCAGGAGGTTGGTGGTTCGATTCCATCGTGCCCTGATATTCATATATAGGGAATGACGAAGATCAGTTTTTGGTGATGGATGCTCTTTTGACCATCACCAATGAGTTTATGGTGACATTTTTCGACCCTCACCAAAATATGAAATGGTGACGGTCAATGAATGCCACCATATATACGCATCAATAGTGACGACCATTAAAGGTCCGTCACCATAAATCATTGTTGTTGATATGAAATGGTGAGGGTCACTGTTTGTCATTATAGTCATTATTCGTGACGGACCTTGATGTCACCAATGAGTTTATGGTGATGGTCAATGAACGTCGCCATATATATATGCACCAATAGTGACGGCCATGAAAGATCCATCACAAAAAATCATTGCTATTCATATAAAATGGTGACGGTCACTATCCGTCATTATCATCAATATTCATGACGAACCTTAAATGTCACCACAACACATACTTTCAGCGACGCCACCTTTGGTTACCTTCAATTTTTTGGTGATGGAGGCTATTGTTCATCACCATTTCTCAGATGAAATGGTGACGGTCACTATCTGTCATTATAAATCATTATTGGTGACGGACCTTGAATGTCACCACAACACCTATACTTTCGGCGACGCCACCTTTGGTGACGAAGGCTCTTTTGACCCTCACCAATGAGCTTATGGTCACCATTTTCGCCCCTCACCAATGTCCTTTTTTCTTGTAGTGACTATCTGGGAGATGGACAAATCAGAGGAGATCAAGGTGAATACTTTCAAAGATATCTCCTCTCTAGGAAGAAATCATTTAAAAAATCTTTACTCACCTTATAATCAGGTAAATATTAGGGAAATCAACCAGGTGGCTCAACTTTTTCCCCACTATGCAGATGAAGAAAGAAATAACCTTGTCTTGGCCTCGGTGAAAAAGAAGGAGATTGAACTAATTATTAAATCTATGCAAGCTGATGCAAGTCCTCTGCGAAATGGATGGACAGTGGATTTTTTTCAACATTTTTTTGAGCTTATGGGGACTGCCATCACTAATGTAGTGGAAGAATCCAGATCTCAAGGTCTCATCTATGACTCCATAAAATCCACTTTTTTGGCTCTCATTCCTAAATGTGATTCTCCTTCTTCTTTTGATGATTTTTTTCCTATATCCCTTTCTAATTGTATCTATAAAATTATTTCCAAAACCATTTCCAACCGTTTGAAGCCTATTCTCTCATACTCCATATCTAGGGAAAAATTTTGCTTCCTGGATGGCAGACAAATTCATGAAGCCGTTGGGGTGGCTCAGGAGGCCCTTCACAGTATTAAATTATCTCACAAAAAATGTATGGCTATCAATATTGACCTTTCCAAAGCTCATGACATGATTAATTGGCTCTATATGAGGATGTTATTAACCCATTTGGGGTTCCACATTGATTTGATTAATTGGATTATGAGTTGTACAACTAATATTTCTTTTGTTGTTCTTATTAATGGAGCAGCCTCACAATTCATTTCAAATCAAAGGGCCTTAATACATGGCTGCCCTCTGTCTCCCCTTCTTTTTCTTTTGGCAACAGAAGGACTTAGTCAACTCATCCACTAGGCCAGACGTGAAGGAAATTTCAGGGGTATCGAAGTGGCTCCTAATATTTGTGTTACACACCTACTATTTTTGGATGATATATTACTATTCAGCAGAGGCAATAAAGGGGAGATCAAAATTTTAAAAACCATCCTGGACCTTTTTATGAAGGCCACCAAACTCACAATCTACAACCGAAAGTATTCCCTTTCTTATGAAGGTATTCTGGAGGCCGACCTGTTATGGACACTTGATATCCTCCCTTTCCCATAGGCACCTTTGGAAGCATGCATCAAATACTTGGGCTTACTTTTGAAACCAGATGGGTATCATAAATAGGACTGGTTTTGGCTTGTATCTAAAATCGAGAAAATAATCAATTCCTAGAGCCACAAGTCTCTCTCTAGAGCGGGGAGACAGGTACTAATTAAATCGTTATTACTCGCAAAATCGGTCTATTTGATCGGCGTGGCTTGGGTTCCCTTCGGCATTTTAAAAAAAATAAGAAGAATATGTAGTAATTTCCTTTGGTCGAGAAATGAGGATAAAAAATTTCTCCCGTGGGTGGCCTGGACCTCGATTGCCAAACCTAAGGAGTGGTGGGTGGTGGGGAGTCAAACATCTAATTAATTTTTCTTCTGTGCTGGTTGCGAAGTCCAACTGGAGAATTATTTTAGAAAAAAAATTGTGGACCATGGACGTTGAAAAAAAATATATTGATCCGATCCCTTTGGATGATTGGATAAGGACCTTGGTCAAAGAAATTAAGAGAGCTTCTAACATTCAAAAAGCCTCCATAAAGGTATTCAACCTGATCGGGCATGGTTTGGCATGGAATATTGGAAATGGTAAGCATTGCAAAATTGGTTTGGACCCCTAGGTGGGTTGCAACGAGGATTATGGGCCTTATCCGATGGGCTCAAGGAAATTATTTTTCAAAAAGGCCTCAACACTCTCGATCAAATAGCTCTCCCAGGTATATCCAACATATGGATCCAAGCTTGGAAATCGGCGGAGGAGATTGGTCTTCTTCTCGAATGGGCTAAGGAATGAAATGGATACATCTAGGAGATGGAAAATACATGGGTTCATTTAAAAGAATCTCCTAATAGTCTGGTTTGGATTCACTCGAAAATCAGTTCTTACTCTGCCAAGGCCGGATATGCCCATATTGTGGCATCCAAGGAGGTGGGGGAAAATGAATGGTGGTACAAGACTCTGTGGGGGATTGAATTTCCGGCCAATTCTATCCTTTTTTTTCTAGAACATACTTCGACAAAAAGTGCCAACATGTGTAATATCCCAAAATATGGACTGTTAGCAAAACATGCCTGAAAAATGCATTTTTTAGGAATGTGTGCTACAGGATTGCAAACCAGCCCTTGGATCTCTTAGATATGATAATATAAGTCCTAAATACAAGATGATATCAGAAAAAAATCTCTCTAGGTGGGTTAAACAGGTCTCCCACACCTAGTACAGCTGGAAAATTGCCCAAAGAAGGGACTGCAACACTATGTGACAAAAATTCTCAGAAAATAATGCAGTTCAGCCAAATAAATGCAGGAGGAAAATATGTAGGCTCAATTATTTCATTTACATCAGCATATCAAGATTATATTGAATCCCATATATCATAGAATAGAAGGTAGGAAACTTTACATGAAGAAATGCCAAAAATAAGAGGCTGCAACCAAATGATATGACTGTACAAGCTTGACAGCGTTATTTTATTAGTTGGAAAGAGCCGTAAGTTACACTTCAGATCTAGAGTAGATCTGTGTACAAAAATATAGATCTATATCAGATCTGTACACTATGGAGTCTCCTCTTCAAAATCCCCTTGGGGTTTTCAGCATAAAATGTAGTACATGGAGTAGTTCTGATATCTATTGCAACTGATCTATAGAATGATTCCGAATTTTTGAAGAAAATACATCAGTATTCAAATTAGATCTAAATTGAACATGGATTAGATCTATAATCCATGGATCACCACAGTGAAAGGAATATTCCCAACACTAGAGATCTCTCCTCCTTGAAGTGCCAAAAGACCCTGCAATTTCCTCCTTGCAAATAACACAGTTCTGGAAGATGGAATACGTTGCAGGATCTAGAGCAGGATGTTGCCTCAAGCCAAGATCTTAAAATGAGCTCTCCTCATCCAATACTCTCCTGCCAGTGGGATAGAAATCTTTCCCACTAAAAAGAGGCGCTAGAATGGCTTAGATCTGAATAGATCTATCCTCCACTTGCTGTAGCTTACAAAGACAACCAAAACCTCAAAATGATCTGCATTGTAGTTAGAAGAAGAGCTTGGAAAAATGCCTGATAGTGGTCAAGAAATGCAAGACTCCTTCAAGAGGCCTTTCAAGGAAGAGGTGGGATTCCCGATCAGGAAAACCCTAGTGCTAAACAACACTATTCTCAGCTAAAAAGATAGAGAATGAGAAGTTTATAAGTAGAAAAATCCTTCAGAAATAATATCATCATCAACCCCTCTCATGATGTCCTCCTCCTCCTTAAATAAGATGGAATCTTTGCCAAACCCTAAACCATCCCAATGATTTAGCTACATTCACATGATTAGCCTCCAACTAAAAATGCGTTGTGCATCTAGGTGGTTCAATGTATCTAGACAACGGTGTTGATTTGGTCTAGTTGACCCAGTCAAATGACTTAATCCCTTTCACACATAAGGGTATTTTTGCTAAGGCAGCCCAGATTTAGTCTTGTTCACATGGGCATTGATTTATTTTGTTGTTTTAGGAGTTCAATTTATCCTCCTTTACAATTTTATTCTTGCAACAAGAAAATGAAAACAAAATAGTATATTCCTATTAGATTGGGCTAATTAGGAATATTACAACATGGGACACTCTCCAAAAAATATTTATCATAGGTCCTAGGTGGTGCTGTCTTTGTAAAAAAGAGGAGGAATCAATTGATGACATGTTTATCACATGCCCATTCTCAAAGCAGGTGTGGATCTATACACTTATCCCTATGCAAGGTGGAATAATTATGGACAGGGTTCGCATCTAATATTGCATGGAATAACTGGTGGGAACACTGCAAAGACACCGATCACAGATGCTTACCACTGATTATCTCCTGGGCCATATGGATATCTAGGAATAAATGTATTTTTGAAGATGCTGCATCCTCTCCTGCTTTGGTGTCTGGTGAATGTGCTACCATATACTTGATCTCTTCTTCTCCTTTGGGGGAGAATCATCCCAGACAGGTGGTGTGTGAGAACATTTCTTTGGGCGTCCCATGGCACTACTTTGATGGCGCGGCTCCTACGGGGCTCTGTGGGGGTGGAATGATAATTCATAAAAGCTCATATATCTCTTTTGTGGCCTCTGTGGGCTTGGTTCCAGGAACAAAAATTTTGTGAAGCTTAAAACTCTAAAACTTCTTCTTTGTTGGCTTGTACACAAAGACATCACTTCGGTTCATATTTTTGGGAATTATTTGAATGTCATAAATTGGTTTAATAAATCTCAAAGATGTCAAAATTATTTACTGCTTCCCATTCTTGAAGAGATTCTTTCACTAAAAACTAGCTTTACATGCATTTATGTTTTCCATATTTACAGGGAGCGGAACCAGCACGCTGACGACCTATCTAAAATTGGTCTTGGACAAGTGCATGACTCGTGACTGATTGAAGAGAAGGATGGTTTGGAAGTTCGTGTGTCAGACACCATACCATATTGATGGGGAATCCCCATCCTTTTTTTAGTTGTTTTTTCAGACTATGTTATTTCTATTGTTATTTTCTCTAGCACTATTATATCTTCTGAAGGGGTTGTATAATTTTATCCTCGGACTCTAAGACTTACATACATTTTAGTGGTTCCAATTTTTTATATTACATACATTTCATTTATGTAGAAAGACTTATTGGATATTATTTTTACTACTCCCATCCTTCATAAGTTCGGGTTTCGGATGGTTTGTACCATCCTTGTTATTTTCTGGTGTTTCTCCCAGTTGGGAGGCCCATCTCTGGAGTTTTTAGATCATGTTTTATGCTCATTACCCTAAACCATATTTTCTGTCTTTTTGGTCCCTGAGTGTTTTCGCTATCTGACAACTATTCCCACACTCTGGTGTTGGGAGGCGGTTTCTGTTGCCCCTCGTTGAGGAGTTAAGATATTATGGAATGCTGGACATATGCGATGTAACTTTTTGTTAAATCTAATAAAAGGTTCAATTTTTTCTCGGAAGAAGAAAAAAAAAAAAACCAAATATCAATAAAATATGAGTTTTGAATATTTGATTTCTATTTACGAAGAACTTGGAAATAATTCAACTCAAGTTTTCAAAGTCATTAATGATCCTCGACAGATGTCATTAATCATCCAACCCTCCACCTCTCATGTATGTAGATATAACATAGTTTTAACTCATCTCGTAGTGGTAGAAAGTTTAATCCAATGAAGGGATAAATTACCACATTCATTCCAATGAAGGCTTGGCATCTACAAATTTTGGTTAAAGAGATAAATTACCACATCCACGCTTAATCTATGTGCGAGTAAAAATTGAAATTTCAAGAAAAATGCTTGTAAAGGGAAAGTTGAAATATGGTTAAAAATGGTATGTGACCATTTTTTACCAAAGTATTCAAAAATATAAAATAGATTAGTTATATGTTAAATATCTTGAATTTAAAGTAGCAATTGCACCATATGTTGCAAAGGAAACGTTGTAAAGCAGTAACATAGGAAGGAGTAGTATAGAGGAAAAAATATGTGATATGTTATGTGATTTAATTGAATATTTAACTTATAAATATGAATTATTTTATTTTAAAGAAATTATAGGTTTGGAGAATTGTTTGAATAAAGAAATTGTTTTTTTGTAACCTAGTCAGTATATATACCTTAGTGTATTGTGCAGATTTTTATGTGATTTAATTGAATATTAACTTATAAGTAACTACTGTCAGGTCCCTATATTACTAGTATAGTCCCTTATTGTTGTTAGTGTAACCCCCTTATTATTATTGTTGTACCCTTGTAACCCCCATATTGTTATTATTGTGCCCTTACATTATTATTGTTAGGTTGGCTAGGATTACATTGTGGCCCCCCTAGGATTACATTGTGGCCCCATGGACTCCTATATATATAAATGAGGTTTTTTCATTTGTATCATCTAAGAATTGTTCATTCATGTAATGTATTGGAGGTTTCCCCCATGAAGTGGCTTATTTCTAAGGCATTGATATCTCTTTTCTTCTATTTTTGTAGTTGGTTTCACAACATTTGGTATGAGAGCTTTGGATTCTAGGGTTTCACTGCACCAAACAAGTCATCGTGGAATTTTCTCTATAATTTTGTTTCTATGAAGTTTCAGAAGTTGAAATGTTTGGAGTGCGAAGCTAAAATCCAGAAGAATATCTTCGCAAAATTTTAGAGCTAGGTTCGCAATATTTGTAGAGATATGATCTGTGGAAGTTAGGGTTTTTTCAGGCTCCCAATTTTCATCTCAAATAGGTGATCATGGAAAATATTCACAACTCTCTCTCTAAGAATCAAATTTGAATTATGTAAAAAGTGGCCAGAAGTACACATACTGTAGTTTCGTGTCTATAAATTTCAAAGCCGAAGGAGTAAACAGTGACATGTGGCAAGTCGTACCAGTTCGCTCTACTGAACTAGTTCATAATTAGGTCATTGTGGGAGATTGGACATCAATTTGTCTTGAATAATCCAAATCACTTCATACATGTGGCATTAGAAAGAGGATTCAGAGGGATACCTCAGGGAAAATTTTCAGATATTGATGATCCGCAATCATAGAAATAATTCAATTTCAATATCGAGCTCCTCAAAAGAGAGAAAAATGTGTGCATTTTTTTTTTGAATTTCATTAGTCTTGTTTGAAGAATCAATTTGAATTGATTCCAAGGGCATATTATAATAGATATCATTATTGGGTTCTAAAATCCCCCCTAAAAAGAATTCAACATCCATTAAGCCTTGACAAGGCTCTACTATGGCACATGAAGATGAAGAAATGCAACATGAGATAAAAAAATTACAAGAGAAAATGCACCAAATTTCACTATCGCAAAGAGCAACAAAAAATGAAATGGATGTTTTAAAGAAAAACATGGAAGCTAAGATGGACGGTTTGAAGAAAGGTTTGGAAGCTATGATGGATGGTTTTAAGAATGGTATGGAACAAAAAATGGAAGGTTTGAAGGATGGTATGGAAGAAATAATGGAAGGTTTGAAGGAAGACATGGAAGGTTTGAAGGAAGGCTTGTCAAAGTTGATACATGAAATGATTCCTAATGGCGAAAAGATAGTAGAAGAAACTCATGATGAGGAAAAAACACATGTTAATTGTGATTTCATAAACTCTAATGTTGGATTGAAGAACCACCATATTCCAAAGATAGATATGAGGAAATTTGATGGGAAGGATCCCGTAACATGGATACTATAGATGGAGAAATATTTTGATCACAATAATGTGCAAAACACACAAAAGGTACACATTGCAAATTTAGATTTAGAACAAAAAACATTTGTATAGTATCGATGGATTTTCTCTCGTAAAAAAATTATCACTTGGTCAATTTTTATGGAGAAAATGATAGCACATTACAAGGATACAAAGATAAAGACCTTCTTTAGCCAATTAATAAATCTCAAACAAAAGGGTTCAGTGGTGGAGCACATTGAGGAGTGCCAAAAATTGAATATAAGGGTAATTGATATTCTAGAGGAACACAAGATTGATGTCTTCATAGGGACTTTAAAGGACAACATATAACATGAAGTTCACGTTTGGGAACATGATTCATTGGAGAAGGCATTTAGGTTGGCAAGAAAAATTAAATGTAAAATTATGGTGAAAGGAAATCCTACCACTCACATCTATAAACATGGAAGTGTTACTACTCTTAGACTTCCACAATCTACAAGGTTGACACCACAACAGTTGGAAGAAAAAAGAGAAAAAAGGATTTTCTACAGTTGTGAAATACACTAAAGGTCATAAGTGTGTTGAGAAGAAATTATTTTACATAGATTGTGAAAAGGAGGAAGAAAACGAACAAGAAACTTCAAAATAAGAGGATATACACCAGGAAGCAACCCTAGAAGAAGAAGAAATGAGTCTGACCATATGATGTAATGCATTTTTAGGAATTACCACTCCTCAAACTCTCAAGATAGAAGGACTTATCAAGAAGAAAAATGTAATAGTGTTGATTGATTCGGGTAATACCCATAATTTTCTTCATTGTAAGGTAGCCAAGGAATTGAATTGTTTCCTATACCCAGCACCAGAATGTCAAGTGATGGTTGCAAATGGAGGAACTATAAATTGCTTAGGAAAATTCCATAATATCAAGCTAGCCATGGGGGAATAAGTATTGAATAGTCCAATGCTTTCCATCCCAATGGGAGGTGCTGATGTGATATTAGGAGTATAATGGTTACAATCTTTGGGAATGGTAGATTTTAATTTTCAGGAACATTTCTTGAAAATTTTTTCGGAAGGAAAGGAAATCAAATTACAGGGTACCATAGGGAAGCCAAGAAAGATAATAATCTCTAATGTCATGATAAATCTTCTGAAGAAATAACAATGAGGCATAATTGCACAATTATTCTCACTAGAAGTTCCAACATCAAAATCATATATTTCTCCAGATCTCCAAAAATTCTTGGACAATCATTACAAGGTGTTTGATACTCCCAATAGACTCCCACCTATTCGTGATCATGATCAGGCTATTCATTTGATTCCAGTAAGTGTTCCTCCAAACATCATGCCTTACAAATATCCTTATGTCCAAAAGAGCGAAATTGAACGTATGATTGCAGAAATGTTAGAGGTTGGCATAATTCAACCTAGTCAAAGTTCTTTCTCTGCCCTAGTAGTATTGGTGCACAAGAAAGATGGATCATGACGCATGAATCCGGATTATAGGGAGCTAAATAAACTCAGAATTAAAGATAAATTTCCCATTCTTGTGATTGATGAATTATTTGATGAATTACATGGAGAGATTTATTTTACCAAGTTGGATCTTCGTTCAGGATATCATCAAATTAGAATAAAGACTAAAGATATTCCAAAAACAACATTTTGAACTCGTGAGGGTCATTATGAATTTTTGGTCATGCCTTTTGGCCTTACAAATGCACCTTCTACATTTCAAGGGTTGATGAATTTCATTTTCAAACCCTTCCTTAGAAATTTTGTGCTAGTATTTTTTGATGATATACTAATTTACAACAAGTCTTGGAAGGATCATGTTCAACATGTTGACAGGGTGATCAAACTATTGGAGGAGAAAAAATTATATGCAAAAACATCCAATTGTTTCTTTAGAGTACAAGAGGTGGAATATCTGGGTCATATTATATCTCACGAGGGTGTTAAGGTAGACCCTAACAAAATTAAGGCCATTAAGGAATGGAAACTCCCCACAACCATAAAGAAGTTGTGCAGATTTCTCGGGTTAACAGGGTATTATGACAAGTTTGTTAAGAATTATCGGAGAATAGCAGCACCTCTAACAACATTATTGAAGAAATATGCATTTTCATGGACTCCTGAAGCAACTAAGGCCTTTAAAAATTTTAAAGAGGCAATGTGTCTAGTACCAGTCTTAGCTACGTTAGACTTCACAAAAACCTTTATTGTGGAATGTGATACCTCAGGAAATGGAATTGGTGTTGTTTTAATGCAAGAAGGAAGACCCATTGCTTTTGAAATTTGTTCAATCAAAGTAAAGTATTTACAAAAGGCTATTTATGAGAAGGAAATGTTGGCAATACTACATGCACTAAAAAAATGGAGACCTTACCTAATGGGAAGTCACTTCAAGGTAAAAACTGATCATGATAGTCTTAAACACATTTTGGAGCAAAGAATATCTTAAGAAGAGCAGCAAAAATGGTTCAAAAAGATGTTGGGTTATGACTTTGAAATCATCTACAAAAAGGGAAGCTAAATGTTGTTGCATATGCACTCTCAAGAAAGGATGAAGAGGTGGAAGCATTGCTTTGTGCAATTTCTATTATCCAACCAGATTGGATAATTGAAGCAAGGGATGAATGGAAGAAGGACGAAGAAGTGTGGACACTCATTCAAAAGTTGCAACAATATCCTAGTACATCAGATACATTTAGTTGGAAAAATGATTCCATATGGTACAAATGTCACTTATATATTTGCTAGAATTCCCAACTAAAATAAAAGATTCTTTTGGAATTGCACACTTCTCCTTTAGGAGGACACTCGGGATTTTTAAAAACTTACCACAGGGTGAAGAAATAATTTTTTTGGGATGGCCTTAAATCTGATATTCAAAATTTTGTGGCAAAATGTTTGGTTTTCCAATAAAATAAAGTCGAGACAATTAAAACCCCATGTCTTCTACAACCTTTATCTATTCCAAGTCAACGTTGGGACGAGATTTCAATGGATTTTATCACAGGTTTACCTACGTATGAAGGAAGGAGTGTCGTCATGGAGGTAATTGATAGAATTACCAAGTATGCACACTTCTGTGCATTATCTCATCCATTTAAAGCAAGTACAGTTGCTACAACATTTATGGAAAGAATTCAAAAGCTACATGAAAACCCCAAGATTATTGTAAGTGACAAAGATCCCATTTTTACAGGAAATTTTTGGACGTAATTATTTTCTTGTTTGGCTACTCAACCAGCTCATAGCTCATATTATCATCCTCAATCCAATGGTCAAATAGAGGTAGTGAATAAATGTTTGGAAGTATATATTCATTGTTTTGTATCTGATAAGCAAGCACAATTGGTCAAATGGTCACCTCTTGCTGAATGGTGGTATAACACTTCCTTCCATACTACAGCAAAATTGACCCCATTTATGGAACTTTATGGATATCATCCACCATCCATCACATGTTCTTTAAGGAAAAATTCTAGGATTCAAGCAATGGAGGATCACATTGAGCATCAATAAGAAGTTCTTCAACTCTTAAAGGATAACTTAACTTTGGCACAAAATCGAATGAAACAATAGGCAGATCAATATTGTAGTGAAAGAAGTTTTGATGTGGGAGACTAGGTATTTTTACGGCTACAACCATACAAACAAATTTCCCTCAAGCAAGCTAAGAAGGATAATAAATTATCGCGAAAGTCCTATGGTCCTTACAAGGTGTTGCAAAATATTGGTACTATGGCATACAAATTGGAGCTTCCTGCTTCTTCATGAGTGCATTCATTTTTCCATGTTTCATGCTCAAAAAAGGTTATAGGGGACAAACTTCCAGTTCAAACAATATTTCCAGAACTTGTAGAGGAAGGAAAAACCATATTGGAACCTAAAGCAGTCATGGACACAAGAACTCGACAGCTACGAAATCGAGCAATTTCAAAGTATATCATGAAATGGAAGAACTTACCCACTGAAGATTCTACATCACAGGATGAGAATTTTATATAAAATCACCTAGAGCTAATTAAGCATTGAGGACAACACTTTTTTCAAGGAGAGGAGAATGTTAGGTCCATATATTACTAGTATATTCCCTCATTGTTGTTAGTGTAACCCCGTTACTGTTATTGTTGTACCCCTGTAACCCCCAAATTGTTATTATTGTGCCCTTACATTATTATTGTTAGGTCGGCTAGGATTATATTATGGCCCCACTAGAATTACATTATGGCCCCATGGACTCCTATATATAGAATGGAGGTTTTGTCATTTGTATCATCCTATAATTGTTCATTCATGTAATGTATTAGAGGTTTCACCCTCTAAGTGGCTTATTTCTAAGGCGTTGATATCTCTTTTCTTCTATTTTTGCAGTTGGTTTCCCAACAACTACTCTCACATTAATCATGTAGAATAGCTACAACTACATAGGGTGAACAACAAGATCCTATTAAGTTACATTTATGCATTGCTCTTCAAATGTGTATTTGGATTTCTCAACTCTATCCAATTGATAGAACCTATCTATGATAATGTTGTGAGTCTATAAACTTGAAAAAATAGTTAGGCCGCTCATCGTTGAATTTGGTGTTATAATCCGTAATATTTTAAAATTCTAATTAATATAAGTAAAATTAAATAATTTTCTAATATTCATTCAATTTTTAAAATATTTCATAATTTATTTTCATAATCTAACCACTATATATATTTATAAAATTTACATATGTAACAACAATTCCAGAAAATTAAGATGACAACGTTGTTTCTCACAACAATTGTGGATATAAACTTAATCAAAATATCTGTAAATACAAAACATTATTTTATCATTATTTTTCTATAAATCAGTGATACAAAAATATATATGATACTTAATACAAATATTTATACTACCAGTAATATAAAGATTATTATTATTATTATTGACTGAACTAGTAATAAAAATAAACCTTGCATAACCATAGCCAAAAATGACACATAGAAATATATATTTTTGAATTTACTTATCAAACTTTCTAAAAATATTGAAGCAACATGGTGGGCCCCAAAATAGGCGGATTGGTTGTACTGAATTGAACTACTCAATCAGTGGCATCACACACACATGCCCAATTCCATTTTAAATCTAAAATTTATTTTTAAATATAAAAATATTTTTAAAATCTAAAATCTGCAATGGAGATAAAAATAAAAAATAATTATATGGTAAATATTTGTGCATATCAGATATGGAGTAATTGCAGGTACAGGAGCACACCACATCGTGTAGCAGACGAGGGATGGAGCAATCGGCTGACAGTGGCTCATTTTTCTTGGCATGCAAAAATGACCAATCGGCTCAAAATGGCATTTTTCTTGGCATGTAAAGAAGATACGGAACTCTATGCGCCTGAAAAACTCGTAGAATAAGACCATCCATGATGATACATCCCCTTAGTTTTCAAGGACTATAGAAATTATATGTTCAAATTCAAGTTCATCCGAAAGAAGCTAGCCGAAAGAAATATCAGATCTCCAAGGTAGCAACAAAGCCCTCAGTCAAGCCAAGTATCAAAAGTGAAAAATTTATGCAAATCCAGAAATAAATAAAATGGAGGAATTCTCCCATTCTTTCATGGAGGCGATGATTGTATCGGTGAGGAAAGAATGAATGCATTTAGCGATATCACGAGCATGCCAATTTGACATCCACATAAAAAATATTGAATGTATCTTATGCTCTTCTCCAAATCACTCGCCTGGAAACCAACGAAACACAACCTCAGAAAAATAAAGATGCTTCAAAGACTGATGTAGAGAGCACTATAGAAGCAGAGCCATGAGTATCAAGGATTAAATTGTTGAGAAACAAAGGAATCCAAACCAATCCAAGCAAGGTCATAATATAACATACAACATCTTTTCCTTATTCTATTATTTTTGTAACTAATTAATAACAATATTTAATCTAAATGTAGACATTATTTCAATCAGCTAACATCAAAATCAATGGTGCACAATGATACAAGTGGTAGTTGGGGGAGTCGTTTTCAAAGAAAGACACTTTACAGCGTAAAAATATGTTATTTAAAAATTTACATATCTTTCTTTCTTATTGTTATTAGTTTTTAATGAGAATTAAGTCTTCCTCCCCAAAGCTATTTATAGGGTTATTATTGAGTTCTTTTATCTCTATATATATAATAACAAATTGAATAGCCATTAATGAAAATGTTTGGATGTTCAATAAAATAAAGAAGACATAAAATGGAATAAAATGTTTTTTTTAAATGTTTGAATAATCTGTTTTCAATTAATAATTTTTTCTTATCGATGTCAATATCAATTATTATATTTTGTATAGTTAATGGACAAATATGTCACGCCAAATCAATGAATCCTTTAATTTATAACTATTTGTTCATAAGATATCACTAACTACATTTATCTATTATGTCAAAATCAGGGACATCTATTTTGCAACTATGAACATAGATATGCCATTAACAAATTTTATTTATTTGATTTTTTATCATTAAAATATTTTACAATTAAAATTTCATTAACAATTTTTATTTATTTGACATGTTATTATTAAACTATTTTATAGTTAAAATTAATTAATTTTTTTTTGTCAAAATGTATTTTTTAAAAGTCAATATGAAAGGGATGTATAACTCTTATCTTATTGATTAAAAGTAAATTATTTTAATATATATCTTAATAAAACATTCTAAAATCAATTTTATCTAAATAATATAAACAAGTAATTGAAAGCATTTTACTTTTTAATTTAAATTTCATTTAAAATTGTTTTTATATCGTAATATTATGGAGATATATAATTTTTTAAATGTTTATTATAGAATTGAAACAGGACATTTAGAAAATTGTTTCAATGTCAATCATATATATATATATATATATATATATATGGATATATATATATATAGTATATATATATATATATATATACATATATATATATATAGATGTGGCACACATGCCAAGTAACTCTATTGAACATGATAAGTCAACACCACTTATTAAGCAAACACACCAATTATTGGTGTGTTGCTTAATATGAGTGGTGTAATTTTTATCATGTTCAATAAGGAGTTACTTGTCATGTGTGCACATGCACTTCTGCATGGATAGAATCACATACTATCCATAATTTTAACTTTGATCCATGATGCATTAATTTGTAAACAAAACACTAGCCTACTAGTTTGAGTAACACATTTGTAGAATTAACTTTTGATCTCTGTGTTTATGTTTTGTACAAATATCTTTGTCTTGGTTTCTTGTTAGATAAAATCCAATAAGAATATTATTAATTTTTCCATTTATGTCTAAATATTTTTTGAAATACTTTAATAGTCATTTTATCTTTGTTACAATTACTATTGTGATGAATTATTTTTTTTATAACAAGGAAGTACTAAGTAGCAATGGTGCATATCACACTTGTTTATGTTGAAAGGAATGATAATATTTTCTTTTGAAGTCTGATCCTTGGACAATAATCATACAATTTTCAACTTTAACCATATAATGGTTACCAAATGCACCCATTACATTTACATATATGTTATTTTCAATTAAGATTTTATTTTTGAAATTTTTACGTATTTATATTATATTATGTTATGTTAATTAATTTTTAAATTGTTTTGGGTTTAGAGACATGTATTTTACAATTTATTATAAGATACATGAGAATTTTTTTATCCTGAAAGACGTTTATATTGATGTGTATTTGTTTCGAAATATAAATTAGTGAGAAGATAAAATGATTTTTTAATAATGTTTGTTCATATCAATTTCTTGAGTATGTATATAATTTTAATCAACGGACTATAGAGATAAATATAGAAACAAACCATTTTGATTTCATGCTTTCTCTAACCCGTCTGCTAATAGGGAAAGGAAATAGTTGCATGATATTCAAATCATACATTTGTTTTGTCTTCATAAGCATTTGATCATAATTAGTTTTCCATCTCTTTGTAACCAAAGGAGAGGGATATGAGACGTTTTTTTTAGGGCTTCAACAAAAGACAATGATTTGGAAAAAGCTCGAGTGAGCCTGCACTTATGGTGCCACTTTTTATTCCTTTCCATTACTTGATTCTCAATCTAATTACTATTCTTACTCTTCTTTTGCATATAACACCTTTGCATCTTATTTATCTCCCTCCTCTATTACTACTTTTCTTCTTGGGCATTGGACACTAGATCCTCAGGGGATGTCTTTGGACCATTTCTAGGTTAACATAATCATGTGTGTTCCTTGGTAACCTCTTTCTTTTTGTATTTTTCAGATTTATTGTTTCCTCAAAGTTCCCAAGAGCTTTAAAATTGTTGTTACATGATGAAGGTCGATGCTCTTGTGATGACATTAGTAGAGATGGCCCCTTTTTGATGAAAAATCCTCCATTTGTTTGGAGTTTTCTTGAACTTAATTTCCTTACTTCACTACAACTTTGAAAATATTTCTCTTCTACGATTTTCAATATTTTTTTGAAAGAAATTGTATCAATAGGGGAACATTGAGCTCTAAAATGAGCCTCATATGAAAATAATAAAATAAGCCTTTTTATTGTATTTCTGGCTCATATCCTTGTAGGTCCACTCAAATTTCAATAGGATACACCCATTGTATGTGGAACTAAATTCCACATCCAACAACTACCCACTATGCATACTATAGAGTATATCCACATAAAAAAAGAATGAAAATACATGAAAAAGTGTCTATGAGTGGGTACTCATTGGATGTGGAATTTAATTATTCTTCCAACGAGTGTCTACTCTTCAAATTTGAGGGAACCTAAGAGGATATTAATTGAAATACAATTAAAAAAAAATAGGTTTATTCTTTTCGCTCCAAAATATTTTCCCTTATTGATGACATCACCATTTTGAATCCTACTAGTCATTTTAAAGATAAATTTGTTAGTACATTTTTGTTTTTAGGCTCGTTGTTTACCTTAAAATTCCCCTAATGGAGCATGAAAAACCATGTGCTTAAATGAGATCTAGGTATAATTCGTAACTTGATGTTGACTCCACCCATTAAGGTTTATTTGCAAATTTTATAACAACCCATTACTCCATGCCTATTCTTGCACAAAAATATTGATTCTCTTTGAGTTTTTGTCTATATCAATAGTGACCAAGTTTTTCTTCAAATTATTTTAGATCGTCATTATCATAGTAAGACAATGGATGTTGAGGTAATTAGTTTCACATTGCAGCTATTGTAATATCGTATTCAAGGTTAATGCTAAGGGTCCACAGAGAGAGATACATTCCCCTAGAAACATGAATTACGGAACAAACATGAAAATCACATCTATTTTCTCCTTTTTTAAAAGACAAAAACCATAATAAACATGACCAAAATAAATGAGTTTCTCTATCCTTGTAATATTAAATGCTAACACATTGTCATCGATGGTTCCACAACTTTTGGAATGGGAAAGAGACTTGCAAAATGTCCAACCAAATTCGTATAAAAGAGGACAATGCCTTTCTACCTTTGCTTTAGGGATGAAAGGTATATGTGACAGATATCTTATAGTATTTTGATAAAATGTTGTGATTGAGGCTCTCTTTGTTTTTATTCATTCAACGAATAAACAATGAAATTACTTCCTATATATATTCCATGGTTGGATGCTTGGATCCTGAAGAAGATGGTGAGGAAATTTCTTAGTATATCAGTGCCAAAGAAAATTCCATGGGATTCCGTTGTTCGAATTCAAAGATTGTTAATTTTTATTCTATAGCTTGAGAATGGAGTTCTTTTATAGTAGAAAAATTACAAAAGAAATTAAATCAAATACAACCCATAAAATTCGATTGAACAAAATAAATTGTAGTGATTGTTTCTCCTTTACATGGAAATAATCAAGAAATTAAGAAATTTGGCTAATGTAAACCCTAACAAATATAAGATTTCATAAGTTTATGACTCATAATGGAAACCTATTTTCGGCTTTCATCGACTAAATTCAAAAAAATAAATTTTAACATTATTCTTAGCTAGAATATTTGGATGAAGGAAAATCAATTGATAATCACAATGATGGATAGTAATATCAAAGTAATCAACTTGATTTGAACTTGTGATATATGTCCTCCTAGTTATAAACATTCCTTAAAAATATGATTTAGTTGATTGGATATTTCATTTTTGTTGTTATAAATTCAAATTGAAAACATTATGGGATATCTCCCATCTTCCAAAAATATTTATATGGTCAGTGACTGAATTACTAGAAACCAACTCATTTATTGAACCTTGAGATTTTTTTCAAGAATTTTGTTTTATTCGGAATATTATATATAGTAAATATCTTAGGAGTTATCACAAACACTCAAACCATCTGCACAAATCATGTTTATATGGGGAGGACATGGGTTCAAATATGATTCAATTCCTTGTGGTTAGCAACCACTTTTGTTATTGGAGTTAAGCTACCTTCCATCCAAATATTTTGGCAAAGAGGAGGAGATCCCTTGAGGTTTTTCTTGAAAAAAAGTCCGTAGGGGTTAGCTTAATCAATTGAACTATTTACCTAGTACATTTAGCAATGCGGAGGCCATATGTTCAAATTTTATTAAGTCTCTCTACATGATTGACCACTATTATGGTTGACCATTGAATTATCTTCCATCTATATGCTCAATAAGAGGCCGGAATCCCTTGCGGTTTCTTGGAAAATTCCATAAGGTTTAGCTCAGTTAGTTGAGCTATTAACCTAATGTATGTTAGTCATTTGGAAGTTTTAGATTCAAATATGATAAATTCCATTTATTTTTCCAACCACATTTATAGTTATCAGTTGATACATTAACCATATTGATTTTTTTAGAAGTTGTAAGGTGGGGTGGTGGATCTCAAAATATTTTCCTTTGAATATAGAAACATAAAAACCAATAAAACAACTAATTAATTGAATCATTTTCCTAAGGTATTCTACTAATGGGGGGGCCATTGGTCATATTTACAAATGAAGTCAAGTCTCTTAGGACTACTAACCATTATTTTAATTGATGTTTGAGTGGGTACATGTTTGAATACACAAAAAAATTACAATATAAACTAGTGGGTTAGGTCAATCTATTATATTCTTAGGTAAATATAAGTTGCTTAATAATTCTTGTTTTGTATTTTGATATCAAACATCAATGTACTTGGACCTATCAAGAAATTCTAGATTCTTAGCAAGCTTAGTGCATGTACCATTATCACATTATATGACTGTTTGTTCCATGTCCTAACTGAAAAGACCCACAAGTATTTTCCTCATCCATATGGCCTCACATGTTGCTTGAATTGTAGCCATATAGTGGAGCTAATCTCCCTAGACCTTTTCTTCCTACTATACTAGGAAATAGTTGTAAATACAACACTGAATATAACACCTGAACTAATTTTCCTATCTTATGGACTCCCTACCCAATATTCATCAGTGAATCCTTGAACATTCACTCCCTCTATCCTCGTGTACCATAATCCATACGTGTTAGTTCCTCTTAGGTTCTGTAACACATGCTTGTTTCCTTCTAATGAAGCTCGATATGCCTTACCATAGCTTGAATTAGTTGGTTTAATGCATAGTAAATGTCAGGTATTGTGTTCACAAGATACATCAAATTCCCCCCAAGCTTCCTGTAAATGGAAACATCAACCTCTTCACCTAAAGTGGAATTCTCCTTCCTCGAGTTTGTGGCTAGACGTGTGTCCATGGGCTTACAATTATCCATGTGAAATATCGGAAGTATTTCAGAGGCATACTTTCCTTGAGACACAAACAATGCATTAAGCCCATGTATTTCATCTCAAATTCCCTTGAAATATCCTCTTTTCAAGAGTTGATCAACTGCTCATCACATGTTAATATTGAACCATCAAAATAAAAAACAAGAATAAGAAACTTACCAGCTACCACAATAAGCTAGAGGTTCGCATATCCACTTTTGGTGAAGCCAAATCCATTGAGATAACTGTCTATCTGGGTGTACCATGCTCGGGGTAGTTTCTTGAGACCATACAATGCTTTCATGAGTCCGCACACGTGACTCCTGATCATATGTCTCAAATCCTTCTAGCTTCTCTATGTAAATTTCCTCCTCAACAACACCATTGAGAAAGGAAGTTTTCACATCCATCTGGTCCATTTTACACCCCATCTACACAATCAATGCTATAATGTATTTTATTTAGGAATATCTTGAAACTTGTGCAAAGGTTTCCTCATAGTCGACTCCCTCTACCTGAGAGAATCCTTTGGCCACAAATCTAGCCTTGTACTTCTAGATGCTCCCATAAAATACATGCTTCACTCTGTAGATCCATTTTGAACCAACCATTGATTTCCATTCTCATCTCAGAACTACCACCAATACACTGGTCTTCATGATGGATTTATATTCTTCCACCATCACATTAACCCAAATTTGTTGAGAAAATACTTCCTCAAATAAATAAGGCTTAGTATCAATGTTATAGCACATGAAAGCGGTGACCTCCTCTAGATGTGTTCTAATGTAGGGGCTCCCACATTCTCCCTAGAATCCTACAAAAATATATTCGCTTCTTTGGTTCCCTTTCTCCCTCCTCTGGATGTTTCTAGTTGAGTAGATGTCTCCACCTAGCCTCTTCTATGTACTCCCTTTATGGTTGCTCCAAAACTTCCTGAAGCTCATCCCGAGGCTCCTCCTTTAGAGATAGAAGCTATTTCTACGGTGGGATACTCATCTCTCGTTCCAAAGAGAATATATTAGCCTTGTCCTCATCTAACTTGACATCTCTCCTCACAACTATCATCCTTAGTGACAATAAATACACCTGGTAATTATGTGGAGTTCACTGTATCCTAAAAAAACTCCCAAATTTTCTATATGCTCAAGTTTCTTCCTCAAATCCTTGGAGAGATGAAAATAAATTGAAGCTCCAAATTTTTTTAAATTAGACACATCAGCCTTTCTCACAAAGAAATATTCCTCTGGTGTGATCATACCACGTATTCTATGAGGACTCTGGTTCTACAAGTAGACTGCGATGTTGCATGACTCTTGCCATAGATGTAATAGAAGCCCCTTATCATGTAACATGTCTCTGACTGATCCTACTATGCTTTTATTATTCCTTTTAAATACCCCATTATGTTGTGGGTTATGGGGTGCTATTAGTTCTCTTTGAATACCTTCTTTGGAACAAAAATACTTGAAGACATTTGAAACAAATTCACCTCCATTGTCACTCATGAGAGTCTTCACCTTCTTCCCAGTCTCCTTCTTAACCAATGCCTTGAAATCAACAAATTTTGAGAAAACTTCATCCTTCTTTTGCATGAAGAGGATCCAATGTTTTCTAGACAAATCATCAACAAAAATAACATAGTACTTATGTTTTATTATGGAGGTTGTGCAAAAGGGTCCACAAACATTAGAGTGGACTAGTTCTAAGATTGCATATACTCTGCTATCTCGACCATAGAATGTGGATTTCATATATTTCCCTAATGTGCATCCCTTGTAGAAATCCTACTGCTCAACAGAGGCTTTAGGTAGACTAGTGGCACTAAAATGAAAAGACCCTGTAGTGGATGTTTTTGAGGAACCCCTTATAAAAATAGCCCAAATATCCATTTTTAGTAGATTTCTCTAAAGGATGTTGGCGGGTGGAGCTTTGTGCGGGTGTTTTTTTTCCAGTGCATTTCTCATCATAAATTTCACTGGTGCGTTTTTCTCACAACCCACTCGTGCATACTAGAATTTGGCAGATCGAGACACCGTGCTCTTCGTACAAACTCACCCGATGTGTCTAAGGACTATAACGAACCAATGCCCTATGTATAAACAGGCCCGATGCATCTCATTAATCTAGTGCACTATAATGACGTGTGGTGCACCATCAATAATACCACCCGGTGTGTCTAAAAAACTCACACACCGAAATAGGGTTAAATAAAAAAATTTACCCGTTGTAAAAATGTAATTTTTACTTCTTCAGTGCTCGAGACGTCTCAAGCACCGGTGTTAATTTTCCTTGTCTGAGGCGCCTATCATCGGTGCTCCCATTACACACACTTTTTTCGTCCACTTCCCACCTTGTGGAGTTCGAATTTTTGAGAACGATGGGAAAATTTGGTTTCTTCAATTCCTCAGAAAATATGCCTCCTCGACCCGCAAATGTACATGTATTTTAATTGTTTCTCAATAACTAAATTTTTTAGGTGATTACATTTTTTTTAAACCTTAAAATTAAGCGTTAAAAAAAAAATTATGCATAGTGCGCTAAAGCCATTTGCCTCGCACTGTTCGCGGTACTGCCTCTAAATTTATATGCCGCACCACGAACATTACTAACGAAAACAACAACGGGTTCTAGTGTGGTACCAAAAAAATGCACATCGTGACTAATTTTAAAACAAACATGGTGGTGTAGTCGGTTAAACAACCGAAACTTTGACTATGTACTAGTGTTAAAAGGGCGGTGCATTGACCAAACTATCTGCCACATCATTACATAGTCAACGGTGCGGTCCTTTACAGAACCACACCATGGAAAATATAATTCTATTGAGTGTTGCATTGACCAGAAGATCTGCCCCGGGGCAGACATTTTGGTCAGCACACCACCCACCTAACAATAGTACATGGTCAATGGTGTTGTCATTTACATGACCACACCGTTTACCATGTATTATTATTGGGTGGTGCATTGAACTAATTATCAGCTCCGAGGTAGGTAGTTTCATCAAAATGCCATAGAAAAATTAATTTTATATTTTGCAGTGCTTGAAAAATTTCCATGCGCACCGAGAGCATTGCATGATAAAAACATACGCACCAGTACCATTGCATGACTGATTTTTTGGGTGCACCGAATATTTTTTTTTCAAATATATATATATATATATATATATATATATATATATATATATATATATATATATATATGTATGTATCTATGTATGTATGTATGTATGTATGTATGTATGTATAGATACATGTCTCATTTAATAAAATAAATGTATTTAACATGTGAATCATTCAGTGACGTCGATGGAGAGAACAAATTGAACAACAAGAACATATGGATCATGAGTATAACGTGATTCACTTGTGGGAGGAATGAGAGAGGGAGATAATTATGTACCCTCACCCTATTACAACAGCCACCTACCTCCTCCTAAGGGAGGTATGCCTCCTCAAGTTCTATGAGGAGGCTACATCCCTGAAGGGCTATAGTGGGTTATTGGGACAACTGATCTTTAGGTGGGGTGCCCACCGACAGGCTTTACGGGTTGGTCCTGGAATGTGGTACGCGCACAGTGAGGATGACATATATTTTATTACTAGCCTATCTAGGAGAGGGCTGGATTTTCCCCAGTTCCCATATGTCCCCATAGGCTATGAAGTAGGGAGTCATTTTTCGTACTCCTAGAGATATATTAGGGATGATATAGTTTCTCCTGCATATTTTCAGGTGTTTGAATTTTAATTACGTATTTCTTCGTTTGGTGCAAAGGAGGTGAGGTGCCTCTTATTAGTGCTAACAAGCATTGCACAATATACCAATGACATGAAACACATTATTTGTTCAATTTTATTTTATGTTCATTCTTCATTCCAGGTGTCACGACCTGTGAGATGGTCTGTGATTTGTTTGCGGTAGTTTTGTACAGTCTTAGATAGATTTCGTTCTCAGGAACATGGGAGGTTGACCTTCCCTTTTGCTTCAGAGTTATTTTGTTTATTTTTTGATAGGTTTCTAGAGGTGAAGCCTAATTTTTTTCGGCATCCTCATAGGCCGGTGTTACATGTATGGATGCAAATGTGGGGCCAGATGATGCCCAAGAGTGGACAGTCTGAATTTCCTACCAGGAAATCTCCTGATGCACTAGAGTTACTATCGAGCATTGATGGTCACTCCTCTATTCTAGTGACATGTCCATATGTCGGTTTGGATTGGCGATGGTGTACCAACACCCTCTTCATACAGAATGAGCCGCTGGATGCAAGAGGTAATATTAGTGTTTTCTTTCAATTAATATAGTTTCATTTTATTGTCTTAATTAATTAGAATTATCAAATTTATTATAACACGTTCTTTAACTTGTTTTATTAAATTTTTTAATGAGAATTTCTAATTATTGTTGTGTACTATATATTTTTTAAATATTAGGACATTCTTTGGGGATGAGAATACACCCCCACCGAATGATCCAGGTGTAGATGTTGACAATGATATGGCAGAGGAAAGGATGAGGGTGAAAAACATGATCATGAACAGGTGGAGATACTCGTGGGGATTAGACATAGGCCGGACACCTGATTTAGGATGGAGTTGGGTGACCAACTTTGTCGAATACTAGTTGATGAGGGAGTCTGCCTGGCTATGATGAGAGAGATTTAGGATGATTGTAGGCTCACACGGCTCTGGAGAGGAATGCACCATGATATGTTGACTCTCATGCATCATGTCATTGGAGCTTCCAGAGCACTAGCGTGGGATAGGAGGGGTAGGAGTTGTGGAGATGCATGAAAAAACATCACCTCATTTGATGATCATGATCATGAGGGGAGTGATCATAATTCTAGTACTACAGCTCCACCTCCTTCAACTCATAGCAGATATCATGATGAGAAGCCAACATCCAGTCCTGATCAACAGGCATCATTTGAGCAATCTTCACCATCTCAACATACACCTAGTCCTGAGCAGGCACTTGATCATGAGCAAGTGGGTCCATCAAAGGAGGCAGGTCCATATGAGTAGGTCGCACCATCGACTAAGCAAACTACTTCATCGACGAGCATGAGCAGGCAATTCCTGAAAATACTGCACCATCGACTGATTAGCAGGCACACCATATATCTGAGCATGAGGTTGCACCATCGACTGAGAAAGACTCGACTAGTACTTGTATTGATGTAACACAAGATATTTGACGTTTATATGCAGTTATATATTTTGGACATTATATATATATATATATATATATATATGGTCCATGTATTTTATGTTCATGTTGATATACTTAATTTACATCTTGGTGTTCATCATGATGTGTAGATTGTTAGGTTGTGTTAGTTCTGTTCATTTAATTTTCTTGCAGATAGATGTGTATGTGATAGCAGTTATTTGACATGAGATGTATATTTGATGTTTGTGTTGTGATGATGTTATACAATGCTTGTGTTTTGTTAGATGATCACGATCATGATGCTTAGATGATGTTAACGAATTTGAACGTGTGTTTTAGTAGAATATGATGTTTGTACGATGGTTATCATGATCATGATGTTTATTTTTAATACTAAATCATGTTATTCATTAAATATTATGTCGTGATTGTAATTGAAATTTTAATTGTAATTGTATGTAAAATATTTGTAAAATCATAATTGTAATTGTAATTGAAATTGTAATTTTAATCGTAATTGTATGTAAAATATTTGTAAAATTGTAATTGTAATTTTAATTGTAATAGTATGCAAAAAATTGTAAAATTGTAATTGTATGTAAAATTGTAAAATTGTAATTTTAATTGTAATTTTATTGTAATTGTATGTAAAATATTTGTAAAATTGTAATTATAATTGTATGTAATGTCATCATTCAATTTTATTAAAAATTTTAAATTTGTAAATTTGTAAAATTGTAAATTAATTGTTAATTTTCAACCATAACTTCCACAAGTAAAATGCATACCATAAATATTGTTAAACTACCATAATTGTAAACTTGTAAAACTGTAAAATTGTAAAATTTTAAAATTGTAAATTTGTATGAATATAAATAATTGTAAAATAATAAATCTAGAATAATATGAATTTTTGTAACATAATAAAGTTTAGAAAATAATTAAAATAAATTCATGTTTTTAATTATAATTATTTTATTATGAGCTTACATACCAAAAATAATAGTATACACTTTGAATATATCATTTACACACATTCGAATCAATCAAGTAGTTGTATTATTTTAGGAATTGACATTATAAAAAAAAATAACTTTATACACTATGCCATTGTTTTTGAGATCAAGATAATTGCAAATTATCAAGTGAAATGATTTTAACATTAACATAATGCAAACCAATTAATTCAAAATACATATTATAATGTTTCGAAAAAAAGAGTCTGAGTTATAAGGTAATTAAGTCCTATTCTTTATAAAAACCAACCTTAAAAAGTATAAATGATGAAATAACACGTACCATATCACTCTCAGTTCTCATGATCACCCTCATTATCTTCCAGCTCACTTGGCATGATAACACTATTGTTCTCAAAAACATGTTTTGATCTAGGGTCATGTCTCAATATGAACCACCAATCCCTATTCAACACATCTGGGTAAAAAAACACCTGGTTGTAGTGTTTGGGAAAAACATAAGGCTCCTTAGCTTCATCCCCCATCTTTCTAGAGTTGATACATATCATCCTACTATCGTGATCTTCTTTTAATTTATTATGATCAAAGGTGTCCCACCACTTGTACCTAAAAATAACAAATTCGAAAGAAGATAAATCTAGTTCAATGATCTCTTGTATATTTCTGACGTAACCAAACTCCCTCGTACGAGGTTTTTATCATGGTAGATATCTTGACTAGATTGATCAAACTTGACTTCCACTATACAGTCTTGTGCCATGTGTCCATAATCATCATTTTCTGTACAAAAATAGTGTCCATATGCCCACATAGAAGGGATAAAATTCACCTATAAAAAAGTTAAAAAATCAAAGTTTCATGTGCCTTATAATAACCCAACTGTTAAAATATTAAATCTAAATGTAATTACATTTCAAAGGTGCATTATTAAGTATAAAATGTACATTAATATATTATTACTGAGTGGGTGCACCCAATCCCTACATTTAGTGTATCCTCTCCAGCACGCGAGTAATGACTGGTTGCACCGTATTTCTCTCTGTATTTAAGAAATCCAAATGTTGGGGCATATAATTGGAATTTTCTCTTTTAAATGATTGGGATAAGACACACTTCTACCATTCAACCGTTTGAATTATTTCCTGCCACTATCCCATATCATCCTCTTTTGTTCGTACAGTGCGACTTACGATTGTGTCACTTCGGAATTGTAAATAACAAATCTATTGTTTTCTGCAATTTATGCATTTGATGATGAAATCAAACTGACATATAATGCATATGAGATCAAAATATATATTATATATAAGTTCAACATGAATATTTACTTTCTGTAAATTTGAAAAATTATAAGTCTCTTACTCTCTATCAAGCGGCTTTTCCATTCGTTTGGAGCAACTCCCCTTCTCTTTTGTCTTCATCCCTTTCATCGCCTCAAATCACCGCAACTGGTATATTTTTTATTTTCTTGATGTACTCACTAGCATAATATAATGACTCATATAATATGTACCCCTTTTTCATAGACCCCTTGGGTTTTTCCCTATGTCTAACAAAACCTTTCAATTTCTTCATGTACCTCGTTAAGAATAACATCCAACAACAAAAAAACACCCCAACTAATTCAACCTCATTCACTAGGTGGATTAGAAGATGGACCTGCAAGTCCATGAAACTCGTTGGAAGTTCCTTCTCAAACATACAAACAATCTCAATTATCTCTTTAAGCCACTGTGGAATGCTAGCCACATGAATCTCCTTTCACATGATCCAACGTAGAAATGTAGATAATTTAGATATGGCACTTCCTAGGTATTGGGGGAGTTCATGTTTTACGGACCCATGCACGAACAAAGGATAATGACAATGAAAATTTATAAACACATGCAATAACATACCAAATTAGTTATGTTTTATGATCCCGCATGGGATAAAATTCATTAATATAAAAAATAATAAAACCATGCTTTTGAAATCATATGTACTCTTAGAATATTCAAATGGTCATGAGATTTAAACCCCAAAAAATGGTCATCCGCGGTGAAGCAACGCCGTAGTGAAGAAACATATAAAGATGGCACCCTCACACCCATTATAAATTCCTTTTCCAAAGAAATATCATCTTTTTACTTAAATCCATGCGACATCACCTTCTTTGAAATACCAATTAGAGGGATCAACACCTACCTCTGATCATGTAGTTTCTAATAATCTTGGCCAATGTTTATTTTTAGTTTTTGAAGTAATAATATCTTTCCTAATAGTCAATGTGCCACTTTGTTTCGATGATATGTGCCTCCATAAAGAAGATGAAACATTTTTAAATATATGCATGAGATCTAATAAGTGGGTAATCTTTTGATGCTCCCAATGTGGGAGGTTATAAAAGATAGATTTCCTTTTCATCCCAATGGGAAATTTCTCACAATAGGTGTCGAAGAATTTTGGATCATCGAACATAGGCTACCCATTTGAATCAAACATTTCTATGAACTCCTCCTCATTCTCTCTCTTATATTCTCTAATACATTCAGTTGGTGTCGTTATTGGAGACCTTTGGGTTCTCTCTTGTTTACCATTGAAAGTAGATGTTCCTCTTCTATAAGGGTGTTCTTCTTGGAGGAGTACCCTGGAGAAGTCATACACTGGCTTTCGTAGGTCGCTGGACCATCTAGCTTTCAGAGAAGGTCCACAATATTTACAAAGAAAATACCCTTTTATTACAAGACCTACGAGATTATTGTATACAATATATATGCATGGCACGTTAATGAACATCATGAAGATCGAAACAATTGCAATGAATTAAATAACTAATATGCGAAAGAATATTGTTACGTATATAAACAAATCAATAAAAATATAATTTACCAGAGAAAACTCCTAAGACTAGATAATCATGTGCCATGTAAGCACATATGCCATACAACATAAAACTACTCTCTACCATGATGGGTCTTGATACACCATTTAAATTTATCCCATCCCATAATTCCTTCAATTCATCTACTTGTGGTCATAAGTAGACACCCGTATTCTTCACTTGTCTTCTACCAAGGACTATGAGAGTCAACATAAGATTTTTATTCTTCACGAAAAAACATGTGGGGGTATTGTTATTGATCACTACTACAAGCCTAACATAATATTTGGTGTTGTGGACGGAATACGGGTTGACGCCATCCATGGTTATGCTGAGTTGTAGACTTCGTACTTCATCCTTTAATTTTTCGGGCCATTTATCCTCTATATGCTTCATGGCTATTACATCTATTGGTATTCACATAACTCCTGACTGAATTCTATGTGAGGCATGACATCCCTACAACATATCTAATTATTTGCAACGAAAGAGCCTTTGAATCCTTGGGATTATAGGCATGTGCCTCATGATTTACCCTTATTTTTTTATTTATCATACCTGTCATGCCCACATTTTGGAAACATCTCTTTGTCTACATATTCTCCTCTATATATAATAAAATCATTTAGACATGCATGATATAATATGTACTCAACACCCAACATTGTCAACAATTTCTTTACCTCTTCACAGCTACCAGGCAAGACATTATCACTCGAAAGAACCTTATCTTTGAATAACCTATAATTGGTCATGTAAAATATGAAATGTACATTAATGCCAATATAATTATTAACATTCATAAATTGGACAATTTTTAATGTTCATTATGTGATTATATTTATCAAAATATAAGGTATCAAGACTTGATGGTCAATTACCTCAAAAATTCTGAGAAAAATGCATTCGAAAAGCCAAACTTTGCTTTCAAGCTATAGAGTAACATAATTGTTCACAACTGGGTAGAATTTTAATAACCGCTGGGTCCAAAGAGAGGGGTGGTGGAAGAATATTTAAGGCTTTCGAAAAAGGTATCAGCAATATGAGCATCATCCCCTAGTTGATCATCATTCTGGAATGCATCTAATAACATTGCCTCCATTGAAGTCATATCCCTTAAGTAATCATCCATACCAAACTCTATTTGATTGCCTCCATTTCCAGCTTGTGAAGAACTACTATTGTTGTAGTTATTCTTAATTGGTGAATCTAGACGTAGTGGGAATTAAATAGGTGGTTGATTCAACCACTCTTGTTATCGTTCCTCTGCAAGTTTTTCTCTTAATTCAACCTTCTCTTGATTTGAAATTGTCATGGGGTGCAACGGAAGATGGTAGGTAGGTCGCTCATCATCACTAGAATCCTAATAATTTCAAAAAATATATTTGAACATGATTAGTACAAAATCGGTGATATCAATTAGTAAGCACGTTGACAATGCATGATTAATTGGTTTCACATTGAAATAATTACATTAATATACCAAAAAATTATTATTACCATCATTTTCCCATTATTGTGGCTAGAATATGCAATGATACAATTGAGACGGTTAAGCGATTGTCAATTGTCATCTACCAAATGCACCTTGTGGTATGCTGCTGATAAGAGCTTCTGAAGTTTTGGATTTGTTTCAATATTTTGTGCATCTGAAATTGATTCTGAATTTGAATGAATCTGCAAATTTGTATACATTATTTTTATTCAGCTAATTGACATGGATAAAATAAATAAATTCAACTAGATAATGAAAATATAAATAAAATCTGAAGTAAATATTACGTCTGGAAATGGATAGGGCGAACTTCGCGATGGACTTTGAGAAATATTATGGAACGAGTTGGAATTTTAAGAATTTTCCATTTAAAATAATTATGAGATTTTCTCTCTACATTTGAGAAAAAACAATAATAAATTTTGGTGTACATACCTAAAAGCAATTTTGGTGCCTTAAAAATGGACTTATGTAGGGAGCCCCTACATTAGAACACATCTAGAGGAGGTCACTTCTGCATGGATAGAATCACATACTATCCATAATTTTAATTTTGGGACTTATTATTATCGGTGCTAATGTACAGTTAACTGCACCAAGGCATTTTATTTACTACACACAGGTGCCGTGTTATTAACTGACACACCAGTTCAGCCAGTTAACAAATGCACTGAATATCCGGAAATAAAAAAAAAACAAAAATTTATAACTTTAAAGTGAAAAAAATCAGTAAATTGAAGAATGGGCGAAAAATTATTTTTGGAAATCTAATTTCATAAAATGGTTCTTTAAATAGTAAAAGCTATTCATTATTTCATTATTTTTTTTATAGTGTCAGTTGGATTTAATACATGCATAGTACAAATCTTAAATTTTATTGTGCATTTTCAAAAAATAAAAATAAAAATCTTACGGTAAACCCTTTCTTCTTCTTGTTTCTGCCATAGCTTCTTCTTGTTTCTATGACTTCATAATTAGGGATTCTCATTTTGTATTTATAGGGTTTCTATTTCTATCTATAAAGGTGTATGACATATAACACACGGGACCACTTGCAGAGTCATTTCGCAATCCCTGTCGGCCCTTGCATAATTTTTTAAAAAACATTTTTTTTAATTCGTGCACCTTGTGTAAAATAACGCACTGGTGTGCTAATTTAGTATAGCTCACCGGGCGCTTATTGTTTTATAAAAATAATTTTGTATTAATTTATGTTTCTGTTAATTGGTGCACCAGTTAACATATAACACACCAGGTCCTTTTTTTTACAAAGAGCACTCTACGATGTTTCTACTTTTTTGGCAGTGCGTTTATAAGAACATACCGCACTGCCTTCTGTACATACTGTTTGAAAGGTGAACCGTTTTCTTGATTTGTTTTCTTTTTACCTGAAAATTTTGTGAATTATTTATAAAATATATTAATTAATGGTACGGTACAGGTTTCATATTGATAAAGAAATTTGTGATAAGAGATAAAGTAACAAAAATATTAATAAAAATTTGAGAAAAGAAAAAAAGGAAAGTTCTTTTTAAATTATTTACAAAAAAAATTATTTTCGAATTATATGTACATTTAACTAATATGTATTGTTTACTTGGTATTATGTAGAGCTACAAAATGAGGATGCTTGATAATATTATTTCTGATCTAAGACCAGAAAAGCGTAAAAGATTCATGAAAAATTGCAGAAGGATGAATCAGGTAAATGAAAAAATAATATCGATCCAATATGAGTTTATTTTTTGAAATTTCATTAATAATGTACCTAAAAATATTATATAACATGTTTCAAAAAATATATTAATTCACATATGTTTAATGTTCTACAGGGACAAAAAACAAAGAAAATGAATGTTGTTCTAAGAAAAGTAAAAAAATAGAACATGCAAATGAAAATGAATTTCTCCTTAGCTCATCTGGAGTGGTGCTAGAGGTTAACAAAAGGGTAAAATCTTTTACAAAACTTTGACGGATCTAGTGGAATGAATGTATAGACATTATTTCCACTTACAATACAAAAATTAATCAAATGATTCCAAGAACCAAATTGTATTTAAACTACAAGATGAGTTTTCATATAATTGGTCAATGAGACATGTCAGACTTTTAATAGAAAAAACGTACAACAACAAAAAAGAAGGAATGAAAAATTAATATATTCCTTTAAATGTTTATCTAGAATTATATGTATATATTACTATAAAGAAATCATTTATAAATATCAATTTTTTTATATTTACTTTTCATATATCAATATAAAAATTAAATAGTTTATTGTCATGTTACATTTTTAGGAATATTATGGAAATATCAAAGGATGAACAAGCTGATATCAGAAATATGCTAGTAGGAATGTCCAAAAAGGTGTACAAGGAGATGGTCAAAGATATGGACATAATTGCATTGCACGAGGAGCCATCTCAACAACAACATGCTTCAAATGTAATATGTAATCATTTAATTTTTCAATTAGGTACAAGAAATAAACAATTTAGCATTAAATTTTAAATTTTCAACTATTTTTTTGCAAAAAAAAAAAGAAAATGAAACCCACTCAACACATAAAATAGGATTCCATGGAAGAAAATGGTTGACATATATGTTTGTGAGTAATTGTTACTCCATTATAACAACTCAACTAGATTTAATTTTTGTATATTTTAAGTTGTTTTGCAAGAATCATCATTGAATGTCTTCAAACAGGTGCTAACATACAAAAACGAACCATCAAATGAATTGATTGACATTAGGTTAAATATGGGTTGTCAGTGTATGTTGGCATATCAAAAATTAATTGTGGAATTTGTAAGCATCTATCTTGTTTTACTTAGCTCCATCTATAATTAGTGGAGGGTGGGAAGCTTATTTTGGTCTTGAAAATAATTGTTAACCAACAAACCTTGTGATGTGGGTAAAAAGAAACTCCTCTTTGAAAATTTATTCAAACCTATTATCTTGTATGGATGTGAGGTTTGGTGTTGCAGCATCTCTAGAGAATCTTGGAGAAAGATTGAGCAACTACATAAGCGTATTATAATGTATAACCTCAAAATTAAAAGAAATTACACTGTATCATATTCTGCTTATAGAAGTGGGTCTTTCCCCTATCGAGAGGCTAGATATGACTAGGCTCCTGTTGTATAAGCAAAAAATCGATAACATGGAAGACTATAGACTTCCTAAGCTAGCTTTAAATTCTAGCCAAAACCACCAAAGGCTCAAATGAGTTTGGTATAAAGATACCTGAGCCTGGTTAAACCATTGGGAGATCGATGAAAATGTTGCATTACAAAATATTAATAACATTAAAAATATTTTTACTTGTAAGTTTAAAGAGAAAATGTGGTGTGAGAAAGATTTAGAGGTAAAAAGAAAATTAAGATTTTATAAGGAGGTCATCAACCCGAGTCTAGAAGATTAGAAATATCTCTCAGTTCTAACTAGTAAAAATAAAAAAAAAAATATGGCCAAGAGAAGAACGAACTCTCATGACCTCCATTGTGAGACAGGTCATTGGGCAGTTCCTAAAACACCATGGGTGGAAAGGATTTTCCATCTCTATGACAATATGAACATTGAGGATGAAACACACTTCCTCTTAGAGTGCCCTGGGTACATGCACATTAGATCTCAGTTTCATAATATATGTTGCAATACCAAACTTCCTAGCCTTTTAACATGTCAAAATCATTGTCAGCTCGGGATGCTTCTCTCTAAGCTCTTTGAAGATAGGAGTACAATTTTAAAACAAACTAAATAATTTGTTTCTTTAGGTCCGATAGACCAAAGTTTAGTCTCAGTGGATGTTAACCATCATCATTGTCATCATTAGAACAAAAAATCTTTTATATTAAATAAATGATTTGTTATGGGGTATAAAACTTGCAGAAAAAAAATTATGGAACTCCGCCAACAAATGAATTATTGAAATATGGCATCAAATTTGGTTTTGAAAGAATGTGTATAGTTCATGAGTCAATTTTTTCTATGGTACATTTATTTTCGATTTACGTTGATGTATATTATTTAATATTTCAATTTTCATTATTCTCAGCAATGTATATACATTCATTACAATTTATTTTTATGTTTGTAGATGGAACTTGAAGAAGATGAAAACAATTAGCACCGTGAACAAAAATTCCCTCAAAATAACGCAAGTCATGGAAGTAGCTCGAGCAATGACAACAATTCCAACTAAGAATTATGATCAATATGTTTGGATATCAAAGCAATGCGTTGTATTTTTTGAAATATTTGTCTGTGAAATCAAGCATATTTTTTTAATGTAATGGACATAGTGTCCCAATTGAAAGACATAGGGATACCAATAACTGTCCCATTTTGTATGACAAAGAGTGTCTTATTCATATCTCTCTCTCTCTCTCTCTCTCTCTCTCTCTATATATATATATATATATATATATATATATATATATATATATGTATATATATATATGTATATATATATATGTATATGTATATGTATATATATATATATATCTATATATATATATATATATATATATATATATATATATATATATATATATCTGTGTGTGTGTGTGTGTGTGTGTGTGTGTGTGTGTGTGTACATTTTAATTTATTCTATTGCGTTCTGCAATGTCACTGTGAAATGTTACACCACTGATTAAATATATGGATGATTAAATATTATAATGAAGAGATGCGAAATCTGATGATATGATATACAGAATTAATCCAAACATCACATTCAAATGAAATAATAAAAATTTAATTTATATGAATACTTTTATAAGATATGTGTCAACTTTTGATGAATAATGGATTTTAAAAAACCACAATAATTCCACTGTCATAGGTCAATGTTTCTAAACAATAAAAAATGAACACCAATGCATGTTATTTACTGCGTAGTGGCGCATTTGTAAGATAATGCACACGTGTGCATTTCTACAACCTATGGGCACCGCGAAAATACCAATAACAATTATAAAACTGGTGTGCTTTATCGACGACTACCACTCGGGGGGTTTGATAGGCATTGCAGGAATCTGTGTGGTTTGCCTTTAACGCACTAGTGCATTTTTATAACTAAATGACCAAGTGTGTTTTATCCCCTACATGGCCTAGTGTGGTTTTACACCTTAACGGCCTGGTGCATGCACGTTCCATCAACCCGGTGCGACTGGATGGGTGACATGCATCGAGCCATTGCTAAAGGCCCAGGGTAGTTTGAATTTTTTTTTCCATCTCGGTGCTTGGAAGGTTTACAGTACCGATGCGTTCACGGTACAACGCACTAGTGTGTTGACACTGGATGCGCACACCAATGAGAAAAACATCCATAACAACCTCTGGTCACCCAGTTTTTTTTAGCTGAGTTGAAATTCTGTTAGAAGCTTCGCCAAAACCTCAATTACCAAAAATGAATGTTGTAGCAGATGTTTTTGTGACAATTTTGGGAAATTTTATAACACTAAAACCCTCCTTTATAACTTTCGCTAGAGGGTCTTTTCCTTGTAGTGTGGTAATTTTTTGCATGAAATTTAACGCACCATGGCATAGATGACCCAATCTCCTGTGCGAGAGTGCTTCAACATCTCAACTCTACAATTTTTCACTCTTACTGCTCAATTTAGTGCAATTTCCCACCTCAAGTTTGTATAGGTTCTTCACTCTAACTCCAATATGCTTCACTTTCTCGATAATTATGCGTCTTAAAATGATTTCCCTTTACTGAAAATAACATCATAACCATGATCCTCCAATACTGCTATAGATATTAGGTTATCGTTTAGCCCAGGTACAAACATAACATCTTTGATGTGAAGAGGAGAGGCTTTCTCCCTCTCAAAGGTGATAGTACGAATTCCTGTAACATTGTACCTCCCATCATCCCCCATTTTTATGTGTATTTGGATATCCTTCTCCTCTAGGATACTGAAAAACTCCTTGCACCCTGTCATATGGAATGAGGCACCAAAATCAAGCTAGCCCACACACCCCATAATAGTCTTTTCTATGCATGTTATTAAGGTGAATTCTAATTCAAAATTTTAAGTAAATGCCTCACCTCCTACTCCTCCTGAAGCCTTCTTTGCAGGACTTCTTTTGCAAAAAAAAAATTTACATAGTGCCCCCATTCATGGAAGTGGCATGATTTTCTCTTTCTCAAGTCTTTCTTCATTCCATTATTTTGTGTGATTCAGGTTTGGCTTGGGTTCTTATTTCCTTTTCCCTTCTTCCCCTTTCCAAAAAATGAAATAATCTTTTCACCCTTTCCTCTAGATGAAGTTCCATCTTTGGTATTTCTCTTGAACTCTTATTTAACCAAATTTGACCACAAACTTTCCCAATTCGGTAATTTTTCCCTTCCATTCACAGAGTGCTAGCAGTTGTGCCAGGATTTTGGAAGGCCTATAATAGATTGGCTCACTAGGTGAAATTTAACAACATTAACCCCATCTCCTCCAAGTTCATCAAAAATTGATTAAATCCGGAGAGATATTGTGGAATGGTATCATTCTTATGCATCATAATGTTTCAAAGTTTGTATTTCAATGCCAATTTTATTTGGTCACTACTATACTCAAATAGATCAGTATATTTCTTCCACATAGAAAATGGTGTCTCCTTTCCATGGAAATTTTATACCACATGCTCTCTCATACCTTCCAGAAGAATTCTCTTGGCCTTTGCAACATCCTTCTTCCACTGGGATAATTGTTGTGCATCAGACTGTTGGGGTTTTGCAATTCCAACTTTAGCATATTTGAACACACCCTTATCATCAAGGAGTGATTCCATTCAATCCTTATAGGATATGAAATTCGAGCTACCCTCCTACTCTAACCTTGGTTCATTGAAAGAAATTCTCTCAAATATGAAAAAAAAATTGTACTGAAATTGCAAATTCGAAATTCCTAAGAGACAAGCTCACAATACAGGTTCTAAAGTGATTTCAGGGTTCTTATACCATGTATAAATTTGAGAGGAATTGCAACTGATCAAGATTTCAAAGTAAAAAACAAGATACACAATTATCTTCTTCTGATCTTCTAATTATCTTCTATTGCTACATTTCTAACAAATTTAGTTGTCTCATTGGTTTACTAATCAGTATTGTCTATGGTGCTTAAGAAAATTTGGTCATTCCCATGGAGATTTCGCATGAGAGATAAGGTAGTGATGAATTAGACCGAACCCTACCTATTGATTATCCAACCATTAATATATGTGTTGTAATTATTTATGATAAATGTATTCCTCGAAGACATGTGAATTATAAAATTTTCCCCTTAATAACTATATTTCTTTTGGTCATCTAATCACTTATAATGTTGTTATTTCTCACAATGGTAAATATCCCTATCACTAATATTTTCATTATGTTTTGATTAAACCCTTAGGGTATAGAATTTTTATTTTTTTTAGATATATACCTTAAATTAGTTATTGAATGATTCGTTTTCATGATGGTTGTTTCATGTTTTTCATTTAATAAAAGTTATACATACACGATTTATTATAACAGTTAAAAGGAAAACCAATTTTAAGAAAAAGAATAATTAGAAAACTACATTAAAAAAATAGTTTTTTGATTTATTTAATAAGTTATACTTTCATACTTATCTTTCATTTCACTAATATCTCCATATATGGATGGTATTTTCTTTACAATTAATCTAGTAAATCATATTAATACGTATAAAAAACTTTAACAAGCACATTTCAAAGGTGGAATTTGTTGTGTAACCAGCTCCAAAAAGAGAAGAAAAGAGATATAAATGCCTTAGAAATGAGCCACTTCGAGGGGGAAACCTCCAATACATTACATAAATGAATAATTCTTGAATGATATAATTTACAAAACCTCCTTTATATATATAGGAGTCCATGGGGCCATAATGTAATCCTAGTGGGCCACAATGTAATCCTAGCCGACCAAACAATAATAATTTAAGGGCACAATAATAACAAAATGGGGGTTGCAAGGGTACAATAATAAAAGTAAGGGGGGCTACACTAACATAATAAGGGGTTACACTACTAATATAGGGACTTAACATGCCCCTATCCTTCAAACAAGTATTTCCCTCAACGCTTGATTATTTCTTGATGCTTCTGTATAAAATTCTCATCCTCCCATGTGAAATATTCTATAGGAAAGTTCTTCCACTTGCTGAGATACTCTGAAATTGATCGTACTTGTTGAGTTCCTGTTTCTATGATTGCTTCATAACTTCTTTCGATGTCATGTTGATCTTCCTATTGTTTCATTAGATTCTGCACCAAAGTTGCGTTATCCTTTGAGAGTTGGAGAACTTGTTGTTGATGCTCGATGTGATCTTCCAGTAATTTATCATCCATATTTGCTATTATTTGATCCTTCAAACCATCCAAATTAGCCTCCATTTCTGCTTTTAAACCATCTATTTCATCTTCAATTGCTCTTCGTAAGATTGAAACTTGTTGCACTTGGTACCGTAATTTTGATATCTCATACTGCAACTCTTCCTCTTCATGCGTCATAGTATAGCTTTTTGAGGGATTAATGGGTATGGAATTATTTTTATGGGGCATATTTTAGAACCCAATACTGATATATATTCTACAATATGCCCTTGGAATCAATTCAAATTGATTCTTCACAGACTTATGCAATTCGGAAAGAAACAAATATACACCTTTTACTTGCTTTGAGGAGCTCGATATTGAAATTGTATTATCTATGTGATTATGGATCTTCAATATCTGAAATTCAGCACTAAAGTATCCCTCTGAATTCTCTTTTAAATTCCACAGGTCTGACCTGATTTGGATTCTCCAAGACAAAGTTGTGTCCAGTCTCCCACAATGACCTAATTATCGACTGGTTCAGTAGAGTGAATTTGTACGACTTGCCACGTGTCACTGTTTCGTCCTTTGTCTATGAAATTGATAGCCAAGAAACTAAATTCTGTGTACTTGCAACCACTTTTTACGACACTCCAATCCGATTCCCAGAGAGAGAGTTATTGAACTTTTCCCACGATCACCTCTTTGAGATGCAATTCAGGAGCCTGAAAAAGCACTACCTTCCACAAATCATATCTCCAAAAATATTGTGAACCAAGCTCTGAAATTTTTTGACGAATTTCCTCAGGATTTCAGCTTGGCACCATATGAATTTAAGATTCTGAACCTTCATAGAACAAAATTTATAGCGCAAATTCCACGATGACCTGTTTAGGAGCCTGAACAAATACCTGACTTCCACAGATCATATCTCCGAAAATATTGTGAAACACGCTCTGAAATTTTTATACAATCTTCCTCAAGATTTCAGCTTCGCACCCTAAAAATTTTAGCTTCTGAAACTTCGTAGAAAAAAAGTTATAGCGCAAATTCCACGATGACCTGTTTGGAGCAGCGAAACCCTAGAATCCAAAGGCTCTGATACCAAATGTTGTGTAACCAGCTCCAAAAAGAGAAGAAAAGAGATATAAACGCCTTAGAAATGAGCCACTTCGAGGGGGCAACCTCCAATACATTACATAAATGAAAAATTCTTGAATGATACAATTTACAAAACCTCCTTTCTATATATAGGAGTCCATGGGGCCATAATGTAATCCTAGTGGGCCACAATGTAATCCTAGCCGACCTAACAATAATAATTTAAGGGCACAATAATAACAAAATGGGGGTTACAAGGGTACAATAATAACAATAAGGGGGGCTACACTAACATAATAAGGGGCTACACTATTAATATAGGGACTTAACAGAATTTCCAAGATCATTCAAGATAAAGGTCACAAATGGATGTCTTTAGACTTTTTGCATCATTATTATGACATTTTTTACAAACTATAATTAATTGATAATGAATCATAATTTTTTTTAAACAAATTATAATTATTTGATAATTATTTCTGAGTAGTGTAAGTTGTTGAGTCTCATCTTGTTTCTTTTTACGAACATTAAGAGGTAGAAAATCTAGCATAAAATATGCCTTAGTAATTTTCTAGTAGACTAATTTCAACACACACTTTGCAAGGGAGGCACTCCTTGCCAAGTCTTACATTGAGATCCCCACAACAACATCATATTTTGATAAAGAACACCGTTGTGGGAAACTTGAGGGTGAGAGACATTAAGCACAAAAAATAGACATTAAGGAATATGGTTTATTATCCATAACTATT